>BDMV01000001.1:47375219-47912727 GCA_008326285.1 Oryza officinalis | reverse complement strand
CGTGCCAAGCACCGGTGATTTCAGAGAGTTAAGATCAAGCCAAATGAACAAGTATTGACCAACCTGATCACCAGTAAATAGAAGCCAGGCATAGTTCCTGGATTGAACCACAGGGGCATTCTTCAAGGCCTTGTGTGCAATCAATAAAAGTTGAGCGAGACAGTAGGCAGCTGAAACTGCAGACATCCCAACCAAGTATCTGAAATCCCGAACAACACCATCAAAAAATCAGAACGAGTCAGTACTCTATATGAGCTTAACACATTTCGAAATAGAGCAGCTTTGATACTTACTCCAGGGAATCAGAGAAAGACCAATTGGCATAAAGCGGGATCTCGATGCCGAAGATCTTGAGACTACCCCGCTGCTTGGCAGAGATCATTAGAGCCATTGAGAGCACTGCCATCACCAAGGCAACAGCTCTAGTGGCCACCATGACTATGCCTAGCCGTGGCCATCTTGGTATGGCAGGTCGCTCCAGCACTTCCTTGTTCCCCATCGCTGGCATCTGTATGCCAACCTCCGAGCCATTCCGGCCGTTGCCAATGGAGCCCATCAGTGTTGCTCCTGGTTAAGGCTTTCTGTTGTTCCTAATAGAGGGTTTTGGCTAGACTGTTCTTATTTTAGCATGGTGATGGAACAGAAGGGGAAGTTGGAGGATTCTAGTCATAACAAGATGTCTGTGTAAGAACCCATGTTATACTATCCTCTATGATGCACCCGTGAGTGCTTTCTATACTTGCTGTCTTCACAGCAGTGGGTACCAGGCCATGCTTTGCCAAAAGCAGCACGGCTTTCGAGTTACTCAAGACCTGTGAGTTGTTTTTTACTGCTAAGAAAGGATTACTACTGACGACAGCACTCATCGCCAAGTGCCACGAGAATGCGTAATTTGCTCATTCAGAAGATTACTAGTCTATTGCCAATCAACTACAGTCAAAACAAAAACATGTGAGATTCTGTGGATAGCTACTGTTGTGTGTGCTGCCAAATGCAATGGAAGTGATAGGGGAAGGCAATAGAAGACTCAATATTTTACAGTCGGATGTGGTTTGTTCTCTGAGGTAAAATATGCTTGTCCAAATCTTAACCTAAGATTTATTCAATGTGGACATTTTATTAAAAGATTTAATATCTCACACACTGCAGAATATTCTATTAGCGCTAGAATTTGATGGAACATGTCTCTAGCAGTGGACAGAAACATAACATATTAATCTAATTTGAGTGAATTAAGTGTTGACAGAATTGTAAAAAATGATATAGCTGTCATATGCAACATTTGAAACAAGCGCCTAATGAAGGATAACTGTTATCTGCCACTAGTTAAAAGTACTATTCACGTAACTAATTTTCATTCCATAAAAATCAGCTATATCCTGACTATATTATCAAAAGAAATTAATCAATTCAACCTACCACACATCTTGTGCCGGTAAATTAGACTATCGTAATTTTGATGCGTCATCCATAGTATCAGCAGTTGAAAATGGCATCATAACAACAGTAGGCATAAGATTAATTACTTATTGATTTTATAAAATAAGATTTGTCTACTACGTACTGCAAATTAATAAATGAGATAGAGAGCAAACTTTCAACTGCAATCCCTCTGCAGGTTTATAGGCTACAGCTGACAGACTTCGGCACTTTACTCGTTGTCATCATCTTCCTCACCCTCTCCACATCACACCAGATCCCAGTTTGAAAGCACCACATAAATCCCATCGTTCCATGGCTCAGCCTCTAGGTACTCTCTATCACTCACTGCCCAACTCTAACATTCCCATGTTTTTCACATGCACCAAGCAATGTTCCCCATATCACCACATTTGCCTCCATTAGCAGTCTTTGCTCCACCGAAGCATGTGCCTCATCCACCTGCCCAACTTTACTAAGCATATCCACCACACAACCATAGTGGTCGACAATTGGTACAACTCTGATATCCCCATCTTCCATTCGCTTCAACAAACTCATCCCCGTATCCACCAACCATCCATGCATACAAGCAGAGAGCACGGTCATCATTGTCACAATTTGGTGGCACCCTTCCCTCAGCATTTCATCAAAGATGTTCACTGCATCCTGCTCCTCACCATGTGTTGCAATCACTGTAATCATGGTTGTCCACGATGAGACATTCTGACAGGCATACACTCGAAATACTCTTCTTGCAAGATCCACTTGGCATACATATCGACCAATGCATCGAACAGCGTCACGTCAAGCCGGCCTGAGCGATGACATTGCACATTGCAGCATGCGCTTATACAATTGCTCCATCAAACGAATATCCCCTACAGAACAGCACGCTGATGTGACGCTGACTGTGGTCAGTACGCCATACCTTCGCAGATCGAGAAACAAGGCCAACGAGCTTGCGAGAGACCGGCGTTCCACGAACCCAGGCCCCGGTGGGGGTTTTCATCGAACACCATGTGGGCGGGATCCAAGTCGAGCGCCTTCGCGTAGCACCTGGGGAGGGGGTGGCGCGCTAGGCCACGCTTCACGGCGGAGAACAGAGGCTTGGAGCCGGTGGCCTCGGCCTGAGCCGCGGCCTTGAGCACGAGCGGGAGCCCGGAAGGTATAGCGGTCGGGGACGGCGCCATGGCGGGGCATGAGGGCGGCCACGCGGAGCGCGGCGCGGGGTGAGCCGAGACGGATGTAGGCGCGCGCAGGGGCGTTCCTGTGTCGGAGGAGGATGCCGAGGCGCAGGGGGCGCGCGTGGAGCCTCGGCGGGTGGTGCGTCTCGCCCGTCTCGGAGCCATGGCGAGGTTGGCGTCGCGGGCTAGGGCCGCGTGGTGCGGAGGCCGGAGGGGATCGGGCCATACAGGAGCGCGAGGACAGAGGAGATGATCGGTAATAGGCGACCGATGGCGCGCGGGAGGCGCGCGTGGCGACATGCTCCAGCCCACCTGTTCCCTTGTGGCCGTGTCTCTCTTTCTTGGGTCTTGACCATTGAGCCCAAGCAACACATTTTGGACTTGATTTTTCATTTTGCTATGTTATATAGGAATATATATGAAGAGCTACTAACCACGGAATAAACCTTTTCCCCCCTCTCTTTTCGATGCCCACACAATCAAAATAAACAAATCAATTATTAGTATTTGCTTGCTATCCACAAAACGGCCATATGTTTGTTGTGCATTCTGGTGGTATAGGTTCACCTATCAATTGCAATCTAGAAGTATATTTTTTAAAACTACATGGATAAAAATTCGGCATCCATATCCATTAGTGGATATACCCAAAAAGTTATGTTAACTCTTAGGCTTAGGCCATGTACAATGGGTAGCTCAGGCTCGTATCTTCACTCACGTTGTCGAGCTCCCGTCCCTGAGCCGCGTCCCTGGAGGGAGGCGTGACCCCTAGGAGGGAACACACGTCTCTGGGTTCCTCAACTTCCTTTTCCTGAGCCATGACTCATGGCTATGTGCTGGGGCGACCCCGGTGTCCCATCCCCACGTCGTGGTCCCGTCTCCCCACCTCCTCCCTCTATATTTTTCCTTCTTGTCCCTCTCGCCTCGGCCATCGACGAGGCCTCCTCCCTCTGCTGAAGTGGAGCAAGACAAGCCCACGCGCAGCTATAGCCGTCGCCGCCGTGTCGTCGTCGAAGCATAGAGAGAGGGAGGGGATGAGGAGAGGAAGAGGGGTAAGCAGCGGGGAAGGGCAGAGCTCGTTGGGCTACCTGTTCGGCGGCGGCGGCGAAGGCGAAGCCGGCTACGGTGGCAAAGACGATGCCGACAACGGTGAAGAAGGTGATGACGCCATCACCATTGGATGCGGAGAGGATGAAGGATATCCCAGCGCCTCCACCACCGAGACCGGGACGACCTGTTGCGTCCTCCACCATCGGGACCGGGACGGCCTACTCCGCGTCCTCGCAAAGCGCGGCGTGGCCCTCGGCGCACCGTGGCCGGGACGACACCGAGGCGAACCATCTCGGCGCACGCGGCGCGGTGCGAGGCGGGGAGGTCGGCCACGACGGCGGGACAGGGCCAGTTGTCGGTGTGGTGGACGACGACGGCGCGAAGCGAGGAGGTCGACGACGGCGATGGGCGGAGGGAGAGAGATGAGGCGAAGAAAAAGAGAAGAGGAGGGACACGAAGAAAAAGAGAAAGAAAGGGAGAAGAGGGTGGTCGGTGGGATAGGGGTAGGGAAGAAAATCCATACATGTAGTTTCGTGGGATAGGGTACGACTATTGTGAGTTGGAGTGCCTTTACCTTGTTGCCCCAGATTTGGTTGGGTCGATTAGAGTACCCTCCATTGAGATATGGGTGTCTCATGAATGCCTTAGTCTATATGACCCATACAAAGACACTATTAGATATGGCCTCAATTGAAGATGCCCTTAGACTCCAAGCCTTGAAACTGAGGAGGAAAAAAAGATGAAAGACAGCTAGTAGAAGACTCTTGAAAGAAAGATAAAAACTAAGTTTCAAACTTCTTTCAAGTCCTTTCTTTAAGCTTGCTCTTTATTATACAACAACAACCACCCTTCACATCGCTCGTTTACCTATAAACTTTTAATATTAGAACTGTACTACCAAAAAATAAACCCTTTCAATTTTCTTTGTGAGGCTGTGAGTTAGAGTGGATGGGAGCGGGCTTGACTTGCTATGGACATAGTTGTTCCGTGGAGAGAGGAAGGCAACACGTTTGGCAGGTGAATGGGATACGAATACGATGACGATTCAGTTTTCACGGAGATCAAAACCATCACACGATTTTATCTTGCTATCCATAGTCATGGATGTGCGACGTGCATAGAACACAGCGAAAGCAGCAAGGACTTGCAATTTGCAAGCGTCAGTCATCCTGCTAATTCCGCGACATGATCTCCTCCTCGAGCCTCCTGGCGACGCCGCGCGCGAGCTCGTCGAGGAACCCCACGAACCCTTCCAGCGTCCAGCCCCGCACCGGGTCGGCCTCGAACGACCACGCGACGGCGCACCCGGCCGGGTCGGGCTCCACCCGGAGCGTGGCCGTATACTGGCCGAACCCCTTGTTTGTCTCCACCACCTCGTAGCTGTACCGCCGCGCGGCCGGGTCGAACTCGACCAGCCTCTCCTTGGACCACCCGGCCGCCGCCGCCTCGCCCTCGCCGGTCGCCGCCGCCGCCTTGTTCATTGGCCCGGCGCAGTAGCGGATGCACCCGGGCTGGCCCTCGGTGCCCTCCAGCCTCCGGCACGTTTGCACCGAGGATACCCACCGGTCGAGGGAGCAGAAGTCGCCGAGCAGCGCCCACGCCTGGTCCGGCGTTGGCCCCTCCACCGCGGCGCGAACCGACCCGTGCCACGCCGCGGCGACTGCTTCCTCCTTCCCGTCGTCCGGGACGTCGTCAGGCATGGACGCCGTCGGGTGACCGCAGCCGTGTGCTTCGGCGGTTGCTGCTTGGTGCATCGTGCCGGTGGGAAAGGAGACCTGGCTGTTCTTCCTTTATGCTTGACCGATTGTTTAGCGTGAGGCCATATATGACACGTGTATCCGTGTGCATTTCGTCCTCGCATACACTGTTTTGCTTGGCGTGACAGCGCTAGATCGAGAGGAGATCTTGGGGAGAAGGTTTGTCCTTTTGTGGTGTAGCCGTCACCCAGTCCAAAGAGATGTGAACGTTTTGTATCATTTGTGTGTGTTGAGTGTACAAGGCTCATGGTGATTGGGGCACTCAGGCAGTCACACGTTGTTATGCTTTCCAGCAGGGTAGAGGAATCAATGGATGCCACGTTGAAATTTCCTGCTCTGATTTTGGCTGCTTCCGGGCGTAGGAAAAAACAAAAGGCTTATTGTCATGTTGTTAACGCCAGAATTTGATAAGCCCCGAAGTCCTCATCAGCTCAGGATCCATATCAGCTCGAAGCTAGTATCGGCCTAGGGTTCTACATCGGCCGATGGGGGTTATTTTAAACCAACCACCAACAGCAGTCGGATTCTTGTTAGATTCGGGAAGATCTTATCCAGAGAAGACCGAGTTTGAGGAGGATATGGCTTGTATCTTTTAATTAGGATAAGTTTGTTAGTTTTCTTCTTATCTTTAGGAAAGTGTGTTTAGTGTTCAATAAGGACTTTATCTGTTTCCTTTTATCTTTAGAAAAGTTTGGGTCGTATTCTGTTAGGATTTTTGTTAGCCTATGGGTATAAATATGTAAGCCCGTAGTTCATGTAATTTTGATCTCACGATCAATACAACTTCGGCGCATCGCCAACCTTTTTTACTTTCGTCTTTTTCGGCGAGTTCATGCCCTTCCTACGAGGGATAAGTCTCGTTATGGCTGTCTGCGCTGTCGGGGCTAGGGTTTCGACGTTCTGATCTCGGCAATGTAAGCACCTACTATCATATATCTTAGTCAATCTGATTTAGCTTCTCGATTTCATCGTATCGGCCGAGATTCGTTTTAGGGTTTACGCCGGTATCGACCAAATCGCCTCGCTAGATTAGATTGGCTAAGGTATCGACCACCCCGAAAATCAGTCGAGGGCTTGATTGTCTAGATCTTGCGTTTCTTTTCATACTTAGTATCGCTAAGTCGTGATTAGAACCGTAATATCTAGCCTGCCTGTCGATTGCCAATAAGGGTTTCAACGGGGTTTCAGCCGGTGAGTTATCTGGACGTTGCATCGGCCCAAGAGTTTTACATATAGATTGGATCTGGCCGATGACAACAGAGTATTTATTGTTTATTTGCTTATTGAGAATTTATGTCATCGGACTTCTGGCCGATGTATGCTTTAATCCTCAGATCAATGTTTATTTTATATTCGGATTATGCTATTTCACATTGCTATATCATCATGTTATCATCGGCCGACCGGTTGTTTTGGCTATCGGCCTATTGGCCGATACGTTTTTGCCCTATCGGGCCGATAGGCCTTCCGTTCTGCTATTTTGCATATCTTGTCAGTGACAGGATCAAACTGACTGGCACGCCCGCGCTTCATCAATTTTAGGACCTGCACTGGAGCTAAGCAGATCTCCCAGCCTTCGTGTGTCCGCACGCCGGATCCTCATCGGCGGTACGGATTCGGCGTCAACACATGTGCATGCGTAACTTGTTTGGTTGAGCATCAAACTTGGTCATGTTTATGACATGCAAGTTCGATGGACGAGACTTCAAATCGGACCCTCGCTTTTCGAAAAAATTCGGACGTCCTTTGTAATCATGCATGCAATTTTTTTTCCTGAGAGAGAGCCTTCACATGTGTAGTGTCATTTCTCTATTTCACATGCAAGCTCCTCTTACCCTCTTCTCTCTCTTCTTATTCCTTTAATTAACAAATTATAAATTATTTTTCTCACAAAATACTTATTCAATTTGTGATCCGATTGCACCGTTGAATTTGTTGCAATTAAATCTTTACAAAGAGATCTCACATGATTATATTTTGGATGAATAAAAATTATATAATTATATTACTAATTGAAAATTTTTTACATTATAAATGAAATATTAAGTTGTAACTGTTGAAACATTGCAAAATACACGTTGAAACATTGAAAGAACAACACGTGCAACATCCTAAATGACCTAGTGAAACATCTGCTGAAACATCCAAAAACACTACGTGTAACATTTCAAATGAGCTAGTGAAAATACCTAGTGAAACATCAAAAAATACCTGTTGAAACATTCCAAGAACATCACATGCAACATTTCAAATGAGCTAATAAAATACCTTTATGAAACACCACAAAATAAACATCTAAAGAACACCACATGCAACATTCTAAATAATATAAGTGAAACATCTTAATATACTTACCATAACATTTATAAAATCTATTGCAATAAAAAACTAAAAAAAATATTTTCATCGAAATATAATCATATGAGATCTTGTTATAAAGATTTAATTATAATAAATATGATGGTATAATTAGATCGTAGATCGGATAAATAGTTTAGGAGAAAAAAATATTTAAAGTTTTGTTAAAGTTGAACATGCATGAATAGATGAATAGTAAGAGTTAGTGGAGAAAGATAGAAAGATGTGACATTTGTGTTTGTTATATGCATGCTGATGTTGTTGAGCTAAGCATGTACTTCAGAAAGAAAAAAATGAACAGGTGCTGCGGAGTCCGATTTTTTTTACTAGAATCGGGCGTACGAGTAAAAGCATTCTCGAGGTTGGATCTAGGATGAATGCAAGTAATTTTTGTCCATCCTAGTTTAACAAAAATTAAACTAAAATTCACTTTAAACCTAAAAATGAAAGGTAGTTCATCTAATCGAACTAAAATGGTCCAATCATTACGCGCAAACAATCAGATGGTCTAGAACTAATGTTTGTCTCGTGGCATAACTATGATTTGTTCTAGTTTTTATGTCATCACTAACTATTTTTTTATAAGACCATGAATAGCTATGGTTATTGGTAAACAATCAGATGGTCTAGAACTTAGGGACAAGTTTAAAATTTGTCAAATAAATTTCAGGATAAAAAAAAGAGCGATGCAAGAATAGAAGTCGCCCACCGTGGGGCTCGAACTAGGGGTGGACGAAACGCTCGTGGCTCGTTAGCTCGCTCGACTCGCGACAAACTCGGCTCGGCTCGTTTCATTTTCCTAACGAGCCGAGCTGGCATTTTAGCTCGTTAGAGATAATGAGCCAGCTCGAGCTGGCTCGCGAGCTGCTCGTGAGCCTTAACGAGCTAGACCAATCCATACCTCAGCCAGGCCACAAAGCCCATAGTCCGGTAGGCCTATTTATTTAGAAGGAGACCCAATACATCAAAACCCTAGGTCGTCCGGTTCTCAGTTCCTCACTCGGTCACTCCTCCCGACTCCCGACTCCCGACTCCCTTCCTCGCGCTTCTTCGGCCGCCACCACCGCTCGCGCTCAGCCGCTCACGCTTCACCGGTCGCCGCCACTCATCCGCCGCCGCCACTCATCCGCCACCGCCACCCATCGCCGCCGCCGCCACTCATTCGCCGCCGAAGCCCATCGCCGAAACCCTAACTCATCCGCCACCGCCCCTCATCGCCGAAGCCCACACCGCCGCCGCCACTCATCCGCCGCCGAAGCCCATCGCCGATCTCGATCCCCTTCCGGCCTTCCCTGATTTCACCTGTGCCAGCTCACGAGCCAAACGAGCCAGCTCGAGCTTTCGAATGAGTCGAGCCGAGCTAGGTTTTTAGCTCGTTTGGATAACGAGCCGAGCCGAGCCAGCTCGTTATCTTAACGAGCTAGACCGAGCCGAGCCGAGCCGAGCCGGCTCGTTATCCACCCCTAGCATGAACCCACGACCACAAGGTTAAGAGCCTTGCGCTCTACCGACTGAGCTAGACGGGCTTGGATATTCTGCAAATGAAGGGTTGCTATATATACGCTCAAAAAAACCAAAAAACACAATATTCTGCACCCTTATTTTTTTTTATATAAATTTGTCTCCTTATCTTGTCTTTGCACGGTTTCACTTACATAAACTGATGTAGAAGAGATTAAGCAGGGGACTTGTTCTGGTTGCATTAGCTTCAGCCACGCATTCGTGCAATTATATATACTAGCGTTACAGCTTACATGTCAACTCAACGGCAACACACAGCAATACATGGCAAGATTTTCTATCTCTGCTGGAAATTCAAGGTTCTGATGGAGTAAGCATATGTAAAAGCGAAAAAGATAGTAAAGCCAGCCAGCACTGCAGCCACGACGCCCATGAAGTCCGGGTCATAGCCAAAATAATCCTTGATGAAAGGTCTGACTTGCTGATCAGATTGTCCAGGGACCGTGATAAAATCCTCCACATCTCCGTACTGCGACACAATAAGGCCGTATACTGTCCATGCCACTGGACAAAGCCAATAGTACCAAACCCACCATTTTGGGATTTTCTGGAGATACATACAAAATCAGATCAACCTACAGAAATTGTACCGAAAAAGGTTTAGAGCTTGAATATAGCCAACGAAGGGACTTACCGGTCTTGGGATGAAGAATCCTGAGAAGAGATTGAAAAGGGTGTAAAAGGCAGCGCCCAATATGGAAGCAACCTGAAGGTTTGGTGATACGGAAACGTTCATCATGCCATAGTAAGTGAAATAGAGGAAGGTGAAGAATGAAACATAGAAGAACCAGAAGAACTTTGCTGGTGTCCATTGGAACGACATCATTGGGTAGACAATAAGTGTGTAAATGACAGTCTCAACGAACACATATGGTATCTCCACAACAACCTGACAAAATTCAACACATTGGTGTACCATTTGTTATAAAAAGTTACTTATATATTGAAATGAATTTATATCTAATTTCTGCTACATGATTGTGACCTTCTGTTGCAAAGTTTCCATAATATTCCATTGGTCTGACATTTTTAAGGTGTTCTGGGTTCAGTTGAGCTACAAAGTAATATCACTGACCTGAGCTAGAGCATATGGTATAGCCGAGTACATTCCAGCTGCCTGCTCTCTGTAAAATACAGTCCTTTCCACAGCAACAACGGGTTGAACAGTTACAGAATTCTCAAAACCAACAAACAAGACAGCAGCATACATTGATCCAATGATGACCAAGAGATCTTTTGAACTCTTCCTGCATCAAATAAGAAACATTTAAGGACCCAGTGATAGGTATTCATGAAAATATTCAACGACTGTGCGGATAATAATTTAGCCTGATAAAAATACATACATCTTGTGACCAACCCTCCAAAATATAGTCCCCAACATTAAAGCAGTAAATAATGCAAAGAAAATCCTGACAAGGTTATAATCAGGACTTCTCCAGTAAGTCCACCATTGTTTCCAGAGGCAGAGCTTGAACTGATCAAAGGTGCTCTGCGAGTATTGACTAGGGAAGTAGAGGTCATCGGAACCAGGAGGTGGCTTGCTCAGTTCTTTTACCAATGCTTTGGTTCGCCTGAAAATAATTAGCCATAGAAAAAAGGTAGCAGTTATCTAAATGCCTTAAGAGTTAAAGATGCAAGAGAGTAAGCCCATATTTTGCTTCATTGCATGATCTAAAGTTCAAGGTTGACAGTGCATGCTAACAATGTAATGCTGCCAGTGCCTCCATTCCTGGAAGAAATTGAACTATGGAAGGAACACTGCACTTACCCGTACATAGTCGATGACCTGTAATATTCAGCAAAATCGATTTCCAATCGAACTTCTGATGCAGCTGAGCTTACGTCCAGCATCCATGTAGCTGGGTTGCGATTCTCTTCGATTTTTGGGACTCCAGGAATTGCCTAGTTTGATAAAGCGGGCAAAAAATGAAGAACATTTCGAGATGCCTTCACACAGAAGGAACTTGAAATCATATCATATACTCGTAATTGCAGAATCTCTTACAAGGAACCACCACAAGATTATAGGGAAATTTAAGCTAAGTGAAATAGTTTGGATGTCAGGCCACAAACCTCAAAGTATTCAACAACTTTATGAGAGTTTGTACCCAAAGGTCCAGAATATATAACCTGGCCTCCTCTTTTTAGTAGCAACAACTGCATGGTGAAAAATCAAGATCTTCAATTAACAAAGAGCAGTAAAGCAGTAATTTTGAAAATAATGTATATAGTAGACTCTACCTCATCGAAAGCTTCAAAAATGTCAATACTTGGTTGATGAATAGTGCATACAACGGTTCTTCCAGTATTGACAGTGTTACGTACAGTTCTCATAACAATAGCAGCAGCTCTTGCATCAAGACCAGAAGTTGGTTCATCCATAAAGATAATTGAGGGGTTTGCCACAAGCTCTACAGCAATTGTCAGCCTCTTTCTTTGTTCTGTTGACAGCCCATTCACACCAGGGAGGCCCACAATAGCATCTTTCAGACCAGTAAGCTCAACCAGTTCCATAACTTCATCCACAAAGATCTACATACAAAGGCACCTTAATCAACTTATCCATCCCTCATTAAAAAAAAAGAAAGGTTCATTCAAGATTTTATCACAGTAAACACAGGTTAGTAGCATAAAACTCACAGCATATTGACACAAGTTGATAGTTGATATTGTAAGCAGAAGGGCATAACACAAGAACAAACCTTCTTTTCTTGATCATTGACCTCCTTAGGCAGGCGCAGGAAAGCAGAGAAAAGTAGGGACTCCCTTACAGTAATCTGTGGGGAGTGGATGTCATTTTGCTCACAGTAGCCTGATATTCTAGCAAATGTTGCTTGGTTCTTAGGGTAACCCGATATATAGATTTCCCCTTCAATATATCCACCTGTCTTTCTCCCAGACAAGACGTCCATGAGGGTAGTCTTTCCAGCCCCACTAACACCCATAAGAGCAGTCAGAACACCAGGTCGAAAAGCTCCAGATATCCCTGACAGCAGTTGAAGCTTATCGGCAGTTACTCCCTGACTCTTCATTTCCTGACATATTCACAGCTTGGAAAATAAGATTACAGGTTATGAAAATTAACGTCACTACAAAGCATGAAAAGTTTGAGTTCAGGAAGATATGTATCCTGCACACTCAAAAGGCAGTAGCATAAAAATATGTAAACTCGCACCATAAAACCTCTACAAACTACTACTCCCCCTGTACCATATTGTAAGGTGTTTTAGTTTAGTCATAAGTCAAAATTCTCTAACTTTGACCAAGTTTATAGAAAAATATATTAACATCTACAATACCAAATAAATACGTTATCAAGACATATTTCACGGTGGATTTTAATGAATTGATTTGATGTTGAAGATTTTAGTACATTTTTCTACAAACTTGGTCAAAGCTAAAGAATTTTGACTTAGGACAACTAAAACGCCTTGCAATATGAAACAGAGGTAGTACCTACACTCAAGCATTAGCTGACAAGCTCAAGAATACAATTCGAGGAGAGTTTCTCCAAGAAACCAGTATTACAGAATAAGAAATCCAAATGTAAACAAAGGTTTTAGCTATTGCATGATATGGAATGTTCGTGGTCACTATAACAATATGAAATGGAAATGCAGGTCAGAAAAGGAAGAACAATGAATAGGGACAAGCATACACACCAAAGGCATATCAACATAGTAATTTATCTCATTAAAGGACATGTAGAGAGGTTCAAATGGAAGAACCATCCCTCTTCCTGGAGCAGTTCTGCCAGCAGCATTCATGTATGAGTGCGACCTATCAGAAGTGTTTGCGGAATATCCACGCAATTGTTGAATCACCTTATCCACTAGAAACAGTTAAAAACATCATTTCAGAGAGAGTGCTAAAGACAAAAAGGTATATTTCTGAGAAAATGAGGAAGAGAGAATATGGCGACAAATCAGAAATAAGCTTACGGGTGATGATTGAGTTTGGGGATACAGGTTCTGGTGTTTCAACTGTAGTTCTCTGTTTTATGTGTGCCTTGTTTTTTCCTTCCTGAATGTTCTCCTGACTATCGGTTTCTTCAGGGAGGATGGATTGTGGTTTTCCAACAGCTAATTCAAGGAATAGAACAATCAGTTGAATAAATGGCCATTACAAAATGTCAAAACTATGTCTTTGAATGACAATACCTATTTATCACAGACATTGGATATATTATACGTATCCAATGTATTTATTTACAGCTGATAAGAAAGGACAAAATGACCAAAACATTCTTTTTAGGTATAGAGCTGGAGAGAAATATCTAAAAAATAAGTGTGTTAATGAAAGAAATACTTCCCAAGGACTGTAAAAGAACTCAAAAATGGAATCAAGAATCCAGAATTTAATTGGGCTTGCAGAATACAATCTTATAATTTGGGAGTCTACGATTTTAAATATATAAAGTTAAAAGTTTTAGATTTTCAATATCTACATGAATCAATATTTGGAATTGCAGAGAACATTCATACAAAGGATATGTAATACTATACTAATTGCACTACCTGCTCACTTGAACAGGTCAATCGGCGAAGTTAAGGAAATAATCTATTGTCAGATGCAACTCGTAACTGGTTGTTACTAAGTACAGTGTAGCTACTTACGGTTGAGGTACATAAGTGATAGTGAGAATAACACATTGAACAGAATGGTGAACCCTAGAAGGGCGCCAGTTGCAATCCAGTACCATTCCTTATTGGTGAAGACACCTGAATTTTCTAGAACTGCCACTCCCAATCTCTTTCCATCAGGTACCTACTGACACGCAATCAGAAAGTCAAGAAGACAAGAACCACTATTACCTACACCGGAACAGAACAATAAGACGATCAAGAGTCAACTTACAAATTTGTCCATCCACCTTGGAGAATGCATTTCATTGGCAGAAAAGGCAATGTATGCATAAGTAAGAGGTGAACACCAGTAACCCCACACCCACCATTTAGGGATTGCATCTGTAACAATCAGAATTTGAATGGTTCAAATTCAAGTAACACGTGAAATGACTAATATTCTAATTTACAGTGATCATTTCAACAGCCACATCAATATTAAACATTGACAAGTGTCCACTATAAAAAAGTTACTAAAGAGTCCTTTGCGGCAAGAGTCCTAATATTTGTGTTTCATTTCAAAAGGCATCTCCCTTTCTGATTTTTAAGAACCACTACATCCCCTTATACCCATGGCACCATTGCAAGGACAAAGAAAAACCATATGCGTCAGAAAATATGAGCGGCTACCTTTTGGTAGGATGAATCCTCCAAGCACAAACATGATCAGAACTGCAAGAGACCCTGCAGTGTTTGTTACCACAACAGTCCTGCATAACCCAGCAGTAACTCTGAACAGTCCTGCAGCCATCTGCTGAAGCATGAAGACTACAAGCAGGTGTTTGAAGAACCTAAAGCAAGATGAACATAGGGATGTTAAGGGCAGAGAGCAACCATATAAATTCAAAATGGTATAGAACTTTAGTAGGGTTTTGAATCACTCAGAAGGTACACCTGCTAGCTTCAGGGGCAAATCCCATGGTGTAGTAGGTTATTGCAACCCAAATTATCGACTCAAACAGGGAGCTAGGGATTCTCACGAGAACATTTGGAAGTGCAAAAGTCCATGGCCTATAAAACAGGAAGTCCCTATGTTTGTAGAATACCGGGAGCCTTGCCAGAGTTAAAGATAAATCAGCAAAACCACTGAACATATTAGTTATCATGACAAAAATAAGTGCTCCTATATAGATTTGGCCATCGTCCTCATCTCTTGTGTTGAGCTGGGTCCGCAAGAAAACTGTTGATGCTATTAATGCAACTAGGATTCCCTTCAATAGAAAGGAGACAAAATTAGATGTGGACTCAAATGCCTTAATCCTCTACTGTGGACAGTAAAGACTTTATATTTCACTAAATGATGGCACAACTATATGATTAAATAGTTTAGATCATTCCACTACTATACAGTAGAAAAGACACAATTCCTTCATTTAAAGCTATCAAGGACGTCGAATCTAGATACCTGAACTGTTTTGAAAATGTAGACAAATGAATTCCGCTTCATGAGAAGCCATTCCTTGGAGCACGAGGTCTTGAGAAGCTCCAAAGTAGAAACAGACTGCTTGGAGAATACCAGAGCAGACTTGTGGATTTTCCTCTTGTTGAAAGGAACTGAAAGTTGCTTTTTTAGGCTCTTCCCTATGTGAAATTTCTTAAATTTTGCAACAAATTCAGGTACTGATACGTAGTGATAAGGTTTCTCGCTCTCTATCCAGTACTGCTCCTGATCTTTCTTTGATGTAACCTGCATAAATTACCTTTTTTTGTCAGAATAGCTGCATTAGTGCCTAATAGCATCTCTATTGGTCATATCTTGGACATTTCAGTTTGTTAAAAATATCATGGAAAGTTACCATTGCTTTGCAACAGGCTTAATATAGTAGGAGTTGGGAGTTTGTACTGACTTCACAACAAACAATTTATGGGGAGAAAAACGAACCTCCTGCAAGAAGTCGGCTACACCTTTCCTCTCGGGGCAGCGGAACCCACACCTCTCGAAGAACTCAAGCACATGCTCCCGGGGGCCCTGGTACACGATCTGCCCCTCGGAGAGTAGCATGACGTCGTCGAAGAGCTCGAAGATCTCCGGCGCGGGCTGCAGCAGCGACACCAAGACGGTGGCCTCGCCCATATGGACGATCTGCTGGATGCACCTGATGATCTGGAAGGTGGTGGAGCTGTCCAGGCCAGTGGATATCTCGTCCATGAACAGGACCTTGGTCGGGCCGACCAGCATCTCCGCTGCCATCATCCACAGCCGATTTCAACCAACGGATCGGAGGGCGAACGACATCAAAATCTGAGGCCGGGGGAAGGAGGCACCGCGCACGCGCGCGCAAGGGCCTACGTACCTGTGGTGAGGCGCTTCTTCTGGCCGCCGGAGATGCCGCGCCGCAGCTCGTCGCCGACGATGACGTCGGCGCACATGTCCAGCCCAAGGATCTGCACACACCGGCGCCATCAGATTCATCCATCAGCGTCGCGATCCGCAAGGGAAGCGAGACGAGACGAGCAGCGAGCTCTCCCCTTCCTCTCTGCAGCAAACAATCGAACGCCTCGCCTGCACCTTCCTCACTTCCTCCTATAGGCTATATAGCATTCGCGCTCTGCTCTAGCTGAAGCGTGGAACGGTGGAATCAACCAAACGCTAGTACTGTGTGCCTATCAGCTATCAACTACTCCTATGTACTCAATTCGTCAAAAAAAATACTCAATTTCCATCTAAACACTTTTAAGATTCGTTGTATTAAAATAAATCATATTTTTATCTAAATTAGATTTTTTTTACGAAGGGTAAGGCTGCATTTACTTCCTACTGTACCGAGAAGATGGGCTTTATTGGGCCGTAAATGGGCTGTTAGCTATCCATTAGGGCCAAGTATATGGGCTACGTAGGTGAATGTGACCTTGTTTCCCTTCACACTCTTATCTCTTCTTGAGTTTATGGGCCAACCAGTTCCTCGATTAAGCCTGTTTAGTAAGAAATAATTTCATAGAAAAAAAGAGGTTAATTACTGCATGAATAGAGGATGGAACCTGGCTACGTACCCTGAGAATGTAATCTGTCTGGAGAGTGCTCCCCTCAACTGAAGTAGCCTACACATGACAAAATTTCCAGACCTCGTCAGTATGAATGAAATTAACAATAAAGTAAATTTCACATTGAACCATATATTTTGACCAAAGTTTCACAATGGACTAGAGCTAAAGCAAACTTTTCACTTAACACCATATCACTTTGCACTTGTTGACAATTTGGACTAGGGTTGAGTAAAAAATGGCACATATGAAAGAAAAGCTAGTTCAAATCATCATCTTCAGTGTCTTTGTATTAATATAAATATCTTTTGAGAATCACATGAAACACTCTTTAAGCTAATCACATAATATTTCTCTAAGCAAATCACAAAAATCAGAGATGATGTGGATATGTCCATAAGCACAAGTTGATCTGAATCTAAGGGGGAAATGAGTAAAAGGGAAATAGAAATAAAATAAGTTGGTTAGATACCTTTCACACTAAAAAAGAACAAAAAAATCATATAACATTTTGCCTTTCTAAAAAGTATCATTTGTTTTATGAAATTCTTTCATATATTTCATTGTGTGCTAACCCCAAGTCCAAATTGCAAACTTGTGCAAAAATATGTGGTGTTAAGTGAAAGGATTAGTCTAGACCTAGTCTATCGTGAAACTTTGATCAAAATATATGGCCCAATATGAAATTTACTCTACACAATATAATCAGGTACAGGGTTGAAAATGCTGAATTGGTCTGTGAGAAGGATGAAACAAAGAGCTGGACACCTTCATGAACAGGTCGACCTCTGGATCTGGGTATATGCCCAGCTGCCTCTCCTTCTTGGCCAGCTCCTTGAGCAACTCTGCACGCGCACTCGTGCGGGAGACGTGTTACGTACGAGTATTTCCAGTATTTTGCCACGTCGAAAGGGCCGCACGATCGACTCACCGTATCTCTGGCCAACCCCCTGACACTTGGCGGAGAAGTCGAGCGTCTCCTTGACGGTCATCTCGCCGGCGTGGACGTCGTGCTGGCTGATGTACGCCGCCGTCTTCTGCGGCACGAACTCGTCCAGCCCGTAGCCGTTATACGTCACCTCACCGCTCGCCTGCATCCGCGGATCGACGTCACCAAGTTAGTATTGGGAGGTCTTTATCAAGTCAATCGACACGATTGACTTGATATTGGTTGCATGGGTCAAAAGATCGATGACGAGATCATGTATATATTTACCTCAAGAGTTGGGTCGAGCTTGCCGGCCAGGGCCAGCAAGAGCGTCGTCTTGCCGGAGGAAGGCGGACCTAGCAGAAGCGTCATCCTGCAGGGTGTGGCAGAGCAAGAACACACCAAAGTTACTGTAGTTCCGGCCGGTTTGAGAATTTTAGCTCGTCGATCATATGCGTGTAGGTACGTACCTGGACGGCCTGACGATGCCCGAGACGTCCTTGAGGATGTGGAGGGCCTTCCTCTTGGCGAAGTTGAGGCCGACGAGGGCCAGCAGCGACTCGGCCACGTCCCGCGACACGTTCGCCAGCGTCGGCAGCGCGCGCGTCCCGACGTGGCACTCCGCCTGCACGTTCAGGTTCCTGAACCTCACCTCCACCGTCGGCATCTGGATCCCCGCCCTGCCAACAACGTGACCACGATCGAACAGCTCGTCAATCACAAGGCTCGAGCCGTGGCGTCCATGGCCATTTTCATTCGATCGGGTGCATGGTTGGTTCGTTTTCTTTTTACCGGTCGATGCGGGCGCGGAGCTTCTTGAGGAAGCGCTCGTTGTCCTCCTCAGCGACGTGGAACACGCGCTCCACGAAGGCCTGCCGCTGCGCGAGCTCCAGCGTGCGCACGTCCACCTCCCGGTGCGCGTACCACCTGCGGCCGCGGCCGATGCCGCCGCTGTCCGCGTCCGCCCGCATGAGGCCCGTGCGGAGGCGGTCGAACGACGGGAGCCGCTCCAGCGCGGCCCACCGCAGCGCCTCCTCGTCGTCGACCTCGTCGGCCGCGCTGGGGCGCCGCGACGACGCGCCGGAGAAGTAGGCGCTCACGTCCGGGCTCGCCGCCATGCTCTGCAGGCTCCGGCTCAGTATGTCCATGACGGCGCCGTCGTGTCGGGCTGCGTGCACCGCCTCGGCTTCGGCTGCCTCCTCTTGTACGTGCTGCAGGTCAGCCATGCTTGCACGGACGTGTATGGATTTTGGTTAGTGGCCGCCAGTGTGGTGTCAAACATGCGCGACAAATCTCGCGTTTCGTTACAACATGCCGACCGGTTAAATAGCCTGGAGCTAGCCATTTGTCTGCTTTGATGTGGATGGATCACAAGGAATTCTGCAAGGATTAGTTTAGTGTCTGTGTCTGGTTCTTCCAAGTGAAATGCAGTGCCGAAACTGACTGATATGTTCAAGAACACGAAGTTGACATAGTTGTTTTTGGCATTTTTGTATGACAGCTCTGATACACTAGTGCACGCACCCAGTGAACTCTGAAGCTCAAAGTACTTGTGCTGCGTTCAGTGAGATTCTTCCAAGGGAACAAACGAGTGCAAGAACGCCAAATGGTAAGGCCTAAGCATCTTGGCATAATCGGGGAGAAATATTCCAGAGTCCTCATCTTGGTGTCATCACTGAATTCCTGGCTGATTGGAGCATTCACTCTGAAGCTTTCAACGGATTGGATGAAATATTTAGTGTGTAAGCCGGCATGCGTATGTAAGCCTGATCAGCGACAAAAGAGAATCAGATGGAGCAACCTGAAACAATATTCCCTATCTGTTGGAGAGTGCAGACTAGGTAAGAAGTGGCACAACTGTGAGTCTGTGACATGATAATGATTATGATCATGAATTGAACTCCACAAACACCCCCACCCGCAAAATGACAACAGCACACCCCATTACCACCAAAGTGTTTAGTTCGAGTTTCTCAGCTTCGCAATCATGTCATAGCTGAGAACCAAATGAAAACGAGAAATACACCTCCTGAGAATGAAAATGTAAAATTCAGAGATCAAGTGCAAACCTGAGAGTGAAAAATGTATAAATTCAGAGATAAAATCGCAAAAAGGGGTGAAAAATGTAAAATTCAGAGATCAATTGCAAACCTGAGAGTGAAAAATGTATAAATTCAGAGATTAAATCTCAAAAAGGAAATAAAAAGTGCGGTGAGCGTGGATCGAACACGCGACCTTCAGATCTTCAGTCTGACGCTCTCCCAACTGAGCTATCCCCGCATTTGTTCAAAATGGTCAAACAAATTTAATCAACTGGTGTGCAAGCCTACTTTTTGGTAAAGTGTTGATGTTTTTTCGCTCTTCGAGTACTCGTTAAAATAATCTAAAGAAAAAGGTCCATTTTATTCCGTCTATTTTATTGAATCACTTGTGCTTATCTCCGGCATGCAAAACAACACATATCCTTAGCAAGTTATTAAATAAGCATTAATTGCTATACACTTGGAAAATAAATTTATTTGATTTTATAAAAGATTTTTTATGTAGAACTTTTTGAAAAAAAAATACCATTTAGCAGTTCGGGAAACGTGCTAATGAAAAATAAGAAAGTTGACATTTTGGTTATGAGCTGCTGAAAAGAACTCATCCTTAACCCTATAAAATATTTTTTGGGGGCTCATTTTACTCTCTAAACTATTGAAATGGTCCACTTTACTTCTTCATAATATTTATTCTTTCTTTTTATGTAAGCCATATTTTAAGCTGATATTCTTTAAGCCGTTATCAATGTTCAAAAATATTTTATTTTTTTCATGACATTTTTCTTGAATTTTAAAATATTGATGTTTAAATCAGTCTTATATGCTTTCCAATCCACATGATCTGTTATAAAATAATTTAAAAGATATTGAGACATAAGCTATAATGCATCTATCAACTATCATCCTACCAGATTCCGGTGCAAAATACGACTGATATAGAGTGAAAAAAACAGAAATTCCATTAGTGAGTTAAGTGAACCATTTCAATAGTTTGGGGCGTAAAATGAAAAAAAATAATTTTAGGTTAAGTGCTTCGACGGAATAGTTTGAGGAAGTAAAAACAGATTTATCTACCTATCTATTATATTATTAAGACAACTTAAAAAAATGACATCATGTTTGCTGAGATGTCTAAAAATTATCACATTAATCGAAATAAAAAAGAAATATTTACACCGTTATATTGTGATAGATCTAAATTAAATTATAATGGTATAGATCAATACATAACTTCTATAATTATGAATATGTTTCCAATTAGAAAACGATATCTATCTCTCCGTTTTATCAGCAGCAAATGCATATACGTATGTATACGTGCTATAGTCCTGATAGTATTAGGGTGTGTTGTCCGATTTGGAAAAGGAAAAAGGATAATGAAAGTGTGCATGTACAGCCGAACGGAACATATACATGCGGACATAGGTTAAAAATAGTTACTCTATTTAAAGATCTAGTCTTCTAATCTTGTGTTATAAGAAGTTTCAATGATTAATGACAACATATTTTGGAACTAAGCATTGCTACGAGTTTAAGTAATAGGTAATGTTCCGACATCAAGCAAAAATGCTGATGGCTTACATGTTGAGAATCAATGATGAGATTATGGTGTAACATATAGAGATGTGCCTCACATATTATGAATCAATGAGATGCTTGATGAGACTACATCATTAGTTGATGGACTTGTCGAAGGATATACACCATGGTTGAAGATTGATAGAAATAAAGATGGTGTGAGAAGTTAGAAGATGGACTTTATCAATGGATGAGAAGTAAAGAGAAGAGATTGAAGATACGGGGTATGAAGTGACTATCTATGTCAAGACGGTGAAGCGCAAGTGATGCTTGGCTACGATGGACCATGCGGTGGTGCAGGGCAAGCAAGGAGTTTGGCACCGACAAACTGAAATCGGTAATGAAGGGCGAGTGAAGACTATGTCGTGATGGATCGTGCGAGGCCATTTGAAGCTGTGGACTATTCGCACCAATCATTTGAAAAATGAAAGATGAAATGTCAAAGATCAAGAAGATGTGATTTGAGGATAATCCCGATGATGAAACAACTTTGACATTGGTAAACCTTCAAGTGAAGAAAGAAAATGATATGAAGGTATTTCTATCAGTATAGCTTTCCTCTTTATATTTGAATTTAGAATGTCGTACTATTAAGAGGATACCACATACATTAATTCATCGAATACTATGCTCAAAATGCTTCATTTTTGTGTGAGTTGAAAAACCTAAGCCAAAATTTCAATTCCGGTCTATTTTTCATGTCACAACACTTACACTGGGTTTCTTTGCAAGTTTTTCAACATCTCTTGAAGATTTTGGCTCATATTTCATGCTGGGTTTGATAGCCTATGAAACAAACTTTCGATAGAGTCCAAGATCATCGAAATCGGACTCCGGAGTAAAAAGTTATTACCTTTTTACTTGAGCAACTTCAGACTATCCGATTTGAAATCAGACTATCCGATTTTTCACAGAACTTCACTCTCTGTCTTGATTTGAAAAATCCTCTCAAATAAGTTTTTCTAAGTGTAAATCGGAGTATCCGATTATGAGTCAGATAGTCCGATGACATAGGGATTCTGAAATTTCAAGGAACTTGAGTCTTTGTTTGAGGACGAAGTTTTTGCTTCTAAAATATTGGACTATCCGATTCAACATCAGATAGTCCGATATCTCAGAAAGTCTGAAATTTCATGAAACTTTGTTCTCTGTCTCTCGTTGCCTTGAAGGTTTAAAATATCAAACTATCCGATCTTGTGTCAGACTGTCCGACATGGGCTGAAAGATTCCTCTCCAACGGTCACATTTAGGGGATCTATATAAACCCCCCACCAACCCTTTTCTAGGGTTAGCCCTTTCATTCCAATCTTTGTGGCTTGTGGTTTTTGAGCTTTGTGCTAAGTGGTTTGGATCTTTGAGCTCTCCCCCTCCCTATCTCAAATCCTCCTTGTTCTTTGTGACTTGGATCTTTATGAGTGTGGATTTGGAGTTTGGGAGCCTAGTGTGTGTTTCTCTTGATCTTGAGCACTAGGATTTGTTCAAGAGTTGTGTGGTGTTTATTACTCTTAGAGGTTGAGAACTCCTAGATGGTTAGGTATCGCATTTGGGCCACTGATTTATTTGTGGTTGGCCAAGAGAAGTTTGTGAAGGTTAGATCTCGCCTTCACAAGAAAAGAAATACCCTTAGTGAAAGAAGTGCATTTGTGCAACCTCATGAGGATAGGGTTGAAAAAGACCCAGCTTTTTGTGTGCTCCTCAACGGAGACTAGAATCCTCTGAAGGATTTGAACTCCGGGAAATACATTGTTGCATAAAACTCGGTGATATCCTTCCTCTCTTTATCTTCTTGTTGCATTACTTTGTGCCGCACTAATCTAGTTGTTGGTTAAGCTCACCTCCTTGTTTGTGGATTGGATCTAGAGCTTTTAGGTTATTGCTTGTTTGTATTATTGTTATGCAGGTCAGATAGTCTGATCTCAGTTCAGACAATCTAATCTACATAGGACTATCCAATCCGATATCGGACAATTCGGACCTGTTTTGTTTTAGCTTTCGTATGTAGCTTTAAATTGTCTATTCACCCCCTCTAGGCGACATCAAGATCCTTTCACCATTAATCTTTATCTCTATCTTTATCTCTTCTCTATTATTATAAAAACTGAAAGATGTTTTGCTGAAATTTTGGTACGTCATTCGTGTTTGAGTCAGTTTTTGAGTTGGTTATATGTCGCTCGTATCCAATTAGACGTGAGTCTAAAATAATTATTATACATTTTTATCCCAACCCAACCCAACCCAATCGACCCACACCATCCTGCACGCCTCCATTTGGTGCCGCGCACGCTGCACGCCTCCATTTGGTGCTGCGCATGCCGCTACCCTGATTGACGTCTTTTTTTCTCTCTCTCTTTTCCTTTTTCTTTTTCTCCTTTTTTCTCTCGATAATCCTGATCTCCCCTCTCTCCTTTCAATCTCCTCTCTTTACTCCTCCATTTTTTTCTCTTTTTTTCTTTTTCAAATTTTTCTCTTCGTAAATATTTTTTTTTGAATTTATCATTATTTAAAGTGTATATGTGACAAGTTTGTTACTTTGCAAATGTTTTTTATTTACAGTGAAATTTTTTTTACTAATTAAATAATACAAATTTCAATCTTTGATCGATGGGGTATAGCGAAATGCACATGCGTCAACTTATGGAATAGCCACCCGATCGATTTGTGAGGCTATGAAAAGGTGTACATAAGGGATTTTTCGTGTGATGATGCATAAAACACGCGCAACCCAATTCAATGTTATATATGATTTTTAACTTTGTTTTGCTATTGTTTTGTTTGTCTGGTTTTGATTTCTCGTTTAAATCGACAGAGTTTTTAATAATCGTGAAAATTGTCTTCACCTGTTACAACGCACAGACATTTTTGCTAGTTATATTTAAAAAAGAGCAGTGGCAATTGATATTGGTTGATTTAATTTATGATTGGTAATATCTATCTCTACTTAAAAAGTACCGATTTTTCCTATTGTCACAATTCGATTTCGTCCGTCGTCTCGAATCCTGATCGCATCCGTTGTTTTTCCGGCTCTGAGGCTTCCGTCCATCCATTGCTGAAGGAGAACGGGAGTAATTAAAATCCAAAAAAAATAAAATAAATTCCAAATTTGATTTTCAATACTAATTCCAAATAAAATTTTAAAAACATAAAATTTGAAATAAAGTAATAATATAATTTTAAAATAACTAAAATTCAAAATAAAAATATACTAAAAACACAAAGCATGGTGTTGCGATTGATATATGGACTAAAAAACCAATGTTCACTTTAGATATCTAGAAATTACCAAATTAATTGAAGAAAAAAATAAAAGGCTACTTTGAATGGTGAAATGTAAGATTGTAGATTAAGAAAAAAATAAAGAGTTCTGTAAGAATTACAACTCTATTTTTTTATATCTAGACAAGAGGTACATATGTGTTCTATTTTGATCACTAAAATGACAAAAATCTAATAATGTCAATTAAAAAAAAGGCACATCAGACTTTAAAAAAGGTTCCTATGAATTAGTTTTACTAGAGCCGCAGGAGGGCAAACTGCTCTAGCGACAAATATTACGAGCTGCGAGAGGGCAACTCGATGGACAAAAAACATATAAGGTAGGGAATACGGTGGCGGCAACAACTGACGTGACTTCTAACATAATCATGACGATCATAACTTTTGACTTTGTTAGGCACAGATGACAATGAATAATAGAGACAGCGTGTGCTAACGAGTGTATAGGAAAGAAAGGAGCAAGGAGGCGATGCTTGCCATGAGAGAGCAAGGCGAGAAGCAGCAGTGGAGTAAAGGGCCGGTGTCTAAATACTATTAAAAGAAACCCCAAAGATGATAAGGTTTGATTTTATAAGGTGCCAACTAAAAAAACAATAGGGCATACGGACAAGTGGATAGACGATAAAGGAGCAGAAGACGGTGATTGCTAGAAAGAGCAAGCTGAGAGGTGACAAATGATAATAAAGAGGAGGAATAAGGGCAGCGGGCGGGTCGCAAAGAAGTAGGGTGGTGACGATTGATTGGGCATTTAAAAATTATAAAATAAAACTCCCAATGACGATTAGTTTCGAATTTTAGTATCCCAATGACAATAATGAGAAGGGATGATGGGTAGACCGTAAAGGAGTAGGGTCACGACGGTTGATAGGACTTCTAAAAAGTAAAAAAAAAAACAAATGATGATTAGGTCTAAATTTTAAAATCACAATGACAATAAAAAAGGTTGCCAACCATAAAAATGGAACCCGACGATACAATAAACTATAAAATTTAAAATGTTTGATTTTTAAAGGTCCAAAAGGATGAATAAAAGCCATTGCAGACCGAGCAAACAAGTAAGAGGCAACAAATG
This sequence comes from Oryza officinalis, assembly GCA_008326285.1. Lineage (NCBI taxonomy): Eukaryota > Viridiplantae > Streptophyta > Magnoliopsida > Poales > Poaceae > Oryza > Oryza officinalis. The sequence continues at coordinate 47,886,932 of BDMV01000001.1, read as the reverse complement.
AGTGAGGGGTGATGGCTAGTGTGACTTCAAATTTATAAAATTGGAAACTTGATGGCGATAAGAATTGATTTTTTAAAAGTACTAACACAATTAAAAAATTATGTGTAAAAAAATTGAGATAATTTTGTATAAATGCGCGCGCCACCATACTATGGCCCTTTGCAATTTGGCCGCAGAAGCTCGGCCTAAAAGCCCAAAAGGCCGAAAAACCAGAAGACTTCAGTTAAACCACTGCATCCGGCCCAACCATTGCCATGGGTCTCACCCTCGCTCGCGCCGTCGCGCGGCGTCCACTTGACGGCGGTTCGCGCACGTATCACGGCAGCCGCCGCGCGGCCGCGGCAGATATCCGGGGACCGTGGCCGGGGCCGCCGGGATCACGCACGGTCTCGCGGAGGTCGTCGCGGACTCGCGGTGCATGGTGACGCCGGGATCGCGACGACACCGTCCGTAGTGCGCGGCGGCGGCTGAGGCAGCGAGGTGGCGCCGTGGCGTATGATTCATCCTCCCGCAATCCTGCCCATGAGCAGGCACTATGCAAAAGGTAAAAGAGTTGTAAACCAATCGCTATTAACGCCCTGGTGGTTCTCGTGCCGTCGTTCGTGCGTGCGTGCTTGTATTACATTAGTTAATCTTCATGTTTAAGCACGAGTTTAATCTGCGCCGATGGGGAGATGGTGTCTTAAGGCTCATGTACCTCTGTAGTCAACTAGTCACTCTACTGTTTTTTTTTTAATCTACTTCGAGAAAGGTGGCCTGACCCCAGATAGTAGGTAGGTAGTATATTTTGTAAGCAGTTTTTACCTTTATTTGTTTGAATGGGTAGGGATTAGGGAGCATCAGTTGCACTACTCATTTATCCACTTTAGTTCTATCAAAAGTGGGGAAATGATGATGGTATCAAGGTGGAGTAGGAGTGTTGTCAATTAGCTCCTACCTAGGAATCACATTTCAGATACTCTACTGTACTACTAATAACCAGCAAAAATATATAATGAGTGCGAAATGTGCAAACTTTGAGCGTGTTTCACAAAGTACATTAGAAAGGATTAGTGTGCGACTTGCTACCACATACTAGCCTTTTCTGCCTCTTTAGGAATAGGGACATATACACTCATACAGGAGTCATGAAAGATTCAGTCTTACTACTATCTTCTATGGGCCCTTGGTATTTAAGAAAAAACTTGTGCTAGGAAAAGGAAGAAGACATGCCCATACGTTTAGTGCGTGTATTGGTATCTAACTAGCTAGGTTTGCATCTGGCTCAGCATTACATAGAACTGCTATATGGATTACTGCGGTTCTGGTAGGTGCGCTATCTGAATATCTTATTTTAAGAGATAATCTGAAAAGAAAATTTATCATTATTAAAAAAATATCTTAAGGTACCAATATTTTACCCTAAAAATTTTAGTATCTCGAGATACTTAGTAGCTAGAGATACCGTATTTTTACACTAGAAAATACGATATCTCTCGGTATCTTCTCAAGGATGATAAAATTGCTTTTACACTATAAAATACGATACCTCTCGATATCTTCTCAAGGATGATAAAATTGTCCTAATCTTAATCTCTATTTGAGCAGGTACTATCTTTAGTCTTCTATTAATTCTGAAGTATTTGAAAAACGTGCTCAGTTGAATCAAGAAAATAAGTACAAGGTGAGTAGCTTATGGCCTACTGAAACCGTTATATATCCTATAAATTTGAACTCTTTATTCTTTCATGTCTACTTCGTGACTATACGTCCTATTCTACTTTTAGTTAGTACGGTTTATCGATATTTTAGGTTTGTTGGTTCAACAACTGAATTGGAAGGAATGACCGGATACGTACACGAGGTCCCAATAACTAAACTCTAGCTTAATTGTGTAGTGTATTCAGTTTTTTATATAGTTCAGTTGTAATCCTCATGATAGGATCAAGTTGGAGTGGTCCTGTTTATTCTCATTCTAAATTCAAGTTGCTCGGAGTGGCATGGCCATGCTACCACACAAAGTGGGCAAACTAATTGAATCTCTTTAAATGATTAAGCTTTTAAGCTTTTCTATACGTTTCTAAAGCACTGCAATTTGCAACTCTTGCATGCATGAAAGGGAAGAAAAGCAATACATGTACAGATTCATAGCAACCGGATATCAAACAGTATATGTTTTGCCCCTTTAAAGCTGTTATGTCTACGTACAGCTCGTTTTCCGTCCTGAATTCCGTGCTTTTACACCAGATACTCTTATTCAGAGCATGTTTGCCATGTGGCTTAATTTATGTTCTGTAGCATCATAAAGCACAAATCACTTTGATTATCTTTGGCTATGTTGGCTATCGAAGAAATTTCGTAGCTGTTCATATACTAGTATCGTAAACGTAGAGACAAATATCGTACAGCTGCTGGCCTCAACAATGTTGTGATCGCTTTAGTCTAGCTTTTGCTGGCTATTTTCTGCACTGTGGCACGCTGATCTTTGCCTTGGAAGGAATGCGCGTGGTTCATGCATACAACGTTGTTCAAGAGTCCATCTCACTTTATTTTTCTTTGGAACGACCGATACTCTTCAGATCAGTTCATTGCTGAGTGGGTTTGAGAATTTGATAATTTTTTTGCAACGGAAGAATTTGAAGGAATTATGAAGGATTTGCTTTGTTTTTTTTTGCTACTACAAAAAGTATCAGTATTGCAAATTGGCAACGCCATTAAAATGGTTGAGATGTGCAAGAAAGAGTATCTGACATGATGGACACGCACTTATGAAGTAGAAATTTGTGTGTGCAAGACTGATGAACAGATGAAGTAATTTGGTTTGACAGGATGACTTCCAAGTCAGGGAAAAAGGAGGGGGCGTCTTTTGGCTTTTGGACCATGCTTATCACAGTCCTCTGACGATACAAAGGAACAAACATACCATACAAGAAAATAATGTTTGTTTCGAAAAAAGATCGATCGTTTTCTGGAAATGGAGAAGAAAAGAAAAAGGAATCATAAAAGCGAAGGACGGGTTATCTATAAAGCACATATGTACGTGCCGCAGCGTCCACCAACGCACAAAGGAAGAAGGCGAGATTCTTCGTCTCAACCAGAAAGCTGATGTCTACACAAGAAGTAAGCCAGATCTTTTGACTACTCATCATATTTTGAATAACATTTCGTATTCTTTTTAGAATTTTGATTTTGACAGCTGGAGGCAGCTATACACAGAAAATCTAAGTACTAAACTATAATCCCCGCAAATAAAAAGTAATAAACTATGATACGACAACATTCTAAACACATTTAGTCAACAAAAGCACACATTTTCGCCTCTAGACAACAATAGATATTCTCTCTGTTCTTAAAATATAGCTATTTTTAGGGGGTTTTTGAAATACAAGATTTGAAGGAATAAAAAAACACAGAATTGGAATGTTACATATGGGTAGTAGGAATTCAAAATACATGAATCTAAAACATGTTATGTTTGAATGGTTCATAGGAATATTAGTCTCAATTGATATTTCCTACGATTTCAACTCATGCCACACATGAAGATTTTTTTTATTGATAGAGTTAAGGGCTCGGTTCCCTGACTCTACAAGGTTAATCATATAGGGATATGATAGAATTAAAAGAGAGGAGAGAGATAAAGAGTGAAATGCATTGGATTTCTGAAAGGAAACTAATAATGAGATTTGAGCTCATGGTAAAATTTTCTATGGAATTAGTGCATTGGATAACAATCCATAGGAATTTCACATGCTCAAATCAATTTGTTCCAAACAACATATAGAAAAAGTTCTTAAGGTTTACAATCCTTTGAAATTTCTTTAAGAGTAAATTGCACCCACGGTGCATAAACTTGTCTGGTGAGTGCAAATAAATACAACATCTTGTGAATCGTTCATTTCAGTACATCATCTTGTCTAGTCCGTGCGAACCCAGATCAAAATATACCACACAAGCAAACAGATCATACATGGATTACGTGGCATTGACAAGGATGACACAATGGCTTGCATGCGTGTACGGAAAAAAAAACCATGCTTACCTATTCTATCACCTCTAACCATCCTAATTCTCTCGTGCAGCAGCAAAAAGATCGTGCATTTGTGCCGAAGAATTAGCCCATGTTCATCGGGCGGCGAAAGCGTAGGCGAAGCAATTGCTGGCAAGCCATACCTTTTTATTTATGAACTTTATGAAATTTATGTCTCAGTGAAGATGATAGTTTCACCATCAAGATGTAGTTGTTGTGCCATCGCCGCTCTCAAGGTCCAGTCGCTGCTGCCACCATCTTCAAAATACCTAAGCAGTTGCTGCCTTCGAGTTCTGCACCACCACAGCTGCGTTGGAGCTCCCTTTCATCCTTTTTCGACGCTCCATCTCGCCATCGGTCTCAACTCACTTATAGTTGGTTGCCTTTGGGTGATTTGGGTCAGTTAGATTTGAGGGCATAGGAAGACATAGGGACCGTTAAGAAAAAGATACAAGACATGAGTTTTTATATAAAACTGCAAACAATCGTCTGAGCGGATTGCAAATTACGGTTCTCACAGCTGGCATCACACATTAGATCAATTTGCTTAGGTGGATGGTTTCACTCTGGGTTCGCACGAACTAGATAAGATAATGCACCAAAGCTAACGTTCTACGATAAGTTGTACCAATTTGCACCTACCATACAAGTTTATGTAACGTGGATGCAAATTACTCATTCTGTTTGGTGGGAGGTGGACGGAGGATTTTAGAGATGGGGAGTATTTTGGATATTTCCTCGCTATAAACACCTTATGGATACTTTGGAAGTAACTATTTTTTTAACAAAATTTGAATGTTAGAAGTAATTATATATTGGGACAGAGGAAACAACGAACTATTGCTCCTATTTGTCATCCGTTCATAGTTTAGATCGGCTTTGTGAAGCCTGTTCTCGTGCTGACAGAGCAATTCTATGCAAGCAAAGATGGTTATATTCATATTAACATAATATTATTTATTTTAGATTTACCATTAGTAATGGCCGGCTCTCCCACTGATTCGGTTCAAGTCAAATGTCCCCCATTTGTGATTTATTCGCACAAAAATGAAAGGAGTAAATAAGAGCACCCAATTCCAGAGCGTAAGCAAAAGGGGAAAAAAGAGAGAAAATCTCACCATACGCATTTTTCTAATTCCCAAAATATTTTTTAAGATAACGGAAGTGACGAACAATTCCCTAAAATTGTTGATGAGCTAGATACTCCACATAACACTTCCAAGAACGTAAAAACACGAGGCATCAATCTCAAATACAATAATGTGACCCTTATAATACAATAATGTGACCCTTAAGACCGAGATAGATCCTTCGATCGATCTGTGGCGCCTCTGCTTTTGTTCTTTCGGATAGTGCTGACTGTTGCCAACCGCTAAACAGTGAAAAGCAGGCAAACACAGACTAATGGAGGACCCGGCTTACAAAGATGAGAAACAAAAGCATTGATTCTCCCATGAAGACTGGCTAAAAATTGTGATCAAATCTAGCTCCATCTCCGCCTGAAGAAACACGTCGCCATAGTGGCAAGTAGAGTTCACCGGGCAAATCTTGCTGCTCCTGCTGGATTGGTTATCGTAATGTAGTTGTTTGACTGTCAGGAAAAGTGTGTGCCAGGTTGCTGCCCCTACTGTTAGGATTGTTCGGTTCTTACTTTCCTGTCTTTAATTTACTACAGTCGTAATGTCGAATCTGCTCTTTTTTTTCCATTGGAAAAACAAAATAAAGGAAGAGTTGAAGATCGCCCACCTTGTTTTAAGGGTTTAATACTCCTGTGGTGGTGTTGGTAAGCTAACATTGTATCTAAGTTATTAGATAATAGATGATCCAACCTTTATTTTATCGGAAGGGCCGGCTTGAAAAGCGGCCGAAGTTTATTAAGATTTAGGGAAAGAATTTCGGATTTACAACAGCCATAAGGCTGCTACAGTAAAAACAACAACTTTACACTTCAAACTTTTCTCCCAACCACAGGCTGGAGCGTCAGCGGCGTTCAGGCTTCACTTATAGGCGCCAGGAGCCTAGCAGGGCTGTCCAGGTTTCCCACTCGTCCACCATGGTCGTGCATAGCTAGGCCATCAAAGTTGCTCTGTTTTCGAAGATCCTAGTGTTGTGTTCCTTCCAAACCAACCATGTCACAAGGATGACACCTGCATCAAACGTTTTGCGGTCAATCTTTGTCACCTTCTTGCGAGCTGCATCCCACCAGGATGTCAGATTGGTGGACAGCGCCGGGCACGCCAGTCTGAGGCGGCTGCACACTCGGTTCTAGACCATCTGCGTAAAGTCACATTCCTAGAAGATGTGGCGGTAGGATTCGTCCTCATGAGCGCAAAGGTGACATATTGGGGTGAGATGCCAGCCCCGACGCTGAAGGTTGTCCGCCGTCATGCACGCCCCGCGCGTAGCTAGGAACATGAAAAACTTACACCTTGCCGGTGCCCTAGACTTCCATACGATCTTACCAAGGGGGCACATCATCCTTCCGGCAGAAAGGAGTGCATAGGTCGATTTGATTGAGAAGTCGCCATTAGTCGCCACCTTCCACAAAAGCGTGTCTCTGCTAGCTGGGCCAATCGTGACAGCAACGACTAGATCCCACAGGCGGATGTACTCCACGAGAGCCCTGATTGATAGCCCGCCCTGGATGTCTGCCACCCAGGCATTGCCCTGCACTGCCTGCGCCACCGTTATCCCTTTGTCCTTGATGAAAGAGAAGAGCATCAGTGCTCTATTTTCCACCGACCTGCCACCGGGCAACCAACTGTCTTTCCAAAAGGACACAATCACCTCGTCATCGAGCACCACCCTGCTCTTGGCCACGAAACAGTGAAGGGTTTTCCTGTCCAGGGCAGGAGCGAACGGCACCCACTGTCGATCAAGATGCGTGCGGCGCAACCAAATCCACCTTGTGCGCATCGTGATTCTGGTTGGGCGCAGGCTCCTTATGCCAAGACCCCAATTTTCGACTAGGATGCAAAGTTTTTCCTAAGCCACCAAGCTACACGAACTAGCGGCATCTTCATCCCCTTTTCAAAGGAAACCCCGACAGTTCTTCTCAATCTCTTTGATTGCCCAAGCTGGCAGAGGCAAGGCCAATAGCACATGCTTGATTAGTGCCAGTCGAGCATCAGGGGACAACAGTCTGGGCTTCCAACCCACCAAGCTCTTGCCTATCCTATCCATCATAGGCTATACCATGGCCTTCGTTGGCTTGTGGACAGAGAGAGGCAAGCCAAGGTAGAGTATCGGTAACTGTTTTACCGGGCATCCAATCATCGTTACCACCTCCCCAACTTTGTTCCTCTGTGCAATTGAGCGGGGTCAAGGAGCTTTTCAACAGATTCACTACCAGCCCCGTTGCTTCGCCTAGCAACTTGAGCAGGAATTGGATGGCCATTGCGTCCCTCGTAGAGGGATGAAAGAAGATAATCGCATTGTCCGCATACAGTGAAGCCCGAAGAGGAAGAAGATCACCCGCAAGGGGGGACATAGCGCCCCTTCACAACCGTTGTCGCACATAGCACCGCAAAGGCCTCCATGATGAGCCACTTATTGCAATATTCGGTTAAACTAAGTGCAAATGAGCCTACTAATAAAAAATGACAAGAAAACAATCTTAAACCACACCAACACAATAAAAAATATTTTATTTAGGAAGCAATCGTATTAGTTAAAATCTCCATCCAAAATTGACAAAGATTTATATAACTCTTGTCTTCAATGTTGTAGATGATAATTTGAACTTATCCAGTGAAGGATCTGTGGTACAGCCATTAGACACACCCCATTTGTGTTGGTAATATACAGAAAAACTGTGACGCCAAATCAAGGATAAGAAGGCAATCTCTGCTGGATTTCTACCAAAAAACAAACAAAAGGGTTTACCAAAACCCAGTGGCGTATGGCCCTCCATGCCACCAAAAGCTGCTATGTTTTAGCTTTATTGCACTGTTGCACATCCCCCTCTTTTCTCCTTTAAGAGATATTTCATGATCTTAATTCTTACAAATCATTTTTCTTTTTCCATCTCTGTTTGTACGAACTCAGAAGTGCTTCTTTGCTTTACAGAACCATGAACTGTCAGTCACACATTATTATTACCAAGCATATTTCTTTAGGATTTGCACACTGTTGTCTTCCAGAAAGCATATAGTGCGTGCTGTTCATTTGAATCCTTTTTGTGCAGTTTCCTTGTCGGCAAAACTGTTGCATAATACTCCCTTCTCCCTTTTTATATACAAAGCCGTTACTTTGAACATGCGTTTGACCTATGTATTATTAAAACAATTACATAATTATTTTTTTATTTCATTATGAATTATTTTATATTAAATATAACTTTAAGCATGTTTTTATATTAAAAAATAAGACAAATGGTCAAATGTATGTCCAAAAATTTCATATATTAAAGAAAAAAATCATATAGCTCCCTAAATTTTGATTGAAAGTTTATCTAGCACCTAAATTTTAAAACCGAATATTTAATTCTCTAAACTTTACAGTACCATTCATATTGCCCTCTGATGTGATTTTGGACAATGGTTTTGCGTATTTGAAACTTAAATGGGCAATTTTGAATTACTTCTATAGCATGTTTATATATCTTCAATCGTTAGTCATCAATTTATACTCTATATTAATGTCATGCTAGTATCATGTCCACATTTAAAAAAATCAGGACAAAAACAAAAGATTTAGGGAGACATTTTACTAAATATATCAAATGCATATGTCACCTCAAACTCATCCAACGTATATGTGAATCAGATAAAAAAATAATTTACAAAACCAAATTATAGTGCTATATGAATGGCATTGTATGGGGGTTGGATTTTCGGTTTTAAAGTTTAAGGTGCTAGATCGATGGACTTTCAATTAAAGCGTGACTTTTTTGAATATTAAAAAACAGCAGGAGTAAATCTTGAAGCATGCGTGTAATTGATTAGTAAATCCTTATGAAAAGAACACGATTAGTAAATATATGAAATGACAAAAAACCTAAGCATGTGAACCACGACCTCGTAGCTTCTTTAATTATGCGATCGTCGGCAGTAGCAAATTAATGAAATTTTTAACTGCATCAGATCGATGATCTGGTCATGATTGAGTAATTGATATGACAGCCTTCTTTCCTTCATCCCTTTTGAAGTGCCCTCCAAAGCAGCTAATTGCATATACTAGAAGAGCTTTGCAGTCCTTTTCAAGAATATAGAATATGGAAAAGAAACAATAAAGCTAAAGCAAGTCTTTCTCTTAACAAGTTAACATGTCACTGCACGCTTGTTCTGTAAAATGTTAGTTGCTTTTGAATTTTGAGACTCGATAGAAGTCACAGTTGCTAGTGTACAGACTATCTCAAAATACACTAAATTGCCACAAAATTCAGACACACACACACCACCAACAACAACATATAACAGCAACAACAAAATAATTAGCTCATGGTGGCCAACATACCTAATTAGCTCATCGCTAACCTATTTCCAATAGCCAATAGGTGATGGTGCTTATTCTCGCTTTCTTATACGTGGTTAATTAGTTTATCATAGCAATTGACAGAATGCATGTGTTAAACAGGACTGACCACCATGTACTATTACAGTCCATCATTATATAGAATTATAGACTTGCACTCTGCAGAAATATGGCTATATAATGACGAACCTATGATGAACAATTTGATTAAATTTTACGTTTTTAAAAGATTAAGTACATGGTATCTAGTTGTTGACTAGAGTATGCATGTGCATAAATTACAAAGTGAACTACGGTCAGTTTAATTATGGCACATGCTCAATTGACCCAGGGAAGCAGGGAGCATGGTTGTTTGTGTAGTCTGCATGTGCACGTCGTAATTCGTTAGCATTAGATGGTACTCATGCTCTTAAATGTGCGTTGTTTTAGAATGTGTATAATAGTAACATTCTTGAAAAATCTTTACAAAATAGTAGCCTCATTTATTTCATTTCGATCAACAGTGAAAAAAACAGATTGTACAGCCTGAAAACTTTGTAGCATATATATATCATCTATATTACTTGTCATGTTGCCCACTCGTACAAAACAATATTCATAGCAAAGATGAATAGATAGATGATTGGTAACACGACAAAACAAAGAACAACGTGAGAGTAATTAAATGGTTAGCTTTTGCGCAATTGGAGGCTCAACAATTCTTTTGATGAAGATATATGCCCTTCGTTTGCGTGCTTCTACATGTTGTCATGAATTATGATGAGCACCTGTCAAATCCAGATGCAATTTGTTTATAAACAATTTGGACCTGTTGGCTCTTCTCAGTGGAAGCAAGTTCAGCAATGCTAGCTACCAGTCTACCACTTGATTAGTTGATTTACATGGAGACCCTACTGATCCTATCCTGGAATAAACAAATCGGCACGTGCAAATCATCGAAGAGTATAGTTTACATGTAACTATTACTCCTACTAGTAAGTGATTAGAACATACTGGTAGTTGATAATTTGACCAGTGACATCTGGAGACCATAGTGTTGTACAGTGTACACGGTTTTAATTTCTTAATGCAGCTACATACCCTTTCCTTGAAGCTGCATCCTCTAGCAGTATTAGCTAGTGAATATAGCTATAACTAATGTATAACTCTGTCCTGATTCCTGACGCAATCCAGAAGACGAACTAACTTAATCATGCATGGCTACGAAAGTTTGCCGTACCAGAAATATAAAACTTGACAGATCATCTTCACTAAGATTCCTGGCGATCTAGCAACGTAGTAGCATGGTATTGTTTTTGTGTGTCTGGAGTGAGAAGAAATTGATTCAGATTGACTGACCAGTCTAGTGTGTATTCAGAAATTCAGACATTAGGGACGTATAATATGAATAGACATGTGTATTACTGACTTAGACCACCGTCATTTCTAGTGTCCTAGCAAACAACGAAGCTATTATACTAGATGCTTTCGATGTATATCATGTACATGTTGAAACTTGCAGCTACGTACAAGCTATAGGAGAATTCATCAGTGGGTTGGGTAAAGAAGCAAACATTGTTTAAAATAAAATTATTTTTGTAAACATAAAGTTCTTTCAATAAGATTTTGTGCTAGCTTTTACGTCCCACCCTTTTGTGATTAGTCTACTCGATGACCGGCATGATTACATTGCTATTTGCAAATGACAAGCTAGCTAGCGCTATCTTTTTTTGATTAGTCTACTCGATTAGCGGCAGCATCACTTGCAAGTGACAAGCTATCTGCACGCAACACTTTTCATTCATGTTAAGTGTGCATGATGTATATGCTTTGCAGGTTAGTATAAGTTGTGCAGATTAAAAATATGTGCTACATGGTCAAACACTATTCTCTAAAAATTCCGTGTTAGTGGTCAAACATTTTTAGGTTTTGACATAAATCTCCTAACATATATACATAATTTAATCTGGTATTTCGCATACTTCTCATGAGATATAAACAACAATATAAAATTTAAGAAGTCAAATGTTTTTACTTTTTAGTAGGCAGAAATAGAATGTAGAAAATGATGTATTAGAATGATTATACGATCTCAAGTTGTATATCAGTGACAATAAATAGAAAATGAATTTAATTAACATTTAGGAGTAGCAGAAGAAAAATATCTTAACTGGTCAAAAATTTAAGTATATATGTTACAGTAATTATAATTCACCGAGGAATTAAATACTAGATAGGGTTGAAAACACACCTCCTTTGTCTTGTCAACTTTACCTCACAAAAAGCAACATCACTTAACTGATCAGCTATCAACCCTGTAGTTTTATCATAGACAAAAAACAGCCAAAACACTACCACACCACCGGCCGCTCCAATTGGCATCAAAAGTCTAACATGATTAAAGATGAGGTACAGACATATATATCTATTAAAAAAGCATTATGGAGGACATAATGGAAAATAAAAGTAAAAACCGCTGTTAATATTATACACATAAACAAAGTCATCAGCCGCCTTACTGGCCAGCCAATGGCGTCTCTCGTTGCCTCTCAACTTTGTTCACATGCTTTGAATTCCAACTCATCCATCCCTCTGTTGCAATGTGATGCAGTGTGCACCCTCATCATGCAAACCCAACAAGACAAGGAGAAGAAGAAGAAAAAAAAAACATGCGTGTGTTAGTGATGTTACTACTATATAAACCCCTAGCTAGAGTGCCAAGGCCATTGCAGCAGCCAGCAGCAGCAGAACAAATCAAGTGATCCGTAGCTAGTGTGCTGCTTGCCTGCTTCTTCGAATTCTCCTCTCAACCTGCCTCGATCTCTCTACCCGAGTGCACCATTATTACCTCCTCCTCGTCCATCGTGTAGTAGGATCGTTAGTAGGATTAAGGAGGATGAGTGCCACGGCGACCACCGGCGGCGAGGCCGGCGGCGGCGGGGAGCGGCGGAGCCTCCGCGGCATGTTCAAGTTCGCGGACCGGGTGGACGTGCTGCTCATGGCACTGGGCACGCTGGGTGCCATTGGCGACGGGTGCTCGACCAACCTGCTCCTCATCTTCGCCAGCGACGTGATGAACTCGCTCGGGTACGCGCACGCCGGCGCCCACGGCGGCGGCGCCGCCGCCGCCACCGGCGTGGACTTCATGCGCGAGGTCGAGAAGGTTCGTTGTCACAGTCACACTCGCGCGCGCGCACGCACGCCGGCCACGCGCGCGCGAGGTCGCGTGCACTGCCTAGTGAATTTGTCGCCTCGTCTGCACTGCGCGCGCGCACACACATGCATGTACATTTGTACACTCGCCCGATCGAGCAACATTTCTGTCTAACTTTTTGCTGCTTTTTTTGGCCGTCTTGTGCGTGCAGTCTTGCCTGAATTTCGTGTACCTGGCGTTCGCCGTGCTGGTAGTGGCGTTTATGGGTAAAAAAACCATGATCTCTTCCAGTGATCTCTGCTGCCTATATTGACATGGCACCACGGCACCATTACTGAGCACACACGCATGCATTTACTTAGTAATCATGTGGCTTAATTTTCCTTTTTGCAGAGGGGTATTGCTGGAGCAGGACGAGCGAGAGGCAGGTGCTGAGGATCAGGTATCTGTACCTGCAGGCCATCCTGCGGCAGGAGGTGGGCTTCTTCGACTCGCAGGAGGCCACAACCTCGGAGATCATCAACAGCATCTCCAAGGACGCCTCGCTCATCCAGGAGGTTCTCAGTGAGAAGGTTAGTTAATCTCTGGTCCGGCCTTTCACCTTGTTCCTCCGTTCCTAACAATATGTATTTTTAGGTTGTTCAGTAAAAATTAAGATAAGAAAAGAGATTCCTTACCGGTCACCTCCTAATTAAGCATCTCATGATTGGCTGAAAATATTTGGATTCGTACATTGGAATCAATATCTAAGAAATGGTTATATTGTGTAAAAATTTTAATCTAAAAAATATTTATATTTTGAAACGGATAAAATAATTAATTTCCATCAGAGAAGTAACGTAAGCCCCATTTGATCCGGACTTCGTTTTGTCTGTATGATCCCATGCCTTAATCGGTGTGGTCTTCATAGGCTATATCTTATCATCTCGACTAGTCATGTTTTGTTTGGACACTACTAAAAATCGGACGTCCAATATTTTTCTATAAATCGGACGTTTCTTCCTCACAAGCAGTACACATGTAGGTTCAGTGCCCTTAGTGCTATTACGTTTAAGCAGACTCTCATATCATGCTATGTGTTACTGTCTAGCAACTGTATCTTCTATGTTACCTTCTCTCTCAACTTTCTAAAACAAGCTTTGAATCATTTTTTCTTCTAAATTATTTATCTAATTTGTAATCTAATTGCATCATTATATTTATAGTAATTAAATCTTTATAACAAGATCTCACATGATTATATTTTGATAAAAGATATATATATATATAGAAAAATTATATATACATATATATGAAACATCATAAAATACTTACTGAAACATAAAAAGAACCAAGTGCAACTTTTGAAATGCACTAGTGAAACATTAGAAAGCACTATTGAAACATCAACTTGGTGAAACAAAAAAATTATTCATCAAAACATATAAAGGTTATTGAAACATAGTATAATGCTAGTTGAAACATTTCTCTCTAACACATGAAACATCAAATTTTAACGTGTGAAACATGTAATTTTCTTTTATTAGAATATTCATGTGAGATCTTATTATAAAAATTTAATTATAATAAATATAATAGTGTAATTAGACTGCATATCATATAAATATTTTAGGAAAAAAATTATTTAAACCTTACTAGCAAGTATCAACTTACATGCATGCATACAGAAAGAGAGTGGTCTTGGCTCTGTTTATGCAAAGAAAGAGAAAGAGAGGGATGCATGCATGGCTTTTGAACGGAAAAAAAAAGATGTTCCTTGGCCTCGCTCCTCCAAGGGCAGCATCCGATTTAGTTTTTGTATCGGGCGTCCGATGAAAAGCATTGTCCGTTTTGTTTGTCAATGACCCGATGCTTCATAATCTTTCAGTCTATAAGGCTGCGTTCGTTCTTGGAGGTTCGGAACTAATCTTCTATGCACGCGAAATGGAGCAACTGATTAGCACATGATTAATTAAGTATTAGCTATTTTTTTTTAAAAAAATAAATTAATATGATTTTTTAAAACAACTTACGTATATAATTTTTTTAAAGAATACACTGTTTAGTAGTTTGAAAAACGTACGCGTAGAAAATGAGAGATATAAATCGGTGACTTTAACAACAAAAAAAACACAGCCTAAGTATTCACAGTTACAGTAGTACCTTGGAAGTTTCTTCCTTCTTTGGCATAGAACAACTACCACTATTTTTTTAAGACGAATGGAAGATGGCACGTGCAGAGCGGTGCAGGTGTCTCTGTGCCGGTGCGGGAGATTATGCTAGTCCTAGATTTATATATCGCTACTGAATCAGCAGTGAATCAAATAATTTGACTAATGATAACTGGTCATGAAAACAATTAAATGTACATAGTCTTAATCCGCTGATCTACAGCTCACTTGCTTTGGAATCCAGCATCCTAAGAGATATTTTATTTGGCAAGAACTTTGTCATTTGATAACAATGCAATTATAGGCTACAAAATTTTAATTCAATTATAGACTACAGAAATTGGGATCACATGCATTTGGTTTTTCCTCACAAACGTAAAAGTTGGTGATCATGATCCGGAGAATATGGAGACCATGAGCCCATGATGAGTTTCTTATATATTTATGCAAAGACATTTCCTTCAAAAAAAATGCAAAGACAAAATAATTGCATAATAATATACGAGAAGTATCCTAGTAGTTCTGACGGGAGCATTTCAAGACATTAACAAGGCCAAATGTTCAGGTCGTGGCGTTATTCACAAGTTCAGCAAGCGATATGGGATTTGGAATTAATGAAACACCAATATAGCAAAATGAGTTGATGAAATTAAGACAGAATTATAATTACAGACATTGCAAAGTTAAATGGAAAACGCATTGGAAAAGAGAAGGCTAATTACCTACAGCAGGAAACACGGTTGAGGATTTGTTATTCAAGAACAAATAACAGCAGAGAACTGAACTGATTTTTTTCTTTGCTTCCATTTTTTTCATCTGGAACAGGTTCCACTCTTTCTGATGCACTCTACAGTTTTCATCTCTGGGCTGGCATTCTCCACCTATTTCTCCTGGAGGCTGGCTCTGGTTTCTTTTCCTCTGGTCCTGCTCCTGATAATTCCAGGGCTCATCTACGGCAAGTATCTCCTGTACCTCTCCCGACAATCGCGACACGAGTACACAAACGCAAACTCTTTGGTTGAGCAAGCTCTCGGCTCGATCAAGACCGTCTACTCTTTCACTGCTGAGAAAAGGATCATCCAGAGATATACAGCAGTTCTTGACAAGACGATCAAGCTGGGGATTAGACAAGGTATTGCGAAAGGTTTGGCTGTCGGATTCACAGGCCTTTCCTTCGCCATCTGGGCTTTCCTCGCCTGGTATGGCAGTAGACTGGTGATGTACCATCATGAAAGCGGAGGAAGGATATATGCTGCAGGGATTTCCTTCGTTTTGGGTGGCCTGTATGTTCTTCTGTTCTCTCTTCCCTTCTGAACTCATGAATCCATTTGATAGACAGAACATCTCATGACCAAATTACTAAAATTTTGCAGATCTCTTGGAATGGCACTCCCTGAGCTGAAGCATTTCACAGAAGCGTCGGTTGCTGCCACAAGAATTCTCGATCGGATAAACCGTGTGCCAGAGATAAATGCTGATGACCCCAAGGGACTTATTTTGGATCAAGTTCGAGGAGAGCTTCGGTTTGAGTCCGTCCGCTTTGTTTACCCATCGAGGCCTAACATGACGGTCCTCAAGGACTTCAACCTCCAGATTCCTGCTGGGCAAACTGTTGCCTTAGTCGGATCCAGTGGCAGCGGCAAGTCAACCGCAATAGCATTGGTTCAACGGTTCTATGATGCCACTGAAGGAACTGTCAAGGTTGATGGTGTCAACATTAAAGAACTCCAGCTCAAGTGGATCAGGAGCAAGATGGGGCTTGTCAGCCAAGATCATGCACTCTTTGGTACATCCATAAAAGAGAACATCTTGTTTGGCAAACCAGATGCAACAATGGATGAACTCTATGCAGCAGCCATGACAGCAAATGCTCACAACTTCATAAGGGGGCTTCCTGAGGAATATGAGACTAAGGTATGTGCATCACAAGGAAACAAGTATTATGGCACCTAAAATTCCCTGTCTCTGATGCTCTATGGTTGCATGCCCTGTCCTTGCAGATTGGTGAGCGTGGAGCACTGCTATCTGGTGGCCAGAAGCAACGTATTGCCATTGCACGGGCAGTCATCAAGAACCCTGCTATACTCTTGCTCGATGAAGCCACAAGCGCACTTGATTCAGAATCAGAAAAGCTGGTGCAGCATGCACTTGACCAAGCATCCATGGGAAGAACAACACTGGTAAACATCGTTACCACCTCCACTTCCCTACTTTACAATGCTAAGATTACTTGTACAATTGTTTGGCACCGTGGCGCTGATTATACATTTAAATTGATCAGGTAGTAGCTCATAAGCTTTCCACAGTGAAGAATGCCGATCAGATTGCAGTGGTTGATGGGGGTACTATAGCTGAAATTGGCACACACGATGAACTGATCAACAAGGGTGGCCCATATTCACGACTTGTGAAACTGCAGAAGATGGTGAGCTACATCGATCAAGAAGGTGGTGACCAATTTAGGGCCTCTTCAGTGGCAAGGACCAGTACCAGCCGTCTCAGTATGTCAAGAGCAAGCCCAATGCCACTTACACCAGGTATTTCAAAGGAAACCGATTCCTCTGTTTCTCCCCCTGCGCCATCTTTCTCCAGGCTTCTGGCGATGAATGCACCAGAGTGGAGACAAGCAGTCATAGGCAGTCTCTCTGCTTTGGTATATGGTTCCTTGCAGCCCATCTATGCTATAACCATCGGAGGAATGATTGCTGCATTTTTTGTTCAAGACCTCAATGAGATGAATGCAATTATCAGCCGCTATGCCTTGATTTTCTGCTCATTGTCGGTGATATCCATTGCTGTTAATCTACTTCAACACTACAATTTTGCTTACATGGGGGAGCATCTAGTAAGGCGTATCCGAGTCCAAGTACTTGAAAAGATCTTAACCTTTGAGGCAGCATGGTTTGATGAAGAAACTAATTCAAGTGGTTCACTGTGCTCTCGGCTTAGCAATGAGGCTTCTCTTGTCAAAACCCTTGTTGCAGATAGAATTTCCCTACTGCTTCAGACAGCTTCTGGAATTATAATTGCAGTGACAATGGGCCTTATAGTAGCTTGGAAACTTGCTCTTGTCATGATCGCTGTACAGCCAACTACGATGATATGCTACTATGCGAAAAAGATAGTTCTCTCAAATGTGTCAAGGGACTTAGCAAAGGCTCAGCATCAAAGTACTCAGATTGCCATAGAAGCTGTTTACAACCACAGGATGGTGACCTCTTTTGGATGCTCGTCAAAGGTTCTTCAGCTCTTTGAGCATACACAAGAGGAACCACTGAAGAGAGCAAGGAAGAAGTCATGGGTGGCTGGGATCACCACTGGACTGTCACCTTGCCTCTCGTTCTTGTCATGGGCTCTTGACTTCTGGTATGGTGGGAAATTGGCACAGTCTGGGGAGATCTCCGCAGGTGATGTCTTCAAAACATTTTTTGTCTTGGTGAGTACAGGAAAGTTGATTGCTGATGCTGGCAGCATGACATCCGACCTGGCAAAGGGAGCAAATGCAGTTGCTTCAGTGTTTGAAGTGCTAGATAGGAAATCTATCTCTCCACAAAATTCACAGGTATCATATATTCATGACCATTTTCATGAGCATTGTATAAAATATTAGAATATAGATCGGCAGCCTAGCTAAATAATGACCTTGCAGTGCTAGATTGTATAAGAATAAAATAACACAGCTAAATTGCAGGTGGAAAAGGACAATCAGAAGAACAAAATACAAGGAAGGATAGAGTTCAAAAAGGTAGATTTTGCATATCCGACAAGACCACAATGCCTTATCCTGCAGGATTTTAGCTTGGATGTGAAAGCAGGAACGAGTATTGGTCTTGTTGGGAGAAGCGGCTGTGGAAAATCTACTATCATAGGTTTGATCCAGAGGTTCTATGATGTTGACAGAGGGGCTGTAAGGGTTGACGGTATGGATGTAAGGGAGATGGATATCCTTTGGTATCGAGGATTTACAGCCCTTGTTAGCCAGGAGCCTGCAATATTTTCTGGTAGTGTCAGGGACAACATTGCTTTTGGTAAACCAGAAGCTGATGAAGATGAGATCGTGGAAGCTGCTAAAGCTGCAAACGCACATGAATTCATATCGTAAGTCTTCAACTTTTCCTTTCCAAATATACAGTGCGGTGTTCTTGTTAAATGAATTCCAGTTATGAATGTATTAAAGTATATTCTTTTTCAGATCTCTAAAGGATGGATATCATACTGACTGTGGTGAGCATGGACTACAACTATCAGGAGGGCAAAAGCAACGAATTGCAATTGCGAGGGCAATAATCCGGAATCCAGCAATACTACTACTTGATGAAGCAACAAGTGCTCTCGATGCACAGTCAGAGCAAGTTGTGCAGGAAGCCCTTGATAGAATCATGTCAGGAAGGACTACAATTGTGGTGGCACATCGACTGAATACAATCAAGAATGTAGACTCGATTGCTTTCTTAGGAGAGGGTAAGGTTGTGGAACGTGGTACTTACCCACACCTCATGAGTAAGAAAGGAGCATTCTACAACCTAGCGACTCTTCAGAAATAAACTGATTGTCTAATGTAAAGTACTGCCATAAGTGACATGACAGCCTAATATAGCATAATATCAGTGCCACTTAACAAGTTTTGGGGTAATTTCTTCTGTCAACAGCAAATGTATCTGACCTAGCACTTGTCTTTCAAGAGGTCTAAGATATGAATAAACGCAAACAAGTACATAACTGGACTCACCTATCAGATAGCATAGTTTTTGCAAAACAAACCAATATGCCCATTACTGGCCCTATTGTATTTCTGCTTCTGCTATGTTGCTTTACATATTATGGGTTCAAACTTTCAAGATAACGAAAAAGGATTACCATAATGTAGAATGCCGTCGATAGAAGAATTACTTGCAATCAAACATGATCATGACATCACATTTCTGTCATTACTTGAAAGTGATGTTTAGGAGGCTTTCCTTAGACAGTTCAATTTCCTTGGTCATGTTATCCATCTCTACCTTCACCAATGCCTCTACATCAATTGATCCAACTTCAGTGGAAGTTAGCTGAACTTTAACTTCAGCAAGAGTTTGCTCATAACTCTTCATAACTTCCTTAATCCTTAATCTTTCCATTAAAGACTTCTGAAATACACTCTCATGCTCAGCAACTTGATGAGCCAATTTCTGCATTTCATCCTTCTTCATCTCCAACGACTGCTGCAAGCCAGTTATCTCATCCTGAAGGTTGTGCAATTTCTTCTTCTGTTCATGCAGCATTGAGAAAGCAATATTATCGTCACTCGTTGCTTTCTTGTAATCTAACTCCAAGGAGGCATATGCAGTTTCTACTTCTTTGAGCTGCCACTTCAAATGGACCTTCAGCTTTGCAGAAAACTCTTCCTTCCGCATCTCCAAGTTAAAATTGTGCATCTCCTTGATTTTTTTAGCATGTGCCAGTAATGCATTCACTATCCTTTGAGCATCCCTATCCTTAAGACAATAGTCCCATTTAAGAATTTCTTTCTGCACAACAACTGTAATTACATCAGCAGTCAGTAGGTCCGAAGGATGATTTTGGATGATTCCCTGAACATGTGAGATGGTCTTCATGAAGTTGTCTCGTTGGATATCAAGTAAAACTTTCTCAAGAGGGTTGCCATGTTCAGAGGGCTTCCATGTCAAACATAACTCATTTATTCTCAAACATGCTGGCACCTCACAACTGGCTGGCGATGACTCGATGCAACCTCTCCTTGTGAATGACTCAGAGGTCTCCACAGCATTTCTTTCTGTTTGCTCTTCATCAGTTTCTTTATTATTGACTTGATCTAAATTCCCTTCATTTTCTCCTTGACTATGTCGAGGCTCTTCACATAAATCCACCTCACCATGTGCTGGTTTAACTTTCTTAGAGTCTTGAAATAATGAACCTGAAATGAAACAAATAGATTTAACTACAAACTACAATATCAACCATTAGACAATACTTCTAACAAGAGGAGCCTAAGAATACCATGGTCTGTTTTATCGTGGCATAAACATGCTTGCTCTGCTCTGCTCTCTGCCTGATCTATCGTGCTGGCTGGTGATGGTTGTTGCTCTTCTGATCTTTCTTTCGATGTGTTCTCTGCGCTGTCATGAGCATTTTTCTGGCGTGCCAGCCTTGGTGATCTTCGTGGAGTTTCAGGACTACAAAATGAACCTCCCTTTCTTCTCTTTTTCTGAGAAAAATTACGTAAATCATGCTCATCAACTAGCCTACACTTCTCTGTTGTCAAGTCACATTGCAGTGGCTGGTTAGACAAATTAGGTTCCTCAAGGCTGCACTTCCTACTCTCAAGTATTAGAGAAGAACAATAATCATCTGGAGGGAAGAAGTTTCGTAGTTTCCTCTTTACAATATCAACTGAAATACAGAAGGATGTGTTGTTAATGCTAGCAGTGCAAGAATGACAGAAGATGAGCGATAAAAACTTACATTGAAAAAGAAGTTTGTGCTTCAGAAACAGGTTTTGAATTTGTGGTTTGCCCCTACATATGTCAAAGTCTTCTGCCACTGCATCCACATTCCATTTATAGAAAACAAGCATTGCACAGAATAATTCAACCGTCACTTTGTCAACATCCAATGTGCTCATTACTTCAGCTATCGCATTAGCTTTATCATTCTCCATTGGCCCCTTCAGTGATAAGTGCTCATCTAACCCGTCTTTTGAGCTGCATACTTCATGTTGATCAGGGAAACTTTGTGATGAAATAAGCTCATGGCCTTGAGCAGTCCTTTGCAAAGTAACCACCTAAAAGTTGTATAAAGTTTTCAGTTCAAGGAGACAACATCACTACTAAGGTACTAACCAACAATTTTAAACTTCACGTCCTGCCTGTTCCCAAGGTAGAAAGTATTAAACAGAAAAATCAAGTTAGGAATAGTTATCTCAAAACGTCAAACCTCCTAAAGTTACTTGAAATAATTGTTCTGCACCTTAAGCTTCCCAAGTGAACAGTAATATTGTGGTTTTAGAGATAGTCAGGTATTCTGGTATTCCATATCTATTCTAACAAACTTGAAAAATCAAATGTATAGCTATTTGAAACAAAGTGATTCCATATGAACTGCAGACAAAAAAACGACCTGTATGAAACTGATTTAATTATTTGAGATTACACTATAATATTACTTCACAATGGATCCATTTGTTATCTCAACCTACCTGTAAATGACTAGGCGTGAGACTGTTGGCTGCCTCCGTTAGTCTATCACCATCCCGGCCCCTCTTAGTACAGCAGAATATATCACATGGAAGTTTTCCTTGTGGACTTCCTGAAGACCGAATTACTTTCTCACAAGCATTCAGACCAAACGGCAAAACCATGAAATGCATGTTATCATCATATCTGAAGAGAAGGAACTCGTATTCCCTCAAAGAATTGTCCTCTACAAACTTCGCCCATCCGGTGGTCAGAAATACACGGCCATCAAGTTTCTCTAGCTCAACAGGCCAAGTCTTCCCTTTTGAGTTCTGAAGGGCGCCTTTAGCAGATGATGGCAATGAAGCATCAGAAGTGGCCACCTCTGGAATGTGAATGAGGAAGTCTTGAGGTATCTCCTACATATAGAGGGCTTAGGAGTTAGTGCATACTTTAAGCTGTTTCCATTGAAAATGACACCTTAGGTGTCAGCCATTGATGGGAGGAGATGAAATGCAAATGCAAGATTTGCAACTCTGTGTGCTTTCAGTATATTGTTCACATATAGTAGGGGTACTTGTATAATACGCACAGTCGCACAAGCATAATATCAATGCTCGTAATCTGAAACTCGAATTGCATTATCAGACCACATGCATCATGCATGCACAAGGAAATCAATTAATTTCATTATCAGACCACATGCATCATGCATGCACAAGGAAATCAATTAATTTCATTATCAGACCACATGCATCATGCATGCACAAGGAAATCAATGTTGGTATGCCACCAACATTTTTTTTCTTGCCTAATAGTTGGTATACAAATATAATCATGTTATCAGACACTACAAAACTATTTTCCCCTTTATACGCCTACTACCAACATCCATCTCGTCTATTAGAACAAAGACCACAAATATATGCAGGACACCAAATGCATCCATCCATTATCCATGAGCATAGCATATGCTTTGCCAAAAAATAGATGCATAAAAGGATCGATCTCCGCCGGATAAGATGCCACAATTTTTGCAACCATACTACGGGGAGGCAGGAGAGACAGAGGGAGAGCACTCACGAGGCGGCGGGCGAACGCGCCGACCATGACCTTGATGAAGTGATGATGCCTCCTCACCTCCTCCATGAGCGAGCGCGCACCGCGGAGGAATGCGCGCAGATCTCTCCCTCTGTTCGGTTCGTGAGAAGAGGAAAGTAGAGGGGGAAGGCGACGGAGAGCGGCTGGTCAGTGGTTGGGGAGTGTTGATGGCGGAGTGAATGAGGAGGGGAGCGGAGGCGGAGCGGCCCTCTCCTCGGCTTGTCGTGTGCGCCGCCTATAAAAGCTAAGGCGCGCGGAATCGGCGGACGCAGCCGCGCCCGCCCCGCCCCGCCCCGCGCCGCGGCCGTTTCTCCCTCCGCTTGTCGAGCGAGAGAGCAAGGCAAGGGGGCGGTCCTTCTTTATCGGCACGTGGCGGCGCGGCGCGGCGCCTACTTGGGAGCGCTCGATACTGGGCGTCTGTTGCCTCCAGGGCGGATGCGACTTGTCAGTTGTCACGGTTAAAAGTACTCCACGGAGGAGGAGCACACGCTTCCCTTCCCTCACACGTCCGCTTTCCGCTGGCGTTGCGTTGCGTTCGGTCGTTTCGATGGTACAGCGCCAGAGTTAGCTTTTCGGGTAGTGCGGCACCGTCCGTTTAGTACTCCCTCCATTTCCTAAATGCAGTAAATCGCTCTTTAGGATTTAAAATTGTGTGTTAAATTATATGCGTTTTTTAAGTTTTCATTGTTCCTCAACCACCCATATCTAACTTTTCCCCCTATCTTACCCATAACTACCTTTTACCTTTCAACCACCCCTCATTTAATAAGTTACATTTAACATCTTCGAAATGATTAGAGTGACTTATCTACTTCTTTCGTCTCATAAAAAACAAATCTATTCAGTATAATAATACGAATTTGAATAGTTGTCCATAGTACTAGAATGCACCACATCACGTACTAAATAGCAATGAAGCGTTAGCTATGGATTGTCGGGGGCAGGTGGCAGGTGTAAAACCTAGCTCGGTCTTATCGAGCCGACAATGATGACGCTTTGGGCGTTGTTTTCCCTCTTGAGAGCGTTATCGAGTCGCCCCTCTTCCTCTAGTAGGGCTGTCGGGTAAAAACTCTGTCTTGATTCTCTTTGAGACCTCAACGGACAACGACAATAGTGCCCATCGTCGCTTTTCTCCCTGCAAACGTTGTCTAGGAGATCCCCTTGCCAAAACTTCTCTTAGACAGCTTGTGCATGCTCACCCTAAATGTTTGTCCTTTTACGGCGGCGGCCTAACTAATGCAAGCTGGCCATGAGAGCGGTTCCATTCCTCTCTCACACCCTCTCCCCTCTAATCCCAAAGGCATGGATAGAGTTAAGTGCGGTGCTCGGCGGTTAGGGTTTGGTTTTGGTGTTTTCGGCTGTAGCTTCTTTGTTGGTCTAGTGACGGTCGGTCCGGTGCTAGACTTCTCCTAGTTCATAAAAACATTTAGTATAAGGTTCAAAGATCCTAATAAGGTGGATAAACCGTCTTTAAAGGATAGTAATTTATTACTTATGGATGTATTAGAAAAATATAATATGGTCCAGAACTTGAAAGTTACCACATCAATGATGAGAGATAAGAAAATGTATGTACCATACATTACAAGAATGAAAACTGCTAAAAAGAGCCTTTGTAAAATGATACTAGTCTCATGGTCGGTGTAAAACCTAGCTCGGTCTTGACGGGCCGACAGTGACGTGCTTCAGGTGTCGTTTTCCCTCTCGGGGGTGCTATCGAGCCGTCCCTCTCCTTTTGGTGGGGCTGTTGGGTAAAAATCTTATCTTTGTTCTCTTTGAGACCTCGACGGACGATGGCGACGGTGCCCATCATTGCTTTTCTCCTTGCAGACATTGTCTAAGAGACCCCTTGCCAAAACTTGTCTTAGACAGCTTGTGCGTGCTCACCTTAGATGTTTGTCCTCTTGCGACGGTGGCCTAACTAATGCAAGTTGGCCGTGAGAGCGGTTTCATTCTTCTCTCACCCTCTCCCCTCCAATCCCAAAGGTATGGATAGAATTGAGTACGGTTCTCGGCTGTTAGGGTTTGGTTTTGAGCATTTTCAGATGTAGCTTCTTTGTTGGTCTAGAGGCGATTGGTTCAGTGCTAGACTTCTCCCGTTTTCTGTGTAGGTGCTATCATTACATGGTGGGGTTTTTTTTTCTTTTTCTGTCTATTATATTTCAGGGTACTAGCCTTTTTTTTTTCTACTCTATTCAATTTTTCTACTCTATTCAATGAATCATCACATCGTCTGATGTTGGTTGTTAAAAAAAACATCATGTATTAGATTTTTTTTATGGAACAACGAAAATAGGTATAGGAGCAGTACCAATTTCCGTGGACAACAGAGTAGCATGTTGGGTATGTGCTTGATTCATCGCAAACAAAAATTCGACAATTCCTCGAAACACCAAAACTTAGCGCATCTGGTAAGGTATGTTTGATCTGAAGCCTGCCAAATTTTGGCATAGAAACAATGGTGAAAGTATTTTTTGTTTATTGCCTTATTAACTTTTAGTAATGTTGAAAACGGTAACAATGCATGTCCATAGTTTGTTTGATTTGATGACTTGCGTGGAGTATTAGTCGTACAAACTTCTAGAATTATCGGATCTTAGTATAAAAGGATTATACAGAATACTTACGTGTAGTTTATCGCCGTAATAGATTTTGGTAAGATTAGCAACAACATCAAACAAAACCCTTGATTCTTATATTATATGAAGCATTGAGGACATGTACAACAACAATTAATAGCTTGCTTTTAAAGCTATTAGCAGAGTAAGTTTGTCAACCTAAAAGAGAGGGAAAAAAAGAAAAAAAAACATGGATGTCAAGCTTAACATTGCCTCTTAATATTTATAAAAGAAAACTTTGTTAAATAAGGATATGAAAAAGAAAAAAGTAATAAAAATTGTTTTGTGCATTAATTGTTAAAGCCTTTGTAAAATGATACTAGTATCTCAATGGGTTAAATGGAGTATTTGAAAATATACTGTTTATTTTTTTCAGAACTATCCGAGATACAATTATTTTAAAAATTATATCATCGTTGTTAAGTGAGAGTGCGAAAACGACACGATATTGTTGAACGGGTACGTGAAAATGACAACGTCAGGGACCGCGCCGCGGTCTCACAGTGTGGTGCCGCGATATCATGGGACCCGCCACAGTCTCGCAGAGCTAGGGCGCGAGACCGCCCGATCTCGTTTGGCAACCAGCGACGGCCTCCTGATTAGTGATTAATCATCCCGATTAGTGATTAATTAATTACTAATGATGCTAATTAAAGAAATAGCAATGATTAATCGCGGTCTTGCTTGGCCAACCAGCGACATGGCCTCCTGATTAGTAATTAATTAATTACTAATGATGCTAATTAAAAAAATAATAATAAATTAATTGCTAATGACGCTAATTAATTTATTAATCGTGTGAGTGTGCTAGTTAGGGATGCGAAGTCGCGGTCTCACGCACTCACCGCGCGAGGGCCGCCATCACCGTTCACCACGTGAAGTCACACGGTGTTGCGCACTCGCCACGCGACTTCGCGCTAACGCATGATTTCGTCCTTCTATTCTGCAACAATGGTATATTTCTACTTTTCTTTTAAAATGTCCTTAGGGCTTATTCACTTTATTAAAAAAAATTTACCAAACTTTAGTAATAGTAAGTTTTGGCACTGTCAGATTTTGGCAAGATAAATTAAGGTTAGATGGTGTTTGATTTGATACCTTATTTTCAAAGTTTCAAAATTACCAAAATTTGTTAGGGTTGTATTAGTACGTTTAGTTTGTTGCCTTGACTTTTGATAATGCCAAAAAATAGAAATATTAAAAATAGCAACGAAGCAAACAAGCCCTTACATTGCCGATTGTCCAATCGCGTTGTGCATAAGGGGAAGAGGGTGAGTAAATGACAGCATTTCAACTTATCCATGTGTGGTCGACCTGACAGACCACAAGAAACAGTACGTTCAACTAGCCAAAGGCACACCGCACATACCAGCGATTCAAAAAACAGAAGGCACATCAGTAAGCAACAGTAGCAGGCACAACAGGTACAGTGATAAAATATGGCACAAGCTGAGAAAAAAAATGCAAGAGCAAACCCAGCAGAAAGTTTATTGGACAGTTTTATTTATAGAACATAGCTCGACTCATTGACTTCTTTTCAGTCAGATTATTAAGCAAACTATCCTATGAATATCCTTGCCGTTTAACCAATTCATGGAATTCACCCTGAGCTTTCAATAAACATTAAGAACAGATCCTTGCTAGAAAGAGAAAAAAAATCCAAGAGCCTGAAAATGTGGGGGAAGAATGAACCAAACAATTGGCCAAGCAAACCTAGTTAATTTGCTAAATCTGAAGAGCAGAAGCAATAGGTCCTGCCAGACTGAGAATTTCAAATGGCCGCCTGTCCTTGACCGCATTCACAGTGAGAGGGCATGAATCAGTAATCCAGAAGTGGCTCAGCCCATGCCCCGGACCTTCTGAAAATTTTACAATACGCAATGTAGCCAGTAACTATATCAGGCGAATAAACAACAGACTTTTCAACAACAATAGCTGCTAGAATAGCCAAAAACAAAAAAAGCAGAAATTCATTGGTCTCAAAAAGAAAAGAAGAAATTCATTCGACCAGAGCATGATTCTGTTCTTGTTATGTTGTGTTTGAAGTTGAAGCTTCCTAGGCAACTAGCAAAGTATCAACAAAAACCAAATAGGACTTTTGCATAGCGTTCCCATACCAAAACTGTATGATGATTAATGAGGAGGGTATGACTCGGTGACTGCATTATTAAGGTATTTGATGATAATCTATTTTGGGTTTCACTTCAGATGTCCTTATGCATCTCTCGCTGCAGAATTATTACAATGGTCTATATTTGATGTCCTGAAGTTTCATTCCGTACAAACAGCTAAAAGTTTGGCAAATTTGCAGGTAGAAACTAGAAGCTATCTTAATAAAAAGAGAAATATGACCTCGATTTCCAAGATGAAGGGTAGTTTCTCTTGATTGGAAAACGTTACTTGATCAGTAAAAAGTACAGTAGCAGGCAGGTGAAAGAATAAATGGTTAATTATTAAACAAAGAAAAACAATTCAACCTACCAACTCTACCAGGGATCTATGTCATTCATTGGAAAATATATAAGTAGCAATGAATTTATGGAAAGGTGTCAAATGAGAAACAAACAACTTTGTTTGTATTAACGCCTCTAGATTCAAAAAAATCTTAACAAGGAATCATATAAAATATACAAGAAACTTGCTACAATGCTAATATTAAAAGTTTATGTGTACATACCTCCATTATCAGGCTGAAATTTCTCCCATGACTTGTTGGGGAAAATGCCATGTGTCACATATGCACTAACCTTTGCTGCTCCATGCTCTGCCAATACTTTCTGGAAAGAAAATTGAATATGTTAGCAATCTAAGGAAGGCAGGAGAACTACGTAGTTACAAACAGTTATGAAGTACACTAAAAAAGTTAACTGTTTGGAATAAACTTCCTCAATGACAAGACTAGATGAGCTGATGATTTATCAACAAATTTAATTACCTGGCACTCAATCAATGTACCGCCTGACTGTACCAAGTCATCAACTATAACAACATGGCGACCTCTAGGATCTCCCTCTTTTATCCGTACGATTCTCTGTTCCCCTTCTCTAACTTTGTTGCATACAACCTACCGAGACACGTTTAATGAAATCAGAGGGTCAATATTCAGTACATAGGAACGCCATTTCTTGTTGGGATTTGAAAGTGGTCAGACAAAAATAATTACCATTGGGAAATGTTGAAGTTGCTTATAGAAGCGTTTCCATGCACCGTCATCAGGAAAAGCTATGGTTATCTGATAAAAGTATAAAGGAGTATGTCAGTCTATGCTTCATCAACGTTATCAAGAAAAATGAAAGCTTTTATCGTGTAGTCAGAGAACTCACATTGTCAGAATCAGGTAGTTCCTGAAGCCTACTTTTGAGTAGGGGAATGCCACTCTCAAAACATGGCAAGACTGAGTCTCCAAAGTAGAATCTCTCCTGATATGTTGTTAAGTACGAGTTATTTTCATGTTGCCGTCTAAAAAGGACAAGTGCATTTGATATGGAAGAATTTTACTTACTTGCAAAGCATGAATATCAAAGATCACTAGACTTGAAGGACCACCCCTTGATATTGGTATATTTGACAAAATTCTAGCAAGTGTGAAGGCTGTGGCAACATCTCCTTCATCTTCCATTCGTTCGGAGGTCCCAGTAGGGAAAAATGGGAGTATAAGAGTAAATGACGAAATAAACAGCTTTGGCAGAGCATATATAATTGATAGTTGCTCAAATATGACACTTGGCGAACTAAATGATGCTAAGAAAGCAACATGTCGTCCGCGGATTGTGTGGGCATTCGAGATGAATAAATTAGGAAACCCATCGGCAAATGTCCTGAAAAATGTTACCAAAGTAAATGTAAGAGATAAGTTTGGACTAATTTTAATAAAGTAAAATAAGTTTCTCTGAGACAGATTTTAGTAAATATGTTCCTACCTGCAAAATAACTACTAGTCAGAACATTGTAATGAGTTATTGTTCCAATTCTAGGTCCCTTGATAGAGGTACTACAGAATTAAAGTATGGACCTTGCAGTCAATTTCGATAATGTATACTCGTTTTGCTTATATGCTGATCAATTGGGAACGGAGGGAGTACAATGGAACTAAAGTTTGAATGCAAAAATGTAAATATCAGTGGGCTGACTGCCGCAAGGTTGTGTTTTCCCACAGGTCCCAAGCACCCAATCAAACACAGCAGGCGGCTACCAGAGCATCTTAGAGCTGCTTATATATATAGCTTTACTTTACATATTGACCTTTCCATGATCCATTAAGGGCCAAATTTAAAGGTAAAGCTTTGTAATCCCAACGAACTAATTGTGAAACAAAGCAAAAATTGTTCAGCACCGATGTATCAATTCGGGAAACATTCAAGAAAACTCTTTCCAGTTCAGATATCCTTTTCCACTGAGCGGCCAGCGCTCTTTCATCCATATAGGCGGGAAAGATTCCCATTATGTGCAGGTTTCAACGAAACCCCGCATGCCACAAAGTACCAAAAGAATTAAGGAGCGGTTGGGATACTTGGTTGGCCAGATGCAACAATTCGGGCTATAAGAGCATCTCCAAGAGACAAGCTAAATCGTTTTATAAAGTTAAATTTAGCTATTGTTAGAGAAAAAACATTTCCAACAGACGTTTCAAATTTAGTGGCTCTCCATCCCACCTCATTCGCTAGCTATTTTTAGCTAGCCTACCTCACTAGCCATCTTTACAGAATCTGTTGGATTACTCTAGTCAAATCTATTTTTGAGAGTAGCTAAATCAGTAAATTTGACCGGTCTTTTTAGCTAATTTCTTGGAGACAATCCCAAGTCCGAAGTCCGAACACACGACCAAAAATCGCAACATTAAGGATTTAATGGAAAGAAAAAACATCGAGATGGTAGAAACAAAGGGCGGAGGGGAAAGATTGGGACCTCCATGAGATGGAGCGCAGCTCGATGTCGTCGTTACTGGCGACCACCTGCTCGGCGAGCTCCCGCATCTCCTCGCAGTGGAAGAGCAGGACGTTCTTGTGTGCCCCGACGGCGCCGGACATCTTCGGCACGGCCAACGGCGCGAGCACGGGGGCCGCCAGGTGGATGCCGCTGGCGTTGCCGACGACGCTGCTGCTGCTGCTGCCCGTCGCGCTCGCGCCGCCGAGGTGGAGGCTGGCGTGGAGCCTGCCGGCGGCCAAGGCGCGAGGGGAAGGCCTCGGGAATGCGGATGCGGGGCTGGGGCCCGGGCGTGGGGTTTTGGCGCCGAACGCCGCGGCGGGAGAAGCGGAGGCGGAGGCGGCCGTTGCCATCCCTGCGGCGCCGCAGCCGAGGCCGGGGGGTCGTTGGGATGTGGTCGCGGTACGGTGCGGTGCGTTACATACGCGTGTGGCGCGTGCCGGGGGTTGATGGTGCGCTTTTTTTTTTTTGCGAGATTTCGCGTGATTTATAATAGCCTGTTTCACGGAGCGGCGTACGCGCACCGGCGGGGGGTGGGTGCCGGGCTCGCGCGGTGGATGACGAGCCGGCGTGGACGCGTGGTGTCGTATGCCCAAAACTGGTCAGCCGATAAGGATGCGCATGCCCGAGTTTTGTTGGGACGCATCCACGCAGGACGCTCGCGTCACACATGTTTAGGTGCGCGTCGCTTTTAGAGTCTGTTTGCTGTGTGAATTCTGTCCGAGACTCAGACTAGTTAAATGCTCTCCACGGGTATTGGGACGAAATATTTGCACTATGGCTAGTACTTCACTAAACTTGTAGTTTGGGTGGCACAATTTTCTAAGCCATCCATGCCACTGTCTAGCTTTCACCATTGCTTTAAGCAAATACTAAATATACTAAATGTCATCTAAACTTAAATGATAAGACGAAAAAAAGAAGAGAGCAGAAAAAGGATAAGTCGCCTCTCATGCAAATAGCTGAGGTTGATTGGATGAGGGTGAATAAAATACATAGTTATGTTGTATTGAGGCTAATATATTAGATGCAATTTGTTATATGAACAGTCCCTTAATTAATTAGTTGATTATGTGAATAATGTTAGAGGTAACAATTATCTATGCTATAAAATTTGCTCTAATATGCGTAAAGACTTATGGGTGAGACTGTCAGCGTGGACGCCCGTTCTATACATAATACATGTCTACTACCCCGACGAGTTTTCTACTCCTAAGTGAGAACCGAGAAAATGAGGTAGAGGAATCAGAAATTAATTTGGCCGCGGCCACCCGATCAAACTTTCCGGGAAGCGAAGTTGGCCTCCGGTGGTGGCACGGCGTTTGGGGGTTTGGTGGGATGGACTAACGCTACTCGATTTGTCCACAAGATGACGTACACATCGCTTCCATCGGACATCATCGTCTAGTAGCAGTAAATTCCAGTCAGGCTGCGGTCAGTCCGCTGCACGATTTGCCGACGAGCGGCGTCGATTTCCACGTGCCGGCAAGTAAGTACCTGTCGCCGTTATCCACGCGAAGATTAAGCTAATTAACTAAGCTGCATACTGGTAGTAGGAAATATGTGTGCAGTTTGATAGATATGTCGACACGCGAAAGCTCCGTTGTTCCAAATCTCCAGGACTGCTGCCTGCTGGGGTCTGCGGGCCGGGATAGACCAAACCATCTGCAGTCCTGCACGCTGACAAACACGGCCACACCAACCCGAACAAACAGAGCAATACTGACAGCGATCCAGCTTATTTTGCCCTATTCTGAATCCTGAATTATTTGTTTCGTTCATAGGGGCCTTGCCATTCCGAATTGCTTATTGCACGCAGCTATCCACATTCTTTTTTTCTCCGACTACGTGGGGCCGCGGCCACAGGTGACGGTGACTCTCCGGAGCCTGACCGCTGGCACGGCCGGCTCGACCACCCGGAAGATGTGGACCCGGAACTCGGCCGCGGCGACGAGCTCGAACACGCAGTAGTCGCCTTCCTCGAGGCAGTTCCCGCGCGCGAACGCGCACCACCCGCGCGACAGCCGGTCCCGCGTGTTCGGGATGTACAGCACCGACCACACCTTCCCGCCCGGGTCGCGCAGCACCACGTCCGTCCTCTCCCGCGGCAGGTGCTGCCGCGAGAACCCCGTCGGAAACCTCTGCACGCGCACACAACATCACATATATAGTCGTGTCACACGACACGTTCAGGTTGTGCACGATACGATCGAGTTGTTCGCGCGCGCGCTCACCATCATGAAGGAGTAGTAGACGTGCATGGTGCTCATGCGGATGACGCAGTACGGGAGCGGAGACCGGAACGCGTGGGCAATCTCCGTGGCGCGCTGCCGCTCGGCGGTGGTGACGGGGCGGCGGCGGGACACGTACCCCTTGTAGCGCCGGATGGATGGCGGGATGCTGGCGAGGGCCAGGTCGTCCTGGAGGCTCCGCGTCTTCGCCGCGCCACGCCTCGCCGCGCCGCCGTCGGCGTCAAGAGCCTCGTCGGGCACGTGCCTCGGTGGCGACACGCGCTGCGTCGACGCCGACGCCGACGCGGATGGTGCCGGAAGCGCGCACACTGGGAGCTCGTCGGCGTTGTCCGTGTCTTCCTCGTTCTTGACCGCCGTTGATCCTACAGAAGAGTACTTAGGAGCTTTTGAGTAACGTATAGTTGTGTAAGATTAACACAAACAGTTCTGGCAAGAAATCGAACAAGCTATGGTCCAATATAATTTTGTCATGGCGCTGTCAACGCAAACCTGGGCCTTGCTGCGGCATGCCTGGCATAGTGACGTGATGACATGATGCGCGACATCGGTAAATTTGTCCAGGGATTTGATGATTTGATATCGTCGAAAGTGGAGTACCAATCAGGCGTGGGAGTGGGCCTGGGATGTTTCTTTTGTGGGTTTTAGTAGTTGGGCCCTCATATAGGCTGTTTGCTTCGCCTTCGTTCTTCAAGCCCATCTTTCAAATGGAGTCTTGGCAGAAATTTCAGTGACGTTGCAACTTTGGAAGTGGATCTGTATGAAAACCTTTTCTTGTATATGATGGTCAAGTTGCCCTAAACATTAAATATTTGTAACTGGAGGGAGCATACGAATCCGACGTACCAAATTATCTAATGGTAATATGGTATTTTAACACAAATTCTTATTCTTGATCAACGGCTACATCTTTATAGCGCATGAGGTTTCTTAAGTGCCCAATTAGCTCAACCCATGCCTTGTACTGTTGTACATGCTATTGTTTTTTTACCCAAAATATGCGCGCGCACACTACTACTACACACATACACGTCCATGAGTGTGCTCTCCTAACATATTCTCCAATAGACAAGGCTAGTGGTAAATCATTGGTCTCATTAAAATTATACTTTTTTATAAAGTTACAACTCACTAAAAGTCTAAAACTCAACATGCAATCATGTCACATCATCATCAACTAGC
The DNA here is from genome assembly GCA_008326285.1 of Oryza officinalis. Classification (NCBI taxonomy): domain Eukaryota; kingdom Viridiplantae; phylum Streptophyta; class Magnoliopsida; order Poales; family Poaceae; genus Oryza; species Oryza officinalis. The sequence continues at coordinate 47,852,920 of BDMV01000001.1, read as the reverse complement.
AATAATTACATATCAAAGCTCATGCAAACATGTAACATTATCTACAATATATTAAATTCTACAAGTCAACATGCAAGGCATATCCAATCATCACCCTTCATATTATTTTCACAATATTTCAATATATTTATCCATTATTCTTATAATACTTAAAACATATACTTATTAATATATTCTGCATGAAAACGCGGGTATCATCTGTTTGTTTCATGATTAGTACTAATAAACCTTAATATTTCATTAATTTTTTGGTATCTTCTGCTTCTTACAATACAAATATTGACCAGCAATCTAACATTTCATCTATAATCTCTTAGAGTCTACTAAATTTATTTCTTTTCAAATATGGCATGACAAACCAGTTTAATTTGTTGTTAATAACTAATATACTTTTTACTCCTAACTTGATTATTAAAAAATATATTGAAAATTGCTTCATGATTCCCACAGCAAAGTGTAGGAAATCATTAGTTTCTATTATATTGGAAGCCAGCTCACACGTGCATAATACTCGTGGCATCTAAATTTGAACGCTAATGGATGTAGTAATGCATTTATGACTCTATGATCCCAAGGCTTGTATCAGCTATCATATATTTATCGATGTTTTAAATACCAAAATTGTAACTATATAATGAATATTTTGGTTGTTTTCCGAATTATAGCACCTTGGATTAAAAGAAAAGCACATTGATTGCAACCTACTACTTCAAGATAAGTACAACTATTATGAATGTTTGAATTATTAATTTTGGCAAAAAATAAAACTAAAGAGTCTATAGTATTACAATAATATTGTCATCTGATGATGATCAACGACCATATCTTTTGTGTGGTTGACGCGAGAGTTTTTTCAGGAGAGTTTCTAGATAGATTAATGGATATACACAATTAGATAGATAGATGCAGGCATGATAAATGTATCACTACTCCCTGTTTCATCGTATTATAAATCATTTTCGATCTAAGTCAAACTCTTCAAATTTAATCTTTAATCAGGTTTATATTTTTTATCTAAGTCGAACTGTTGTATATTTAATGAAGTTTATAGAAAAATATAATGATATTTTCAAAATAAAATAAACATAACATAAAAATATATTTAATAGTATATTTAATAAATCTAATTTACTGTTGCATATATTACAACGTTTTTATAAAATTCGTCGAATTTGAAGAAGTTCAGACTTAGGACGAACCCAAAGCATCCTGTATCGTGAAACGGATGAAATAAATAACAGTGTTCTTACCCGGTTCCGGTGTCCAATTGGAGTCCGCGATTTGCAACGGCTGGCCACTAGGCGACGCGCGGTACGTCACCAGCTCCTTCCCAACCGAATCCTTCTTGGGCCGCGCGGCATCACGCGAGGCGGCCGTCCTCGGGCGCCCCCGTTTCTTGCGCGGCCGGTCGCCGCCGCCGCCGCCGCCTCCCATCAGGTCCTCCCGCTCGCACGCCGTCCTGTCGAACACCATCGCGGTGAAGCGCGTGTTGCCGTCGTAGCGGAACACGACGAACTCGAGGTCGCGCAGCGCCTGGTCCTGCACGAACTTGGGCCAGCCGGAGGTGAAGAAGGTACCCTCGGCCGTCCGGCGGATGACGACCAGCCACGTCCGGCCGCTGGGCCCCTCCAGGGTGGCCGCCATGGACGCCTCCTTCAGGCTCTTGGCTTTCCTCGACTCCTCCCAGGGGATGTGCTTGCAGAAGTTTGGCGGGATTTTCTGCATTATTCACACATGCATGCATGGTGCATATATACACAAGGGTTTATTTCGAGACTTGCATGGGGTGCATATAAAAGATTGTTTTGAGACTACGCAACGCATGCAAAGCTCGCTTCGCCGGAAATGCACGCATACATTCTGCAGAGGGCTAGCTAGCGTGACGAATTCTATGTGAAAGTGGCTAGATATATCATGTCGTCCCGATTCGAAATTGTGATCGCCATATTTCGCACATGGCAACAAGTGCAAGTGTGTAACGTGCCATGCACATATGCCAGACAAAAGCTAGTTAACCGACACTCGTGCACTCACCAGGCGCTGCTTGAAGTCGCCGACGAGCACCTTGAAGAAGTGCGGCCGCCTCTCCCCCGACGCCCACGGCGACTTCTTCCCTCCCGCCCCCGGCATCGATCAGTCCTCCCACTCACTGCTCGTGCGCCGATCATGCACGGATGCGAAGCGTCGCGCACTCACGCAGCAGCAGCAGCCTACGCGCTCGCTCTCATGGCGAAGAGAGCGAGGAGATCAGAAGAGAAGCTTGGGGCGCGGGGGAGAAAGGAAAGAGACGGGAGAGCTCGGCTTTTGAGGCGGGGGCCGGCCAGTTTTTGGCTGTCGCGATCGAGATCACACATTCGCACACTCATCACTCATCAGCAGCGTCGCGTCCCCCCGCCCGCCCGCCGCGGCGCCGCGCCGATCGAGTGGAGTTAGAGGCTTTAGAGCTACCGCTATACTCGCGCGGTCGGTCGGCGTCGGTCTTCTCTCCCCCTCTCGTGGCTAAATAAATCGCTCAAAACCCCCGGAAATCGCGGGGGCGGTGGACGCTCGGTGCGCCCGTGGAACGGACGAGAGCCAGAGGGGCAAGTCGCTGCCATGTGGGGCCATCAGCGTGGAAGCGTTATTCTGGGCCCGCCTGTCTGTGACGTCTAGTTGGTACCGCCCGTTCCGTGGGGCCGATGGATATTGCTGAATACACACGTACAGAGGCGCGGCTGCTCATGAAAACCATGTTACATGGTTGATGGGTTGATACATGATAAATGTGTGCTTCTAAGGAGGTTGGCTATTTATTCGTGCTAATTGTATAGTAATAACGTGGCTATTTTTTTGTGTAAAAAATATGCTATGATATCTAGTGAAATATTGGGTACGGTTATCACGAGAGGACGTGCACATGACACCATAATAATAATAATAATGGATGCGATGCGTTGATAATATATACCTCCTTTGTCTCAAAATACTCGTCGTTTTGTGTTTTTGTTTGTAAAGTTTGATCATTCGTCTTATTTAAAAAATTATGAAATTATTATTTATTTTTTTGCGACTTGCTTTATTATCAAAAATACTTTAAGTATGTATAATTCTTTTTTATATTTATATTAATTTTTCAAATAAGACGAATGATCAAACGTTATAAGAAAAAAGTCAAAGCGACAACAGATGGAGAAAGTAAACCATAACATATACTGTTGTCACATGAAAGCGTGCCTGAGGCATCATGATATCACTGTGTAAGAGCTCACCTTTTTTGGATTGAAGTGTATATTTCAATTTGTTGTCACATCAAAGACATACCACCCATCATTGATGGTAAAAAATTTGATCAGAACAAAAAGTGCCCAATAATGGAGGTTATGCAGTGGTTTTCCTAGAGTTGAATAAAGGTTAGGTTGAACAGGTTGTCCATTTCTTGTTCATAGTACATTGTTGAGGCTTAATCCTTCATAGATCAATTTTTCTCAACTAAGATTTTCTTTTTCAGTGCGCTCTAAGTCTAAATAAAACTTTTTAACTAATTTCTACCAAGTAACTTGATCACAACATGACAAAAGACCATCTGTTTGAAGAATGACCACAAATGTCGCCGTACCAATATGCATGTATGTAGTACTACCTTTCTTTTTCCAATGTTCGAAATAGTAGTACATTAGTACGGGTGGCCGAAATTGCAACAGTTTCATTTCTGTCTCCCTTATCTCACTTTATCTAACCTAATTTGATATAGCTGTATTTTTTTAGAACAATTTGATATAGCTATAGCTAGGTCGCTGTTCAATCAAATGGAATTTGCTCATAAGATCTTCTCGGTGATTGTTCTCAACTTTAGAAGATACAGTAAAGTGAAGAATCGGGGGCAGCACCAGCACAGTGTCAATCGGATGGACGTAATTTTAACACCCTCCAAAGAGAACCTGGTCAGCTACACTATCACAATGGATCTTTGCTTTTGGAAACATGCTGTGGCCAAAGCTATTTCAAGCTATGAATGCCAGCTTTTCCCAATGGTTCCTGTCTGGGCATCGCACTCACGACCCCCGGGAGAATCTTTTCTGGTGCCTGCACCGAAGAACCAAACATGCATACGGCCAAGTACGTGCAGAAAACAATAGCAAATGCAGCAAGAGCATCGAGGTGAACATAGAAACAGTACCGAGAAAGGAACTGTAGAAACTTTATTCCAGATTTATTACCCATCCCTAGGACGGTAACATTCTTGAGACGAAAATACAAATGCCCATGCTTAAGGTAACTGGCCACAAGGAACTTCACATCACGTCGCAAAGGAGTATTACAGTACAGGCATGAACGACACGGGGAAAAAAAGGAGCTTGAACTAACTTCGGTAGACTCATCAGAATTACAGCGTGCAGTTCTGAACAAGTAGTAAGATTTTGCAGGAAACAGTTCATAGATATACATGACTGGAATAGATCCGGATGACCAGATTCACCGGTAGTTGCGGTAAATTGGGCTGTACATGCAGCTCTCTGCATACTTAACCAGGTCCTTTGGCCGAGGGCGCCTACTTGCCAGACCTACAGTCAGGAAGAGCAGGTGATAAGCAAGCAGTAAAAAGGGACCATGGACTTATCTTTGAGGAAGTGCTAGATAAGTTAGGATGCTGACCAAGTTCATATGCCTTTGCGGCAACGTTGGCTGCAATGTGGGCAGAGATCTTTCTGATGTTTGAGAAGGGAGGATAAGTGAGGCCCTTGTCGAAATTCTCTTGTGTAACTTGTTGAGCCAGTGCTTCCGCTGTACCAAGATCAGAATGTGTCATCAGTGTTAACTTGCCAGTTCAACATATATGCCAAAGAAGACCAAGTATGAATCAATCCACGGAATTACGCTAGAATTTCGGACCAAACCAGGAAAAACATATGAGAAGAAAATGAATTATTTGAAGGAATTCCATCTCTACTTTTACCGACTCATTTTGTGAATGATTTGGACTAATGCAAATAGTGCCGCATTCAGAACAATGTAATCACAGTAAAAAGAAAAGGTGCTTGTGGCATTAGTTACACTATGAAGCACTTACAAGCTGCAAGAAGCATGTCATCATGAACACGGATTGCACCAGACATCACCACACCAAGGCCAAATCCTGGGAAGATATAGGCGTTGTTTGCCTGTATGGCAGACCATGATTATATATTTTAGTTCAGACCAGTTGAAACTGATAAAATGTCTGCAGTAATGTTGATGGTGTTTATTGTTAAGACCTGGCCAGGCACGTGTATCTTGCCATCATACTCCACTGGATCAAATGGACTTCCGCTTGCAAACACCGCATGGCCCTGTTATTCCAGATTTTTAGAACAGAACTATTGCCCATGATAGCATTGCAAGCTCTAGGGATAACGAATTTCGAGAAAAAGGCAAGGTAGTTGTTGATAGCGATCATACCTTGCTCCATGTGTATGCTTGTTCAGCAGTGCACTCAGACTGAGAAGTTGGGTTGGACAGCGCAAAAATGACAGGCCTCTACGAATTTGTACAAAACACCATCAGCTGCTAACTTCCGTGGTTCAACAGACTGAGAAGTATAAAGTTGACATGGTCAAAGTTACCTCATTAAACGAGGAAATGGCTTCAACAACCTCCTTTGTGAAAGTTTGCCCCTTTCCAGACGTGCCAATCAATACTGATGGTTTGATAGCCTGGAAGATGCATTTGAGTCAGAATAGAGCCTTTCATAGTTATTCATAGTAAATGCAATGAATTTTTACAAAGGGGTATTCATACCTTGACTGCATCTAAGAGGTTTCCGACAGGTTCATGCTCATGGGCCCATGGTTTCTTGAAGTGTTGAAGGGACTCCTTTCGTGAACTGACGATCAAGCCCTGTCAATTGATTAACATCTACAGTTAGCAAGTAGGAACACATAAAGTTCTGGACCCAAATAGTGAAATTAAGCAAGGAGGTCTTGTTTTTTTAAAAAATAACCTTTGAATCAACAAGCCATATTTTCTTGCGGCACTCCTCAATTGGTGCTTTGGTCTGCATGTGCAAACAATTATTAGGTCATATAGACATGCGTACACTCTGCAAATGACAGAAACCCCCCAAAAGGGGATGCATCACCTGTCTTGATATCTCAAGAGCTATAAGTTCAGCAATACCTGTCCCAGCCTGTAACCACAAGAGCGGAGATATTGGTTGGGAGGAAACGTAAATCAAATCAATATCAATGGTACAGTCAATTAAATGCCATTGAGAAGTACATCCCACAAATAACCTGTGCTGATATCTATATGGTTTAATATATAATTAGAAAAATGAAAGAACACTTATCATGATGCGGTAAGCATAATATAGTATTTTAAACACAAAATTGCAAATAACTGTTACACGAAGTTATGCAATTAAACAAAGGATGCACCAACTTATAAAATAGATGATAAATAGTCAGTAAAAAGCTATCAAAAGCAGAGAACTACCGTAAGATAGACTCTGAATTGTACAATTCATGACATTTGGAGGTTCTTTTCAGTTAATCTAGCAGGTCCAGTTCAGATATTGCAGCTCCACAAATAACTAGCAATCTAGCATTACCCAATCAGATTTTTTTTTCCTAAAACAAGATGGACAAGGTATTTGAAATTCACTTAAGAAGGAGGCAAGCACCAAAATGAATCCTATATTTGAACACAGGTGTCAAAGGGAAAAATGACACCTCGTTGGTGCCCAAACAAAGAATAGTAATGCCCTAAGCCCTAACATAACACAAACAAATGATATGTGCGCGTGCGCGTGTGTGAGAGAGGGAGAGAGATAGAGAGACCTCTCCAGCTCCCAGGAACAGGTAACTGTGCTCCGCCAATGAACCGCCAACTAATTTTAGTGCTGCAACAAGCCCAGAAAGGACCACAGAAGCTGTTCCCTGTAAAATATAAACAGTAAAAGATAATATTGGTATGTCTGTGCCTACTGGCCAAAAAAGGTTTATGGAAGTTCGTTGCTACAAGCAATTAACTATATTCTCCAGATATTGATATCAATGTAAAATTCATGCCATCCCAAGCAGGCTAACAGGCATCCAGTAAAGTAGAACAATACCTGAATATCATCATTGAATACAAGGTGAGTTGTTCCATATTTTGCAAGGAGTTCAAACGCATTATGGTTTGCAAAATCCTCAAACTGCATGACAAACAGTCTTTAGATCAACTTCAGTACTATATGACGATTTTCAAACAGAGGCAAATCAGATGAAAGTCATTTCACATTTGCATGTTTTTCTGTTTCCATACTTTCATCTGGTTTCTAAATGAAGCCTTTTTAGTAGGCAAGTTACCTGAATGAGTACTTTCTCCCCATAGTTTTGTTTCACAGCAGTCATGAATTCATGCAGAAAATCAGCATACTCCTGGTGGCACAAAAATGACAATTTAAGCATTTCAGGCCATAACTAGAGCGAGTTAGGAAAATAGACAGAATCAAATATAAATGTCCAACCTGACCAGTGGCCCTCTTTTGTCTTAAGCCAATGTAGAACTCATCATTCAGCAGCGCCTCATTATTTGTGCCAACATCCAATGTGATTGGCAAACACTTTAGGAATGTTAGTTAATGCTAAAGCCTAAAGGTAGTCTTACAAAAAAAAGGGTTGATACTGGATATGGCAACTTACAGCAGATGGACGCACTCCTCCTAGAGCAGTGTAAAGGGCAAGCTTACCAACAGGGATCCCCATTCCCTATATAGAAGTCGTTGTAATAAACAACAAATCCTAAGAGGTGGTATCATAATTTGTTATAATAGTTCAAGACATATGCTGAGTTACCTGGCAGCCAAGATCTCCAAGCCCCAAAATTCGCTCACCATCAGTAACAACGATAACCTGAATGCTCCTCTCTGGCCAGTTTTTTAGCACCTCAAGGATCTTTCCCCTGCAAATGCAAGCAAAATTACAGATGCACATGAACACGGGAATCTCAAAACAATACAACAACCCAGGTAGAGAAACTTACTTCTCCTTCAAGCTGATATAAAGACCCTGAGGACGGCTAAATATGGATCCATACTTTTGGCAGGCCTCACCAACTGTTGGAGTGTAAACCACAGGAAGTAGCTCCTCAACATTGTCAATGAGGAGCTTGTAGAAAAGCCTCTCATTCCCCTCCTGCAATACGTATTGAAAGAACAGTGTGACCAAACTGCATAACTCACATGAGCTATAATGCTATACTATGAACAATAAGGAAAGTCACCTGAAGGTCCATCATAGCCATGTATTTTTGCAGAGGCAGCTGGTACTGTCGGATGTTATGCATGATCTTCCTTTCCTGATAAGATTAGAGCACAGTGGATCAGATAGCTGAACAAATATGAAAGGGCTCATTAAAAAAAAATAGTTGAGGATCATTGAACCTGGAGCTCCTGCGATACAACTGCTGGTGGCAGAAGCCCACGGAGGTAGTGCGTTTCGCGCTCCCTTTCATTGAAGGCAAGCCCCTTGTTGTAGCGAGGATCCCTCAGCAAATTGTAACCACTGCCACACACACAAAGAAAAGTCAAAATTTTTGGACACCAAATCAAGCTCCAAAAAAACAAAATAGCTTTGTTCAAGCATGTATCCGAAATCTCCTTTTCTAAGCGTGATCTCGCACTTCTGTAGATGATCCAAATTCTGCCGTATCCTCTGATGGCAACAACTAGGCAAAGTAGCGCACTGTTTTCAGTCTCAGCTCCCTATAGACCAAAATAATTTGGTAATATTCTGGGATTCAAACGTGAAACATAGTGATGTGTTTGATCTGATCGAAACCTGAAGCATCTAATCGAACCTCTACTTTTTGTGCTGCAATATGCTCAACATGCACAAACTCTACTTTTGTGCTGCAATATTCTCGACATGCACAAGATATAAAGAAAAAATAATGCCAAAATTGCGATCACAGAAGTGACAAAACCCCCCACCGAGTATGTCTCTGGAGGAGAAACAAAAACCCCAGGCGGCCCCAGCGCATGGGCGGATCAAAAAGCTTATCCTCGTACCGACACCGAGCCCTCCCAACACCGGCGCTCACCTCGCGACGGAGACGGTCCACGGCGTGACGAGCTGCTCCTCGGTGGCGCAGTCCTCGCCGTAGGTGTCCCCGACGCCGCCGCCCACCGTCGCCGCGTCGTCCAGGTCCAGCACGCACGGCGCGTTGTCCCCCCGGATCCCCTTCATGGTGCTCTCCATCTTCCCCTCCTCCCGCGCCTCCCCGCACAAGCCGCGCCGCGCTGCTCTACGTAATCCGCCGCCTCCGCCTCCGCCTCCCTGGAACTCCCACTGCCACTGCCACTGCCACTGCCGTGCTAGTAGCTAGGAGTATTTATCGATCGAAAGGTGGCGTGGTTAGTGCGCGAGATATTTTTGTTTACAAGTGGCGTGATGATTAATGTAAGCTAAGACGCCCGGTGCTGTGGCTGATTGGGGGAGGTTGACCAGAGAGGGTGACGACGCAGCCAGTGTGTGGGGGCAGAGCGAGCGAAATTACCGGAAGGAAGCGGGAGCGAAGGGCGCGCATGGCGCCGGTGGCTGGGGGGCGGGCCCCGCCGCGCGGAAAGCTACCGGAAGAACCCGCCCTTGGTCGCCCCGGCGGCGCGGGGGGGAGGGCCGGAGGGGCAAGTGGAGACCAAGGGGAGGCTGCGAACGTGGTTGGGTTAGCTGGCTCGCGCTCCGTCCACCGCGCGGCTGACGGTTGTTCCGCCTGATTGGTTCTTCTTCTTTTTTTTTTTCCTTTTTTTCCCCTGCGCTGTTATCGTCGTTTGCCGTTTGGTGGTGAGACAAGTCAAGGCCTCTTGACTAGGCTCACACACGTGTACAGTGTACTAACGGGGGTGAAGTGTAAGTGTAACCTTGAAACTTTCTATCCTGAAACGTGTTAGTAACTAACAAATGTTATAAAATAAAAGGTACTACGTACACATCTAATCTTACCCACGTACTATCCCTTCATCGGTCTGTTCCAAAATAAATTAATTTAATACAGGATATGATACATCCTATTATTATAAATAGGCACAGGACAAGAATAGACATTTGTTAGTTGCTATGCAAATTGGTGGGAGTGCCTTTAAAACTTACATATTACTTTCTTTTATATCCTCAGGGTTTCTTCTGATCATAGTCTGAATTTTTCCTTGCATACCCATCATATTAGTTAACCATGAGATTTTTTAAAAAGATATTCATATTACCCTAACTTGTAATATAATCATTTGTAAGAAGCAATCTACTAATAGTTAATCATGATAAACCGACAGAATGGATATATTAGGATCAAAATAAAAATTTAAAGGTATGGAACTGAATAAGTGGAAAATCAAGAGTGTAAAAATTTCCCGTATTAGTTCATCTCTGCTATGGAAGTGATTGTGCGAAAAATCAAGAGTATGACAATTTTCTCTATTAGTTCATCTCTATCCGATATAAAACACTATCTATATCCGATATAACAACACAATCTGTTTCTTTCCCGCTCGAAAACGAAAACAAGGTTGTTTTCTAGGGAAACAATTCCCCCTGGAATGTTTGGATTTGAAATTTGAACCCATTACGGTGCTTGTGAATTATTTTTCAGGATTCCATGACATGATTTGTGAGCTCCAAGTCTTAAGGCAACAAGAATACAAAGATGATTAGGTGAGCTATAGAAGTCTTTTAGAAGTATAGTACTATTTACAATGGAACTTGTGGACGAGAAATAAATTTGTGCAACCTACCATATTGTCGTAACCATAAAAAAACAGAGGAATCTGAATGCTAATAGAAATGTGCAACGTGATATCAATCGATGAGTAATGTTCACAGATGAAGAGAAGAAGAAAAGAAAAGAAAAGACCAGACCAGACCAGGTAAACGTGGCCTTTAGGGTTGATGCGCCAGCAACTCACTTCGACTATTTAAATTTTAAACGAACAGTAATTTCACGCTGATTTGCTCAGTGCCTCAGTTGCTCTACTACAGCATAGAGTGCGCTGCTCAGGAATTAAATAGTACATCCGGTGTTAACGTATTACCAACCTTAGAAGTATATCCAAATTGATAAGACAGTGATCTCTCTATGCAAAACAAGCAGATGGATATGAAGCAAACTTTTTTTTTTGACAAAACAGCAGCAGTACGTGGCTTATATAGCCTTGTATAGCAACAAGAAAATCCTATCTCTAAGCCGGATAACAAACAATCAACAGATTGATTTTTATTGACCTGAATATCTGGAATGATAAAGACTTCATCTTTCACATACCGCTCAAACCAACAATATCAAAACTGAAAACCAAAGTCTGAAGATAAGGTAGAAGTTCAGATATATCTATCTGAACCAAACTGAAAAATCGCTTGTATAAAACGAACAGAACCAAAGAGATAGAATCTGAACAAACATCAAACGTCGTTTGTGACTTTCATTCAGTTATAATCAGTAGGAAAACCACCTGAATTCCAACAATCCCCCACAAAGTTACAAATGATGTTTCAGCAATAGAGAGTTTGATATATTGTGTTTTCGACAGAAGTACCTTCCAGACTTGAACCTTATGTCTAGCTAGTACAAGACTTAATTTACATAGGAGCGCAGTGGAGGTAACCTTGAACTTTACTCCCTGGTGTGTAAACATCATCAAGTAGGCGCACAATACAGGGCTACAGCCACAAGAGTCCTTTCAGTTTTGTGCTTTTCAGTCATACACAAGTATCCTGGATCTCATGAGTGCTCTAGGAAACGGCCAGCTAAACTTGCATGGATTGCGACCAAACAATCACGCTCAAGTAGGTGGATTCTCTAAGGATATCCTGCAAGGCACATATCCCATCACGGTGGTGTTTGAAAGTCCTGAAGATAAAGATAAAAATGAAGATAAAGTGTTTCACGCAAAATGAGATGACAATAACGTGTGATTAATTGAGTTTTAATTATTACAAACTTAAAAAATGGATTAATCTAACATTTTAGAGCAACTTTCATATTAAAAATTTTCGCACGAAACGCACCGTTTGGGAATTTGAAAAGCATGTCACGAAAGTTTATTTTTTATCTGTACTGTTTCAGAAGAAACGAACGCAGCCTTAGATTTGAATCCATTAAGAGACATAGCTCAACCTCTTCCTTGCAAATTAGAAGTGCTGAATCAATAGCAAGGGGTGTAATATAATTTAATCAGTACTCACCATTATAGATCAGCTTGTTTTCCCATTGAACCTGTGTCATGGGATTTCCAATCAAGCAGGTTGGGTTGCCACTGTCAATCATTCATTTGCAGGCCTCAGCCCCATCCCTTTCGACAACTCTAGTATTGACTTTCGTGCTAATCCTTTTGTGAATGGATCAACCAAATTCTTTTGTGTCTTGATATAGTCAAATGTGACTACACCAGTATTTCTCAAGTCTCTAACAGACTTTAGTCTCCTCTTCACATGTCTAGAAGATTTCGTGTTTTCTTTCTTGCTTGTAACTTTAGCTATCGCAGCTTGATTGTCACAATACAAGAGCACTGCAGGAATTGGTTTTTCTACTATTGGAATATCCATCAATAGTTCCCTAAGCCATTCAGCTTCGCAGCAAGCAATCTCCAATGCTACTAGTTCAGTTTCCATGGTGGATCATGTTAGTATAGTGTCGAAACTGGAATTCGACAATAATAAAAGGGGTAGCACACGAGACCTAAAAGTGGATGGATGCGGAAGACAAAAATTTAGACAGGTTTAAGTCCTTTCAATGAAAGGTAATACCCTACTCCTGTTTGGGGATTGTATCCGTCGGGTGTATATTGATCTGACGATCGAGTTGTGAATATCTCTGTGATTCTCTATGATCCTATCCCTAGAGGGCTCCCTGTTCACCTTATGTAGGTTGAGGGGCAGGGTTACAAGAAGAAAAACCTAGCCATATACGATATCAGTTTTCTAATTTATTACATGATAGTACTCAATCAAGACTCTAGGTCATGCCATAGAATACAAGGTAATATTATGACCGAGTCCTACCCCCTATTTTTAGTCAAATATGGAGATCATGTGGGTACCCGGTATCCATATTCTCCATATTAGCCCCCGAGATCTTCGCAGTCGACGAGATAACTTCACCTCGAACCAAATGAATCCATAGCTGAATGCTTCAATCATCTCTGCCATATTCTCCCGAGTACTTTAATTAATTCAATAAAAAGACCATGAAAGGCTAAAAAGCTGCAATAAAAGAATTCAGAATGGTCAATCTCAACCACTACACATGGCACACGGTGTTCCTCGGCCTAGCTGATCAGGTCAGTTACAGCTGAAGTGGATGCATCCTCGCGTAGACGTTAACTTCAAAGTTGATGCATTCCTTTCGCGATGGATAATTCCAGGGTGCAGAGGAATAATTCCGCATCACCTTTTCATTCATGCTGCAGTAGGTTATGTTTAGAGGAGCAGTAGATTATAAAAAACAGCTCGTTATTAGCTAGTTTTTGAAAATCTGAAAAGGCTACAAAATCTATCTTTTAACTTTTAGTTTATTTTTTGGATTGTATAATTACAGTTTTTTAAAATTTGGATAAAAAAATTATACTGTTTAAAAGGGTTTTTCATTTTGAGAGAAACTATAGCTATCAAAAACTAACCTGTGTAGAGTATCATTGTTGCAGCGACAACGTCCATTTCTTCCCCCACAAGGCCACGACTGAGGACCTAATCCGTTCCAATCCACCACCAAATTTACGATTTTATGTTATAATCAGTTGCACAAAATACGCGGCTTCTTTCAAAACTTATGTACCTCTTGCACTGTAGTGTTTCCCGCACGTACGTACCTTTCAGTATCAAGTGTATCAACTGACAAGATCAATCGGTTAACGGTTTAACGATAATCTTAATTTGGTAGTCTTTTCCGATCAATCGGTTAACGGTTTAACGCAGCAGCCGTTCCGCGGGAGATCAGCTAATTAATCGCTCCTTTGCAGCACGCAACAGCCAACAGGGACGTCTTTGTGTTTGGCCACTTGTGTTGCTCTCCTCAAACAGGGACGTCTTCTGCTTGCCCGCTTATGCAGCTCTCCTGATCAACAGGGACTCTTATGTTTACAAACGTCTAATTTCAAAAAATACCACGATAAATATAAGTTCTATGAAATATCATCGTACAAATGACTTTGTTTTATAAATACCATTATTTTTAGAGTTCCGTTAGTAGCCTTTCATTAGAATGAACAATGCATTTAATGGAATAGGATGGACGAAACTCTAACGGCAATAATATTTTTGATAAAGTTGGTTATATAATGACATTTTATGAAACTCACATTTATTAATGGTATTTCTTGGAATTGAACGTTCGTCAACGAGATTTCTTGAATTTTCTCTTGTTTATTTATGTGAAAGGTGATCATTTACTACCTATAGCTCCATCCAAAATTACAAGCTGTGCATTGTGCATGTATTTTTTAATAAAAAATCAATATTGATAACTTTTACTATTAATCAAGTTGAAATATATATATATATTAGTGTTATGCACATGATATTATTAGACTGGTTTTGAAAAATACTTTTATCGTATGAAGTTAACTTTGTTGTTATTGATCCTACTAATATGTTATGAATAGAAATTCAGTTGTCAAAGTTCTATATTTAAGACCGTGTCTGAAAACTTACTCCGTTCATTTTAAAATAAATTCATCTCTGTTAGAAACGTAGACATATATAGCCTAGCTAAATGTGTCAAAATTTGGGACGTATAGTGCAATGTATACACATCTTTGGAGGGAGGAAGTGGTAGTGATCGTTTCGATCACAACTGGGATTTGTTGAGTGGATTCGGTGGATACTGCATAGAAAATGGTTCAGCTTTACGACAAAGAGGGGACTCCTCCAGAGTATCAGATATTATCACATGTAATCATGTTTGCTTAACATACCCGGTTAGATTGATCCTATCTATAGCTGTTGAGATAACGATGTAATCTAGGTTAATTGGAGAAATACTAGCTTATGCTTTTGTAAGCCATGGTGCTGGCTATTGGTACCTAATATAAATACATGCGATGTGTATCGAGGAGAGGTGACGATCACTTCTGCACTTCTGAGATTTTACATGGTATCATAGCGTTATCCTCTTCTCCCAATCCAATCTACCCATGGCAAGCTTGTACCAATCTCCGGCCGGAGGCTCTCTCGGAGGGATCACGGTCACGGAGAAACTGAACAACGGAAACTACTTGATCTGAAAGGTTCAAGTCCTTGCTGTGATCCGAGGAGCCCGTCTCGATGGCTATGTCACCAGCGCCACGAAGGTGCCATCGGGCGACCATCATCGTCAAGAAAAATGAGAAAGACGTCGAGCTCCCCAACCCGGCGATCAATGAATGGATTGCCAATGATCAGCAAGTATTAGGATATCTGCTAACCACCATGAGTAGAGATGTACTCTCCCAGGTGGCAACGTGTGGTACTACTACTGCACTCTAGAGCGCGGTCGAGGGGATGTTCTCCTCGGTGACAAGGGCACGCTCCATCAACACCAAGATCACGCTGACAAACATGAAGAAAGGTAATAATCTCAGCGTTGTAGAGTATGTTGGCAAGATGCGGGCTTTGGCTGATGAACTAGCGACCTCCGACAAGTCGGTTGACGAAGATCTAATCTCGTATATCATTACAGGATTAGATGAAGACTTTGAGCCCATCATCTCCTCCCTGGTGTCCAAGACTGAACATGTGAGCGTAGGAGAGGCTTACTGTTGACGCCGAATCCGTTCCGTCGATGTGGACCCGGCGTGCGGACACACGAAGGCCTGGGAGATCTGCTTAGCTCCAGTGTAGGTCCTAAAATTGATGAAGCGCGGGCGTACCAGTCAGTTTGATCCTGCCACTGACAAGATATGCAAAATAGCAAAACAGAAGGTCTAGGACGATAGCCAAAACAACCGATCGGCTGATGGGCCGATGGCACAGTTCCAACCGATGCCGATACCAGCCGATGTAGTTAGGGTTTCAAACCATCAGCCGTGTACTGAGCAAATATCTATATAGAGGCGATCGACGGACGATAACATGATGATATAGCAATGTGATATAGCATAATCCAAATATAAAATAAACATTGATCTGAAGATTAAAGCACACATCGGCCAGAGGTCCGATGGCATAAACTCTCAATAAGCAGATAAACAATAAATACTCTGTTGTCATCAGCCAGATCCAATCTATATGTAAAACTCTTAGGCCGATGCAACGTCCAGATAACTCACCGGCTGAAACCCCGGTGAAACCCTTATTGGCAATCGATAGGCAGGCTGGAGATTACGGTTCTAATCACGACTTAGCGGCACTAAGTATGAAAAGAAACGCAAGATCTAGACAATCAAGCCCTCGACTGATTTTCGGGGTGGTGGATACCTTAGCCAATCTAATCTAGCGAGGCGATTTAGTCGATACCGACGTAAACCCTAAAGTGAATCTCGGCCGATAAGACTAAATCGAGAAGCCGAACCAGATTGACTAAGATATATGATAGTAGGTGCTTACGTTGACGAGATCAGAACGTCGAAGCCCTAGCCCCGACAGCGCAGGCAGCCATAACGAGACTTACCCCTCGCGGGAAGGGCATGAACTCGCCGAAGAAGACGAAAAGTAAAGGGTGGCGATGCGCCGAAGTTGTATTGATCGTGAGATAATTTTACATGAACCTTGGGCTTACATATTTATACCAATAGACTAACAAAGATCCTAACAGAATACGACTCAAACTTTCCTAAAGATAAAAGGAAAAAGATAAAGTCCGTATTGGACACTAACATTCTTTTCTAAAGATAAAAAGGAAACTAACAGACTTATCCTAATTAATAGATGCAAGCCGCATCCTCCTTGGACTCGGTCTTCTCTGGATAAGATCTTTCCGAATCTAACAAGAATCCGACTGCTGTTGGTGGATGGTTTAAAATAACCCCCATCGGCCGATATAAGACTCTAGGCCGATACCAACCTTGAGCCGATATGGATCCTGGGTCGATGAGGACTTTGGGGCTTACCAAATTCTGGTGTTAACACTTACTCGCAGCTGCTTCGCTTTGAGCAGCGCATAAAACTTCACCAAGAGCACTCAACCAATCTGGCAAACCGAGGCGCGACTATGGCAACTAGCAACAAGGAAGGGGCCGTGGTCATCAACAGCAATAGCAGCGTGGTCGCGGTGGAAACAACCATGGCTACGGACGCGACAACAACTGCAACCAATGACAAGGCGGCGGGAACAATGTCGACCATCGACCCAAGTGTCAGCTCTGCTACAAGAGAGGGCACACCGTGATTGATTGCTGGTACAGGTATGATGAGGATTTTGTACCTAATGAAAAATATGCAGGCTCAGCTTCTTCCTATGGAGCCTACTCAAACTAGTATGTAGACACTGGTGCTACAGATCACATTATGGGAGAGCTTGAGAAGCTAACCATTCGGTACAAATACAAAGGCCAGGACCAAGTGCAAACTGCAAACGGTGTTGGTATGGTAATCACTCACATAGGTCATTCAGTTGTAACACCCCATCTCGTCCTCTTTACTTGAATAATGTCTTATATGTTCCTAATGCCAACAAGAACTTAGTTTTGGTATATCGCCTTATGGTTGACAACTCAGCTTTCTTTGAATTATATCCTAAACATTTCTCTCTCAAAGATCAGGTCACGAAGGAGACTCTTCTTAGAGGACATTGCCATGGCAGCTGGCTGTTTCCGCTTCCATCTTCATCACCTTTGACCTACCAAGACAAGGAAGCTCTGACAGCCACCACACCAACCCTTGAGCGGTGGCACTGCCGCCTTGGCCACCCTTCATATGCTATTGTAGAAAAAGTAGTGCACAATCATGATTTACCTTGTTTAGCTGAGTCCAATAAAATACAAGTATGTGATGCTTGTCAAAAAGGAAAAATTCATCAATTACCATTTCCTAAGTCTTCTAGTGTGTTTAGTCATCCTTTTGAACTTATTTACTCAGATGTTTGGGGTCCTGCTCCTGTTGTTGGGGATGGAAAGAAATATTATGCCAATTTTATTGATGCTTTTAGTCGATTTACATGGATTTATTTCCTCAAACATAAATCTGAAGTATTTCAAAAGTTTTAAGAGTTTAAGTGTCTTATTGAGCGTATGATTGCTAGGAAAATCATAGCCATGCAAACAGACTGGGGAGGCGAATATCAGAAATTACGTTCTTTCTTCAACAAAATAGGCATCACACATCATGTTTCATGCCCACACACTTACCAACAAAATGGTTTAGCTGAACGAAAACACGGACATATTGTTGAAGTTGGGCTTTCACTTCTAGCACATGCTTCTTTGCCACAGAAATTTTGGGATGAGGCTTATCAATCGGTGGTATACTTGATTAATCGCACACCCACTAAAGTTCTTGATTATTTCTCTCCTCTTGAACGCCTATTCAAACAAACTCTGGACTATCAAGCTCTTAGAACATTTGGGTGTGCTTGTTGGCCTAATCTTAGGCCCTACAATTCTCACAAAATGCATTTTCGCTCCAAAAGATGTACCTTTTTAGGGTATAGTCCCATTCACAAAGGGTTCCGATGTTTGGATTCCTCCACTGGCCGCATTTATATTTCTCGTGATGTCGTCTTTGATGAGTCCATCTTTCCTTTTGCTAAGTTGAATCCAAATGCTGGTCCTAATCTCCGTAGAGAAATAAATCTTCTACCACCTGATATGCTTAATCCAGGGGTTGTTCAGCTAAATGATTATGTGAGTAATTACCCTACAGTCCCTGCTGATCACATTGATGTAGAAAGTTCAAAGCAAAACACAGCAGCAGAACCCATTGTCACATATGATAATGGGGGAGATATAGGAGAAGGGGTGACAGGCGCAACTTTCGAAGATGATCTCCCTGCACACTCTGAAATTCCACAACTGACAGCTCTGCAGGTCATGAATCTCATGGGGACCTGACGCAAGAGGACGATAGTCATGACAATTGCCATCATGATCTCTCGCTTGGCTGATCCCCGACTGGCACAATGGCAGACGTGTCTGCCACCACGACTGATCACCAGCAGCAGGGCGCAGCTACATCCAGATCTTTTGCACTAGAGAGAGCAACAAGTCGTCCAATCACACGCCTCCAAAAAGGTATTCGAAAAGAGAAAATATATACCGATGGTACTGTCAAATATGGTTTTCTTACATCCACTGGGGAACCTAGAGATTTGAGTGAGGCTTTGCATGATAGAAACTGGAAGCTTGCTATGGATGTAGAATTTACCGCCTTGTTACATAATAAAACATGGCATCTAGTTCCTCCACAAAAGGGTAGGAATGTTATAGACTATAAATGGGTCTACAAAATTAAAAGAAAGCAAGATGGAAGCCTAGATAGATATAAAGCCAGACTAGTTGCTAAGGGTTTTAAGCAAAGATATGGGATAGACTATGAAGATACCTTTAGTCCTGTTGTTAAGGTAGCTACCATTAGAGTAGTTCTATCCATTGCTGTTTCTAGAGGTTGGACTCTAAGACAACTAGACATTCAAAATGCCTTTCTACATGATATACTTGAAGAAGTCTATATAAGGCAGCCTCTTGGATACGAGGACAAGGTAAATCTAGGATATGTATGTAAACTTGATAAGGCAATTTATGAGTTAAAACAGACGCCTAGAGCATGTTATGCCAAGTTAAGTTAGAAACTTCAGCAGCTTGGATTTTAGGGATCCAAAGCAGATACCTCTTTGTTTTTCTATAATAAAGGAGGACTGACAATCTTTGTGCTTATCTATGTGGATGATATAATTGTTGCTAGTTCAAGACAAGATGCGGTACCAGCTTTATTGCAGGATCTGTAGAAGGAGTTTGCTCTCAAGGACCTAGGGGAACTACATTATTTCCTTTGTATAGAGGTAAATAAAATATCCAGTGGTATTATTTTGACTCAAGAAAAATGTGCCATTGATTTGTTGAGAAAGATTGGTATGACTGATGGCAAACCTGTGAGTACACCTCTGTCTACTAGTGAGAAACTTACCTTGCATGAAGGAGATCTATTAGGTCCTAATGATGCTTCATATTATAGGAGTGTAGTTGAGGCACTTCAGTATTTAACTCTGACTAGACCAGATATTGCTTTCCCAGTAATAAAGTATGTCAATTCTTGCATGCCTCTACTACGGTTCATTGGGCAGTTGTAAAAAGGATACTAAGATATTTGAAACAATGTACCAAGCTTGGCTTGAAGATTACTAGATCAAAGTCTATGCTTGCCAATGAATATTCAGATGTAGATTGGGCAGTAAACATAGATGACAGAAGATCTATAGGTGGGTTTGCAATATTTCTAGGAGATCATTTGGTTTCTTGGAATGCAAGGAAACAAGCTAAAGTTTCAAGGTCAAGTACTGAATTTGAATACAAGACCTTGGCTAATGCTACAGCAGAGATTATGTGGATACAAACTCTATTAAAAGAACTTAGTGTTTCAAGTCCTCCTGCAGCTCATTTATGGTGTGACAATCTTGGTGCCAAGTATTTGTCATCTAATCCTGTGTTTCATGTTAGGACCAAACATATTGAAGTTAATTATCATGTCATACGTGAAAGAGTATAACACAAGCTGCTTGAAGTGGACTTTGTTCCTACAGGAGATCAAGTAGCTGATGGATTCACGAAGGCATTGCCGGTAAGACAACTTGGGAATTTTAAGTACAATCTCAATCTAGGTAGGTTGTGATTGAGGGGGAGTATCAGATATTATCACATGTAATCATGTTTACTTAACATACCCTGTTAGATTGATCCTATTCTATAGCTGTTGAGATAACGATGTAATCTATATTAGTTGGAGAAATACTAGCCGGGTTGTTAAGCTTTTGTAAGCCATGGTGCCGGCTATTGGTACCTAATATAAATACATGCGATGCGCACTGAGGAGAGGTGACAATCGCTTTTGCACCTCTGAGATTTTACACAGAGCACATCATGATATATACTGAGCTGTTGAGCCATGTTTTTCATAGACTCTTACCATATGGTATTTGTGCAGCCATATGTTAAGTAAACTAGGTGAAACCCCGCGCGTTGCTGTGAAAATTTAGTATGATGGTAATAAAAAAATAATATGTAAAATACCTAGATGACATTGTCGGTGATACGGGCCCGGGGGTATCGAGACTAAAGGGACGGGCGGCCCCGTGTGCCCACGTGGCGTGTCCCCCAGAGGGGTCGGACCCAGGGGTGACGTGGCGGCTGCCCTCTCTGTTTCCCCCGAGGGTCGGGCCGCTTCCAGACCTTCCCTGAGGCCTGGGTCGCCCTGACCCCCTCAGCGCTGGTGCCTCGTGTGCGAGGTTAGGTGAGCGTGGCCAGAGCTCACCTAACTGCATTAATGGCGGCTCAGGCGAACGCATCACGCCGCGTTTAATGCGGCGCAGTGCGTGCGTGGCCAGTCTACGACCGGTCACGATGAATGACCGGTCATAGACCGGCCAGATCACGGGTGAGACGGTGGCAGGGTACCCGCACGTAACCCACGCGTCAGGTGGCGTGCGGCACGCCTTGCCCCGTCCCATCAGAATGATGAGAGCCTTTTGCCTCTCGTCTCTCAGCCGGAGTTGGTATGCCAGCTCCGGTCAGATGGTTTTCGATTCCCGATGCAAACGGAACACAGAAGTCTTCTTTTATTTAATGGAGCTTGACACAGGCGTCCTCAACGTCAGCCGCCAGACCGAGCGAAGGCCTTGCTGCAGCGTTTGTGTGAGTGGCTTCTGAGTTAAGCAACAAGACAGCCATTAAATGTAAAAGAATGTTTTCCTTCTACCTTAGGTAGCTTGTGGCCCATGTGGTAGCCCCTTGACATATAAAAGGAGGCCCAGGCCTGAGTAGAAGGGGAGAGAAAAGAAAAAGAAAGATAGACAGGGAGAAGGGGAGAGCCAACACTTGTATTCTCCGATTTTCCAGTCTCATATTCCAGACACAGGAGTAGGGTGTTACGCTTCTGTTGGCGTAGAATTTTGACCCGCTAGATGTCAAAACGAGTTCCATGTTTCCACGGCGGCCTAGGAGATCTGCTTAGCTCTAGTGCAGGTCCAATAACTTGCCTAGGTGCGTGTAGGGCGTGCCAGTTGATTTGATATGCAATCAACAAGAATAAACAAATAAGCCACATTAGAAACGATGGCCGATCGGCCGATAGGCCGATGTTGCATCGTGGAAGCCTAGCCGATAAGGCAAAGCTGTATTGGTCTACTTGAGGTCATGATAGAATAAGATTGGTGAATAGATCTAATCCCATCAGCCTTTATTAATGTGTTTGTGGCAATTAGACAGAATCGGCCGATGAGAGATGAATGAAGATAAATACACCAGCTAATACTCTAGTGCAAACTTATACAAGCCAATCGGTCAATATAGATATACTAACCACAGAGAGGTCTTTGAGGATACCCTGTAATAAATATATTTATATTTAACGATTTGCTCGTACAAGTGGCAAATACATGCAAAAACGTAAATAATCACATGCATTAGGTAAGACCGGCTGAAACCCCGGTACTATCCTTAATTACGATCGAAAACAAGCTTTGAATTAAACCTCGAAACACGACTAAGGTCGATAGCAACTCAGAGTGTAGATCGAGAATTAACACAAAGAAAATCAAGCCGTCGATCTCTTTTGGGGATGGTAGATGTCCTAGATAATCCAAACGAGCAAACTAATTCGATCATCGTTGGCCAAAAACCCTGAAACGAGTCAATCGCTGGCGAGGTAGAATTAGAAAGCTACATCAAGATTAACCAAAACATGATAGATGATGATCACATCTCCAGGGCTTAGCGTGCCTAAAATGACACGCTAGCCCCGACGATGTAGATCGTCAGGTACGAGTTCTTATCTCTGCTCTGGGGAAGAAGAACTCACCGGAAGCTAACCTCTTGCGAGGGTTGGCAATATGCCGAAAGTAGATTGATTTGTTGTTAAATTGGTTGAGAGAGATTCTATGTACAGACTACCGGGATATTTATACCCGTGATTTACAACATTGTCCATGTAGAACACGATCATATCTCTAACTAACAAACAAGTCCTTGTGGCGGACTCTTGCTAATGATTAGATCTAAACTTACTTAATTTACAAGATACAATTGCCTAAAACCAAGTCTTATCTCTATCTGGCAATCTCCTTGAAGCTTATCTCGAGCCCAAGCTGAGCCCACGTTATCTCCATCAGCCTCCTGCTCCATCGGCCGATGGCCAAATTGAATTCGTATCGGCCGATACAGTCCCTCTGCCAGCGCTCCACCTGATCCGATGCGACATTGAGTCCGATACGGAGTTGGGTCCGACTCTGGCTTGGTTCGATAAAGTAACCGATTCGACTAAGAGTGCTCCTTCTTCTCTTCATCGGTTTTCTCTTTCCTCTCCGAGTAGATTACGAAAATCTGCTGTTAACACATGCCCCCCAATTCCGCTTCATTATATAATGTGGCGGAATTAGCTCCAAGAAACCCATCGACTTCTTCGCTAGGGTTTGTCTGAAAACCGTGCAGATCTAGATTCGCAGCCTCCCGACGCCAACTTCCTCGCGCAGTTCCTTATTAACCACTTGCGCCTCTTGACTCCGGCGACTCCTCGACATCTTTTCGGCATCGACTCCCTCATCAGCGACCTCTTCAACAGCATCAATGGCTTCCTTGCCGTTCTACGCTTCCGAGATCCCTGTGGTAAGTCAATCCCTCTCTGAGTTCACATTTTCATTTTCCCGCCGAGTCTTTTCAAACTAGGGTTTCTGCTCCTGCCCCCCGGGTCTTATTTTTCATCACTGTTCATATGCCGTAGGTCTTCAAGAACCAGATTTTAATTCCTACCAATGACAAATCACATTGTTTCCTTCTGGGCCCCATGGGCAACCCTGACCCAACCTGGCTGATATATGCGGAAACGAACAGAATCCCTTTTAAGCAAGTAAAGCCCAATGCCTCTTCATGGAAGCACACTTTCAGATCTTGGCCAACAAAGCTCAATGGCTACAGGACTTGGTACAAGAGGATTGCTGCGGCCAAGCAAGTTCATTGGGACGAAATAGGAATCGGCCAATGCATCACTCTATCTCTAGCCGATACCAAGAAGAACGAACCCCTTATGTCAGCAGCCACATATTTCTGGTCTAGCACCCTGAATGCCTTCCTGTTTCGGCAAGGTCCGATGACCCCAACTTTAATAGATATCAAGATGCTGACAGGATTGGATATGCACTCTGAGATTAATCCCTTCAACCTCCTCATTAACAGCAGCCATAAGCTGAAGACCAAGAAGATTGGAGGCTGGTCTGGGTATATATCTGAACACATGGAACAAGGATCTGTTTCAGAGAGAGAGCATGTGGCCTTTCTGACTCTGTGGTTAGAAAGAATCATCTTCTGTGGATCAACCTGTGGCCCCACTTTGAACTGCCAATATTTAGCTCAGGCCCTGGTTGAAAAGAAACAAATTCCCCTTGGCCGATATCTCCTTGGAGCTGTCTATCGGCTGGTTTACTCTGCCACTCAGGATCTAATGTTACAACGGACAGTGGCACATGGAGGTTGTTGGCGCAGAATTTCGACCCGTCCAGCAACCAAACGGGTTCCGCGTTACCACGGCGGCCTGGGAGATCTGCTTAGCTCCAGTGCAGGTCCAAATGGCTTGCCTAGTCGTAAGTAGAGCGTGCCAGTTGATTTGATCTCATGATCAACACATTTATACTTATCGATCCGCACATATAAGTGGCAAACATATGCAAGTAATATAAAGCAATCACATATGTTAGGTAAGACCGGCTAAAACCCCGGTACTATCCTTAATTACAATCGAAAACAGGCTTTGTGTTAGATCTCAAAACAGGACTAAGGTCGATAACAACTCAAAGTGTGAATTGAGACTTAACGCAAAGAAAATCAAGCCATCGATTGCTTTTGGGGATGACAGATGCATTGAATAATCTAGACAAGTATGAAAATTAAACCATCGTCGGCAATAAACCCTAAAGGGAGTAAACCGCTGGCAAGGCTTAATCGAGATACTCGTCAAAACTATCCAAGACATGATAATCGACGATCACATCATCGAGGCTTAACGTGTCTAAAGCGACACGCTAGCCCCGACGATGCAGATCGTCGGGGACGAGTTCTTACTTCTGCTCGGAGGAAGCAAGAACTCGCTGAAGAAGACCTCTTGCGAGGGTTGGCGATGCGCCGAAAGTAGATTGAACTGGTTTTTGTTGTGATTGATTCGAGAGTGAGCTTACATGTACAAACTATCGGGATATTTATACCCGAGATTACAACAGAACCCTTGTAGGGCACGATCTTATCTACAACTAACAAACAAGTCTTTGCGACAGACTCTAGCCACAGATTAGATCTAAACTACCTAATCTACAAGATACAATTGCCTAAAACCGAGTTTTTATCTCTATTTGGCAACTTCCTTGAAGCTTACTTCGAGCCCAGACCAAGCCCACGTTGATACTGTCAACTCACAACCCGTATCGGCCCACGACCAAACCAAATCCGTATCGGCCGATATGCCCTTCATAGCAACACTCCCCAAGTCCGATACGGTTACTAGGTCCGATACGAAGCCTGGTCCGACTCCAACTCAACCCTTCCTCTCTGCTTCGGTTTCCTCTTTCCTTTCCAAGTCGATTACCAAAATCCGTCGTTAACAGAGGTCCATGGTGGTTTATCCAGCTCTGGCTAACAATCCACACCAACACCATGGTCGATCGGCCTCCATTATCAAACTCGGTCTTCCCATCGGACTACGCTGACAACGAAGATCCCTCATCCAGGAGATGCATGTCCTTTGGAGAAGCAGCTTCAGTCTATCCTGGAGAAGATCAATCGGCCGAAGAGATATCCACTTGGTTTGTCCGATTCTATACTGGCCCGCCATTAGCCAAGATGGACATGTTTGTCTATCCTTCGGACTCTGAATTTGAGCTCCCTACCGATCTGACCCTAAGCCAGCTGAACGATGACATGGTTTCGAGGGAGATCTTCATGATTGGCATCACTGCTTGCCTGCTCCCAGTAGGCATATTTCAAGGCAGAAGCACCAGCTTGTCATACGAGTTTTACAACCCCATGGTGGCTGCCAGACAATGCGGGCTTGGACAACTTCCTATCAGCCTGCACTTCCATCGGCTCCTAGAGAGCAGGGGTACGGTCTCATCGGCCCTAATCATGAATAAAGCCTTGGAGATCAGAACACCAAACTTGGGCGATTGTGCTGATTGTGGTTGAGCGCCTTCATCCATATCAGCTTCCAATCATGGTGGCAAGAGTGGGCTATTCACATCTTTCATCAATCGGCCAGGTTCTATCTGACAGAGCTTGTTGACAATATCAGTCCTCAGGTCCCTGATGCCCCAATTCCATCTGTTAACAACAGTGGGCAAAGGATAGCCTACGCTCCGATCATAGCTCCATCAGGAAAATCTGTTTTGGAGTCAATTATCGGCCTCACTGCTCCAAAGGTATCAGCACTGCTCCAAGGGCCAATAGTCAAAGAAGCCATCAAGAGGAAAGCGCCGGTAAAGGAGAGAATGCAGAAACCCGGCAAAAAGTCCAAGAATGACAACCAGGCCAATCTTGACAAGCTAGACCCCTCCGTGGAAGAATTCCTAGACGATCCAGTGATAGAGGAGGAGGTCGATGCAGCAGCCGCCGATCTGCCCGAAGAAGAAAACCCATCGGCCAGCACTACTGAAGAGCCATTGGCCAAGTCAACTATAGATCCATCGGCCACAACCATTGCGGATCCACCGGCCGATGGCCAAGTCGACGCTGCTCAACCAAGACGAACCAGACATGCAATCCGCAAAGTTAATATAATCTCCTTCTTGAATTTATGCGATTTCCTTTTACTGGTCTTATTATAACTTGATTTTCCTTTTAGGTCATTGCATCGTCTTTGCTCAAAGAAAGAACTCAATCGGTCCCCCTACCCAGGACTAAGAAGGCCACATTGAAAAAACGTGAACAGGTTAAGGCCCGATTGAGAACACCATCTCCTTCTCCACCACCCTCTCCGATTGCTTCGGTAAGAGTTGATCTTTTTGCCTTATCCTTCTGATAATGTAGATCTGATCACCGTATTCTTGCTTTTCTTTAGCCACGAGCTCCATCACCTGCACCACATCGGCCAACCCCTTCGCCTGCTGTTTCAGAACAACAAAAGGAGGCCGATGCAGGCACAGCCGACGTCCCATCACAGGTAAGTTAGATTACTTCGAATCCCCTGCCGATTTTGCTTGACTGAGTTAACCATGCCCTATCTTGATTATTGCAGAACCTAGCCGATATGTTTACTTTTGATATCGACCAATTTCTTGATGATGAGGACAAAGAGCCACCCAGCACAGCTAAGGCGTCGATCTCTGAAGAATTGAAGAGCCGGTTGTCTGATATTGCTAATCGGCTGGAGTCATCGTTAGAATCTAGTGGAGAACTATAATCCCGTCAGGAGTAGGGTACAAGAAATTCAAGATCAACTGCCTGAAGACCTGATGGAGACCCTGACGCCAGCCATCTTCTTGGAACAATACCACTTCAAGCTTCACAGGGCCAAAGATAGGATCGCAGAGAGGCGGGAGCGCGAAAGCTTGGAATCGGCCTTAACTGCCAGCAAAGCTCAAGTTAACTCTGACAAGACCAAGTTGGACGAACTGGTTGTTGAGTCGATCGTCTTAAACAAAAGGCTTGAAGAACTCCACCGCCTCGAAGCAGATCTAGTATTGAAGCTAGAGGCAACTCGCAAAGAGATCCAAGAAGTTGAAGCCAGGATAATTGCATCACCAAAGGCCATAGAAGATCAGACGGCGAAGCTGAAGGCATCGGCCAAATATCTTGCAACCCTGAGCAGGTCCTTGAAGCCCATTCCAGGGTCGACGGCCGATGACGCTCAGACGATAGAAGACATCGATCAAATCTGTCGCAAGGCCATTGCAGCTATCCAAAGCTTCATAGGCTGATGCAATATATTTTTATGTTCCTCTTGTAAAAAGATAACCTTTCGCTTTGATTAATATATATCTCATCGGCCAATTAGCCGAATATGATCTGAACCGAAAAATTTTGAAGTCCATAAATTTGAATCGATCTGATAAACTTGAAGAATCGATCTAATAAACTTGAAGAATCTTGGAGAATTGCTTGCTTATATATATGGCCCCCAAATTTTGGAAGATGAGGGCTCATGTTGTAAAATTTGAACTAAGGGCGATAGTGTATATCGGCCATCTAAAGGCGATGTAAAGCGCATCGGCTATTATCATAAATCAGCTGGTAGGCCGATCATGAGTCGATCCATACGCTTGGGTAATATTTCTTTAAGTATTTGCCGTTAAGAGCTTTGCCATAAACTTCTCCATCTAACCCTTTTAGCAGATAGGCATTGCGAGGAACACATCGATGAATCTGAAAAGGACCTTCCCAATTAGGTGACCACTTGCCGAATTTGTTATCTCTTGAACCGATCGGCAGTATTAATTTCCAAACAAGATCCCCTTCCTCAAACGACTTGGCTACAAACTTTTTGTTATAATGACGAGCAACTCGATCTTTATCTCGCTTTATTTTTTCCAAAGCCCGCAATCGGACGTGTGTCAAATCATCTAACTCATCAACCATAAGATTGTGGTACTCATCGGCTATCAAGTCGTCTTGCAATGCAATCCTTCTTGAGCCGATGTTGGTCTCCCACGACAGCACAGCTTCATGTCCGTAAACCAGCTGATAAGGCGGCACTTGAGTTGCACCATGACAAGCCATCTGATACGCCCAAAGGGAATCGGCCAGCGTGGTATGCCACCGTCTCGGCTGTTCATCTATTTTCCTCTTGATCAACTTGATTAAAGTCTTGTTAGAAGCTTCTGCCTACCCATTAGCTTGCGCATAGTATGGAGAAGAATTCAATAGCTTGATGCCCATGCTGTCGGCAAACTCAACAAACTCATTGGACACGAAAATTGATCCTTTATCGGTCGTCAGTGTCTGTGGAAGTCCAAATCTGTATATAATATGCTCCTTGACAAATTGGATGGCATCCTTGAACTCAACCTTCTTAAAAGGGATGGCCTCACCCACTTAGTGAAGTAGTCTGTAGCCACTAAAATGTACTTGTTTTCTTTGCTTGATCGTGGGTTAATCTGTCTGATCATATCTATACCCCATCCACGAAACGGCCACAGCTTTATGATTGGATGCATAGCCGATGTCGGTGCTCTCTGAATTGCTCCAAACTTTTGACAATCTTGACACCCCTTGTAGTACTTGAAACAATCCTCTAGCATTGTTGGCCAATAATATCCAACGCGTTTTAAAAGTCATCTCATTTTATGGGCCGATTGATGTGTTCCACAAATCTCTTCATGGACCTCGCTCATGACAACTATGGCTTCCTCTAAACTTAAGCATCTTAGCAAGACACCATCAATTGTCCGATAGTGTAGATCATCATCAAGTAAGACATAATGTAAAGCTTTATATTTCATCTTTCGTGATGCCGATTGAGAAGGATTTCTCAAATACTCGATGATAGCAAACCTTCAGCCATCGGCATCCGCGGTTGCAATTTGAATCTGAACGTCTTTTGCCATCGGCCTGTATCCTGATGCCCCCTGAGCTAAATCATTGGCCTCGAAGTTGTGCTTCCTGGGTATGTGCCTCATCGTCACAATCTTGAAAGCTTGTAGCAACTCCTTGCACTCTTTATTGTAAACCCTGAGAATATCATTCTTGCATTCATACTCCCAGAAAGTTGATTGATGACCAACTGTGAATCGCCAATAATTTTCACGGAATCGGCCTCGACCTTTTGTAGTAACTGCAAACCCTTAAGAACAGCTTCATATTCCGCTTGATTGTTAGTATAATAAGGCTTAATGGTAAACGCGAACTCGAAACTTGCCCCCCGAGAGGATATGATGACTAGGCCGATACCGCATCCATGTTTGCAAACAGATCCATCAAAATACAACGTCCATGGCACGATGTCTAAATACACAATTGAATCATCTCTATGTTGAACGATGAAATCGGCCAGGGCTTGTCCTTTGATCGCTTTGGCCGATTCATACCTGAGGTCAAACTCCGTTAAGGCAAAAATCCACTACCCAATCCTTCCTTTTAACACGGGGGCCAATAACATGTATTTCATTGGAAAGTAAATAATGTCTCAATTTAGTACATGAAAAATATAAGCATAGACATAACCTCTCCACTGGCGTGTACCTTGTTTCAGCATCCAACAATCTTCTGCTGAGATAGAAAATAGCTCTCTCTTTGCCATCAATGTCCTGAACCAAAACTGAGCCGATAGACTTCTCATCGGCCGACAGGTACAGCCTGAGTGGAACTCCCTTTTGTGGAGGAATTAGGACTGGTGGGGAACTCAAATATTCTTTGATGTTGTCCAACGCCTTTTGCTGCTTATCACCCCATATAAATTCTTGATCGTCCTTCGTCTTCAATAATAGAGTGAACAGCTCTATCCTGCCTGACAGGTTTGATATAAAACGCCGGACAAAGTTGATCTTGCCGAGCAGAGATTGTAACTTGGTCTTATTATCTGGAGGCTTGATCTTTTTTATAGCATCAATATTCTTCTGTGTAATCTCAATTCCTCTTTCGTGGACCAAGAAACCCAAGAACTGACCGGCCGATACGCCAAAGGCACATTTGTTAGGGTTCATCTTTAGACCATATTTCCTTGCTCTTTCTAGTAACTTGAGTAAATCGGCCAAGTGCACCTCGTACTCTTTTGACTTTATGACGACATCGTCGATGTAAACCTCAATCAACGAGCCAATAAGATCATGAAAAATATAATTCATAGCCCTCTGATAAGTGGCTCCAGCGTTTTTTAAGCCAAACGTCATAACAACCCACTCGTATAAGCCGATTGCCCCCGGACACCTGAAAGCTGTCTTGTGAATATCTTCCTCAGCCATGAAAATCTGGTTATAGCCTGCATTTCCATCCATAAAGCTGATGATCTTGTGTCCAGATGCAACATCAACTAGCAAATCGGCCAACGGCATGGGGTACTCGTCTTTTGGCATTGCCTTGTTTAGATCTCTGAAATCGATGCACACCATGAGCTTGCCGTTTTTTTTAACACTGGAACTATGTTGGAAACCCACTCCGCATATTGGCAGGGTCTGATAAAGTTGGCGTCGTAAAGTTTTGTGATATCTGCTTTGATAGCTTCATGCATATCGGCCTTAAATCTCCTAGGAGCTTGTTTAAACGGCCGATAGCCTGGTTTAATAGGTAACCGATGTTCTATAATCGATCGGCTTAATCCAGACATTTCGTGATATTCCCATGCAAAACAGTCCATGTATTCTTTCAAAAGATTTATCAAATTATTCTTATAGTCCCTTGGCAGGTTAGCACTTACATACATCGGCCTAGGCCTATCACCCATTCCTATATCAACCTCTTCAAGTTCATCGGCCGACGTGAAAACCTGTCCTAATTTTCTGTCTAACTCATCCACCGCATCATCTGTGTAGGAACTATCTTGTTCATCTTGGCTGGTGGATGTTACACCTTTGCTAAAGTAACCGCTTGTCTTGATCTTCGATCGTCTTGATGTCGCAGTCAGTTACCTTGAGGAAATCGGCCTCCCAAACCCGTCCGGACAGGCAATCGATCCCCTCCATCTCCCATACTGCGAGATCGGCATTGGCCACGTGTACTGACCTATCGGCCTACACGATCTCGACTTGGTCCCCTTGCCATTGAATGAGGCACTGATGCATTGTTAAAGGGACACAACAATTTGCGTGGATCCAATCGCGTCCCAACAACAGGCTGTAAGAACCCTTTCCATCGAAGACAAAAAAGGTGGTAGGTATTGTTTTGTTGCCCATTGTGAGCTCCACATTACACACCCCTTTTGCTTCAGATGCGTTGCCACCAAAGTCTTTTAACACCATATTAGTCTTGATGAGGTCTTCAGGTACTTTTCCAAGCTTCTTGAAAGTTGTATATGGCATCAAATTTACTGCCACGTCGCCATCGACCAGCATCTTCGTCATCAGCCGCCCATTGACGTAGCCCTTGATGTACAACGGCCGGAGGTACCTATAGCTGGTATCGGCTGGCTTGTCGAACACGGCTTGTTCTGGCGACAACAGTAGCTTAGCCGAAGATTGCTCTATCTCATCATCGGCTGCTGCTTCATCGGCCGTCTGTATACTGTACTCCGCTGGTAGTATGAAAACCATGTTAACAGAAGCTGATACTATGCCTTTACCTTTTGCAGACGCAGGAGCTTGTGTTGATTTTGTGGTAGCCTCATCGGCCTTGACCACTATAGATTTTATCCTCCACTCTTTTTTAGTCTTGGTGGGCCGATGGGCGATTGCTGCTTGCTGCTCCTGGATCTGCTCCTTTTGCCTCAGCCTCTATACCCGTCGTTTCTGAGTCTTGCTAAACACGTCGCTTGGGCACCACTGAGGGTTCTGGGGTTGCTCGTCGTCTTCATTCTGACGATCGTGGTGCATCGGCCCTAGCCTTTCATGTACAGATTTCCTTTGCTTGATCGGCCGATGCGCTTGTCTACTTGAGCTGCCCTGGTGAGAGTCTTCTATATCGTTGCATGCAGGACACTCTTGGATTGATGGCAACCTCATTCCTTCATTCCAACAGAACTGGAAAAACTCGCACTCCCAATGAGGATCATAGGATCTGTCTTGGTCAGAGTAATCTTGCGCTTGCTCCTCTCGCCTCCGCTGGTACTTCTTGATCAGGCCTTCTGAGGTCTGATGAGGTCGCTTGTTGGTCCGATAGACATCGCTATCGGCCCTGTCTGCCCGCACCATGTTGACTGGGAACGGGTTTCCTTCTATCTTCATCGGCCGCTTGGCTTCATCAATCTTGATCCTGCCTTGGTCGATGGCCGATTGAATCTGTTGCCGGAAGATCTTGCATTCGTTGGTGTGATGTGAATATGTGTTGTGCCACTTGCAATATCTTCTCTTCTTAATTTCCTCGGCCGATGGCAGTACATGACCTATTGGCAGCTGTATCTGCTTTTCCTGCAATAGTAGATCAAATATTTTATCGGCCTTGTTGATGTCGAAGTCGAACTTGTCCTCTTTGTCGCCCTTCTTAGCCCATTGGCATGTCGTCGGCTTCTTCATCCGGGCCCACTCGGCCAGATCGACGTCAGCATCAACTTCATCATCTTCATCGGAGGCGTATTGATATACACTGTTAATTTTCTTTACAAACTTCTTCGCCTCCTGAAATCTTTGTTCATGGGCCGATACCCTTTGTGCTAGCTGAGCTAGGCTATCAAATTCTTGTGACGAGAACCTTTCTCGTATCGGCCCTAACAATCCTTGGAACGCCAAATCGGCCAGTTGAGAATCGGTCAAACTGAGGCTGTAACACCTATTCCTTATGTCCCTGAATCTTTGGATGTATTTTGGGACCGATTCGTCAACCCTTTGCCTAATGGCGGTAAGATCGGACAGGTTCATCTCTTGTCGACCCATCCTCTGATGGAATTGCAGGGCAGAGAGGAAAACCAAGTGAACGCCAACCCCGACAAGGACAGAGGGAAGAATCTCACCCTTAACGCCTCCATGGCCGATGCCTCACCACACTGAGCTAAGAACCGGCTAATATGCTCGTAAGTGGAGACATTATCCTACCCCGAAAATTTGGAGAAGTCAGGGATCTTGTACCGATTTGGCAGCGGCACTCTGTCAAACTCCTCGGGGTAGGGGTGCCGATACACTGTTGAATTCTCCTTGGGCTTCAAACCGAGTTGATCACGCATCACTTTGGGTATCATATCGGCCCAGTGCTCTTGGTGGTAAGGTTGTTGAAAACCTTCCGGCCGATATTGCCTGGGGGAGTACGGCTGGAAGTGGTGATTCAAGTTCTGCGCATCGTACTGCCCTGTAGTGTACTGCTAGTAGCCTTGCAGCGCATTGTAGGCAGCTGCTTGTGGAGGGTTGCTTGGCTGAGCGAACTGAGGTTGTCCAGCCGATGGTTGGTTGACTGGGACTTGTTGTATCGGCTCACCCATCGGCTATTTCTCCCTCGTCCATTGTGCGAATTGTTCCCCCGTGATGTGCTGGGGGCTTCCTCCTGCTTGCCTGGTCAGGACCAACGGCATGTTTGACGCTGGCTGGGCCGATGGCGCTGTTGGCTGCGGAACTATACTCAGATCGGTTCTAAAGGTCCGATAAGCAGGGAATTTGTTGTCCGGTAAGAAAATTGGTCCTTGAGGCTTGTACTGGTGAATGGAACCGTCTAGGATTGATTTCACTGTATTGGTCAATGTGTTCACCAGGATTCCCGACTGGTTGACTAACGCAGAATGAACCGTGGAGTCGATGCGGTCCTGTATCGTCTTCTGTCTTGACAGCTTGGTCGTGTGCTGTCGCCGACGTGCTAGCTCCGTCCCCAGGGCTCAGCATGATCACCTTGGATTTTTGGATGAGGGTGCCTTGCCGAGTCCTAGAGTAGGTTTGCAGATACATGTTCTGAAATTGCTCAACCAGCTTGTTCATCTCGGCTTTTTGCTCCTCGTTGAGCTGATCGGCAGTCACAGAGAGAACGTTTTCCTCTGACACGTCAGTCTGCTTCGACATCTTGAAACGAGCTTGTTGCTGGTGCGAAGCCTGTGTTCTTGTTGAGTCCCACCGGGCGTGCCAAAAGCGTGTTGGCGTAGAATTTTGACCCGCCAGATGTCAAAACGGGTTCCACGTTTCCACGGTGGCCTGGGAGATCTGCTTAGCTCCAGTGCAGGTCCAATAGCTTGCCTAGGTGTGTGTAGGGCGTGCTAGTTGATTTGATCTGCAATCAACAAGAATAAACAAATAAACCACATTAGAAACGATGGTCGATCGGCCGATAGGCCGTTGTTGCATCGTGGAAGCCTAGCCGATAAGGCAAAGCTGTATTGGTCTACTTGAGGTCATGATAGAATAAGATTGGTGAATAGATCTAATCCCATCGGCCTTTATTAATGTGTTTGTGGCAATTAGACAGAATCGGCCGATGAGAGATGAATGAAGATAAATACACCAGCTAATACTCTAGTGCAAACTTATACAAGCCAATCGGCCGATATAGATATACTAACCACAGAGAGGTCTTTGAGGATACCCTGTAATAAATATATTTATATTTAACGATTTGCTCGTACAAGTGGCAAATACATGCAAAAACGTAAATAATCACATGCATTAGGTAAGACCGGCTGAAACCCCGGTACTATTTGTTAACACCAGAATTTGGTAAGCCCCAAAGTCCTCATCGGCCCAGGATCCATATCGGATCAAGGCTGGTATCGGCCTAGAGTCTTATATCGGCCGATGGGGGTTTTTCTTAAAATCAGCCACCAACAGCAGTCAGATTCTTGTTAGATTCGGGAAGATCTTATCCAGAGAAGACCGAGTTCAAGAAGGATGCGGCTTGTATCTGTTAATTAGGAAGAGTTTGTTAGTTTTCTGTTTTATCTTTAGGAAAGTTTGAGTCGTAATCTGTTAGGATCTTTGTTAGTCTATGGGTATAAATATGTAAGCCCAAGGTTCATGTAAAATCATCTCACGATCAATACAACTTCGGCGCATCGCCAACCTTTACTTTTCGTCTTCTTCGGCGAGTTCATGCCCTTCACACGAGGGGTAAGTCTCGTTATGGCTGCCTGCGCTGTCGGGGCTAGGGCTTTGACGTTCTGATCTCGTCAACGTAAGCACCTACTATCATATATCTTAGTCAATCTGGTTTGGCTTCTTGATTTCGTCGTATCAGCTGAGATTCGTTTTAGGGTTTATGCTGGTACCGACTAAATTGCCTTGCTAGGTTAGATTGGCTAAGGTATCCACCACTCTGAAAATCAGTCAAGGGCTTGATTGTCTAGGTCTTGCATTTCTTTTCATACTTAGTGCTGCATCAGTTCGGTTTGACCTACTAAGTCGTGATTAGAATCGTAATCTCTAGCCTGCTTGTTGGCTGCCAATAAGAGTTTCATCGGGGTTTCAGCCGATGAGTTATCTGGACGTTGCATCGGCCCAAGAGTTTTACATATAGATTGGATCTGGCCGATGACAACAGAGTATTTATTGTTTATCTGCTTATTGAGAGTTCATGCCATCGGACCTCTGGCAGATGTGTGCTTTAATCTTCAGATCAATGTTTATCTTATATTTATTTGGATTATGCTATATCATATTGCTATATCATCATGTTATCGTCAGCCGATCATCTCTATATAGATGTTTGCTCAGTACATCGGCTGGAATTGTGCCATCGGCCTATCGGTCGATCGGTTGTTTTGGTTATCGGCCTATCGGCCGATACGTTTTTGCCCTATCGGCCTATTGGCCGATAGACCTTCTGTTCTGCTATTTTGCATATCTTGTCAGTGGCAGGATCAAACTGACTGGCACGCCTGCGCTTCATCAATTTTAGGACCTGCACTGGAGCTAAGCAGATCTCCTAGGCCTTCGTGTGTCCGCACGCCGGATCTACATCGGCGGTACGGATTTGGCGTCAACACTATCCTTAATTACGATCGAAAACAGGCTTTGAGTTAAACCTCGAAACACGACTAAGGTCGATAACAACTCAGAGTGTAGATCGAGAATTAACACAAAGAAAATCAAGCCGTCGATCTCTTTTGGGGATGGTAGATGTCCTAGATAATCCAAACGAGCAGACTAATCCGATCATCGTCGGCCAAAAACCCTGAAACGAGTCAATCGCTGGCGAGGTAGAATTAGAAAGCTACATTAAGATTAACCAAAATATGATAGACGACGATCACATCGCCAGGGCTTAGCGTGCCTAAAACGACACGCTAGCCCCAACGATGTAGATCGTCAGGTACGAGTTCTTACCTCTGCTCTGGGGAAGAAGAACTCGTCGGAAGCTAACCTCTTGCGAGGGTTGGCGATACGCCGAAAGTAGATTGATTTGTTGTTGAATTGGTTGAGAGAGAAGAAAATGAGGAAGATAATTTGGACCATAAATTAATCATATAAGAGTTAAAAACAATTGATGTGATATTGATAAACCCTGAGCTCCACTCGATACGCTCAGGGATCTGGTTGTCCCGACAACAACAAAGACACGGCGGCGACAACGATAGTGATACTAAACGTGACCAGAACTCAAAACTCTAAACGGACTAGACACTAAGACAAGCAACACGACTCGACGATGCAACACAAAACTCAACATAGCAAAAAGTGAAAAGAATAATGCAATGACACAAATATGGCTAGGTAAAGGATGCAATTCTTTTTTTTTGTATGACTATTTTCTGATTCTAAGTAGATAAAAACTCACCAAGCTACAAAAACTCTGATACCACTTGATAAAGCCTGGGCTCCGCTTGATATGCTCAGGTAACTGGTTGTCCCGATCTTTCGGTGAGTTAATGATAACTATGATTTGGGAGAAACGTTGACGATCCGACTACAACCGTACAATACATTGTTGTGTTGTGCCTTAGCGATCGATACACCTCTTCGTGGGTTGTTGATCTTGCTAGTGCAGATCAATCTTATTCCTACAAGCAAATCAAAGAAACAAGTAAGAACAAGATAAAAGTAATAAGATATTGCAAATAGGAATTGAGTATACACAATAAGTTGGGGTTCCGAAGACGAGTAATTAGGTGGTCTAGCCGACACACGTAACTACAATGTAAAGTAGCAATGGCTAAAACTTTAATCTAACAAACCCAAAAAACCCTAAAGGGGTACCTAGCTATTTAAGGGGGTGGGAGGACGACCAAGAGGTCCCTAGGGTCGTGCTCCACCAGATTGGGATGCACCCCACATGGCCTCATTTGGGCCGGGGTCCCAAACAAAGTTACAAGCCCAAAGGCTCATGATATGTGGCGCAACAACTTGTTTTTTAATTGCCAGTGACTCATTTGGAATTTGGGGATAAGGCTAGATCCATTGGAAAGAGAACTTCGAGACCTTTCCATCAAGTACTCATGGACCCAAAACGAAGCTCGTATGCATATTTGGCGGTCGTTTGAAGTCAGCACTATAGCAGGTGGCCGAATTGGATTTCAAAACTTGGACTGCTTGATCTGGATATCTTCCAGTTGAACTATGATGTGAGCAACGGTTGTATCAATAGTAGCTATGGTCACATCAGATATGGCTTAATGAGATAAGAGAGAAATAACATTAACTAAATAAGGATGAACTATATACCTATATAGGATACTATAAAAATGATGGAGAGATATATTGAAATATTATGTGAATTATATGAGATGATGCTGTAACATACTACATTTTAAAGCTCTAAAATTCAATAAATTATAGAATTATAGATAATATAGCATTATTGCATAATATTTAAGATGTAATAATTGTTAGTGGATGATGATGCGACATCTTTATATGTTGAGTTTTAGGATTTAGTGAGTTGTAACTTTATAGTTAGATAGGATATATATATATATATATATATATATATAAGTATCCTATCATAGTAACAAGCTATAGACGAAAAAGGGAGATTTTTTCCTATTGAAATAGTTCACTCGTACAGAGTAAGAAACCATATAGATTTTCGTGAGTTCTATTCTAGGTCCCTTTGGGTTTTAGCAACAACCACAACAAAGAATCGTATCAGGTCATATATGATCAAAAACTGATTATTTTATTTTGTGATTATAATATTACACGACAAGCACGCACACACTAATACACACGCAACACTACACTCACACCTTCACAAATGCATTCGTTGGTCTCACTAAAATCTTATTTGAAAGTTCACCTGTATGTGTGTTGTATTTATGGACACCAAGATTTAAACACTAGTGGCCACGAATTTATCATCACATCAAAATTATAAAGCTGATTAAAGTATGCGAACATTGTGGTATGCTAAGCTTACTATTTAAGCTGACGTAAAAATGGCTCCTGTTCAAATCCTATACGATGTTAGGTAAAATGATTTCTTAAAGTTAGATAAATAGTTATTTTCACATTACGTTTCATACATTACATATTTAGAACACAAAAAATCTATTTATTAACAATTCAATTAAATAAATTAACTAGTCAAACATTATATCAACTGTCCTATAAAAAATTATATAACAACCCAGGTTAGATTTTCATAATACCATATTAAAATGTTGTCCTAATCCACTGCAATCACGTTCACAATCACAAACAAAGCGTACATCAATAGCTACAGACTTATAGTCAAAGAAAAGAAAAAAAAGAAACAAGTTCATTTGAGGTCCCTTAACTTGACAACGAATCCAATTTTCGTGCTTAAACCGAAAAACCAGATACAACGGGTCCCTCAACTGTCAAAACCAGTGCAATATAAGTCCCAAGGCAGTATGACGAGTGGTTTTGTCATACATAACAATTTGACCCGCGTTAACTGCGGTAAGTTAGCGTGGGCCCCACATGTCAGCGCCTCTTCACCTATATCTCTATGTTTGGTGGTGAGGAGGATGGCAGCCGACGGGAGAAACTAGCTCGATGGAGTAAGGCCGACGGTTGCCATCGACGACGGGCGACCCCGACGACGGCGGTGGCAAACTGGACAAAGAAGGCTAGACCCAGGAGCATGGTGTCATCTTCCCCTCACCGCCCGCTCCCCTTGCCCGTTCTTTCCTACACCCGCACGGGAGTCGGCGTCACCACCCACCAGAGGCAGCGTCCCATCTCGATTTTGCTCGGGAGCCGCTGCAGCGCCGTCCTCCGCTGCGTCGCCGCTTGTCCTCCTCCTCCCTCCATGATCCCTACTGCGCGAACCCCGCCTCCGCTGCCCACATCTCCGCAACAGCAGGTGGTGGTGGTGGTTGTCGCAGAGAGGCACAGAGACGACTTTGCGGTGGCGTGCCTTCGTCGGAGCCAGGACGATGAACCCAAGAGCCGACCGGCGGTGGCGGCACAAATCAGCGGCGAGGAGGAGCCAGTGGAGGAAGAAATCGGGGCGACAAATACCGAAGTTGATGGGTGGAGGTCCCCTCCGCTCGTAAGCCACCAGCCATGGCTCGAGCCCCGCCCTTCCTCCTTCCCTTAGTCCTCGTCTCCTCCTTGATCACGCCTGCTGCCGTGGCGGTCGCATTAGTTGGCCTCGAGTCCTTCCTGGCGGCGATGGCCGCACACGACCCCTCGTCGACAACAACACCTTTGGCGACCTCCCCGCCTCGGTCCTTCGCTAGCTCTCGGCCTCTTCACCGTCTTCAGATGATGAGCTCTGTAGCCCCGAGAGAACGGGGGGAAAGGTGGTGGAGATGATGAGTAGCCGGCGGCGGCGGGTACAAACAGGGTCGAGGTCAGCGTCGGAGGTGAGCTGGAGCATGTCGCGGGCGTCGTCCTCCTCATAGCCTGCTGCCGGCCTTCTCCTCAGTCCTCTTCATAGCCCGCCGTCGGCCTCGTCACAGCCCACCACCTGTTGTGATTGGAAAAGGGAGGAAGAGAGAAATATAGGTGAAGAGAGAGAGGTGAAGAGGGGCTGACATGTGGGGCTCACGCTGACTCAACACTTGTTGACTTGGGTCAAATTGCCACGTAGGACAAAACCACTCGCCATACTGCCATGGGACTTATATTGCACCGATTTCGATAGTTGAGGGACCCGTTGTATCTGATTTTCCAGTTCAAGGATGAAATCGGATTCGTTGTCAAGTTAAGGGACTTCAAATGAACTTATTTCAAAAGAAAAAAGTACTCCAGGCACTATTTGGGCCGAGAGAAATAAGGAATAAGTTCATTTTGACTCCCTTAACTAGTGGCCGAATCTGATTCGTATCTCTCAACAACAATACCGGATATCTCGACCCTCAACTATTAAAACTAGTGCAATTTGACTCCCTCGACAGTTTTGGAGGGCGGTTTCGCTGACGTGGCACCCACGTGATGGTGTTGACATGGTCTTCGTTCTACATGGCATTGATGTGGCACTTATGTGTCATTAGAATTTAAAAAATATATGTGGGACCCATTTGTCATTCACACAAAAAATATTATGTGATCCACTGACAAGTGGGGCCCATATGTCATCCTCTCTCCTTCCCTTCTTCCTCCTCCCTCTCACTCCCTTTTCTCTCTTTCTCTCCCTCTTTCTCAGGTGGTCGAGGAAGCGGTGCACGGGGCACCAGGAGAGCGGGAACCGCGCAGAGGCCTGGGAGAAGAGCTCGCGGAGGTCGTCAACCGCGGAGGGGAGAGGCAGCGCGGAGAGGCATCGATATAGCGTGGCATTCGGGGCATGTTGGTGCTAGTAGAGCACCATGCAGAGGCGAAGCAGCAGGGCCACATCGGTGGAGCGCCCCGACGCCGCTTCCGCTGAGCGGGGCCCTAGGGGAGGAACGGCGGTAGGTTCTGCGGCGATGAAGAGGAGGTGGCGGTGGCGGTGGCGGTGGAAGAGAGGGAGGAGGAGGAGGAAGCGGGGCAACGCCGGTGGTGGAGGTGGTGGTGGTGGCGGTGGCGGCGAGCCCCAAGGAGAAGAAGCACTAAGGGAGATGCATCGCTACGCGTCGCGTTCCTCGAGGACGCCCATTGCTCCGGCCCTCGTCGCTCCAGCGCCCGCCTCTCGCCCACTGCCGCCGCTCTGGCCCTCGCCCGCACGCCGCCGTCGCCGCTCTGGCCCCCGTCTGCCGCCTCTCCAACCCCCACCCCCCACCGTCCCTTCGGCCATTGCCCGTCGGCTCCGCCAATCCGGCCCCCACTCCTCGCGTACGTCTAAAGAGGAAGAGAAAGGGGGAGAGAAAGAGAGAGAAGGGAGAGAGATGGAGGAGGAAGAAGGGAAGGAGAGAGGATGACATGTGGGTTCCATATTTTTTTGTGTGAATGACAAATGGGTCCCACATATATATTTTTAATTCTAATGTCACATAAGCGCCCAATCAATGCCACGTGGAACGAAGACCAAGTCAACACCGCCACGTAAACGCCACGTCAGCGAAACCGCCATCCAAAACCACCGAGAAAGTAAAATTGCAGCGATTTTAATAGTTGAGAGGTCGAGATATCTGGTATTATGGTTTAGGGATACGAATCAGATTTGACCACTAGTTTAGGGAGTCGTGAACTTATTCCGAGAAATAATGTTTGCAAACCTCATAGTGGGCCCGAAGCCCATCAAGGCAAAGAAAAGAAAGTATGGGCCTCCAGATACAAATCTCAAATCTCAAAGCTCCTCAGCCTCCAGCTACAAGCCCACCCTATATAAGCACTCGCCGCCCCCCGCTTAGGGTTTTCGTGCCTCCAGCCAAACCTCTGCCGCGCTCCTCCTCCTCTCCTCTCCTCTCCTCTCCAATCCCGGCGGCGGCGCGGCCAACTCCAGCCATGTCGGACTCCAAGGCCGCGACGGCGGTCACCCTCCGCACGCGCAAGTTCATGACCAACCGCCTCCTCTCCCGCAAGCAATTCGTGAGCGCCTTGTCCATTCTCAAAGCTCTTCCTCCTCCTTGCCGCCATGGTTCTGTGATTGATCTCTCTCTCGCTGGATGAATCCTTACCTCTATCTCACCTTGCAGGTGCTCGAGGTGATCCACCCCGGCCGGCCCAACGTCTCCAAGGTGAGACCTCGGTGTAAATCTTACATGTGGTGCTGGTGATGATTTGCGGGGGTTTGGATCTCAGCGGCTGGGGTTTTGCTGTGCAGGCTGAGCTGAAGGAGAGGCTGTCCAAGCTGTACGAGGTGAAGGACCCGAACTGCATCTTCGTGTTCAAGTTCCGCACCCACTTCGGAGGCGGCAAGTCCACTGGATTCGGCCTCATCTACGACAACCTTGACGCCGCGAAGAAGTACGAGCCCAAGTACCGCCTCATCAGGGTATGTATCATTCTAGCTCTTGCTTAGTTGAGGTTGGATAACGCCATTTCCCTGCTTTGCCAGTGCCCTATATAATTTGTAGCTGTCAAACCATTTCTTAGCAACGCACGCTAATATTGATGGTGTGAGTGGGACTAGTATCAAGAGGAAATGTTAAGGGCAAAGCATAACCACTGACATTTCGTGATCTCTGCTGCTCTAGCATTGAACATTCAGTTGCATTTGCAACATATTGTGGGTATGAAGCTTTAAAAAACATGTTGTGGGTATGGTGGATGTGATTTGAGGACCTATTAGTACAAATTTGAGTATCCAGGCTACATCTCTAACATTTTTGTAGTGTGCTTCTTTTATCTACAACATTTTGTAGTGTGCTTCTTTTGCTTCAATTGCATCAGCTTGATATTTGAAGCTCATCAAAATGGGAACATATCCTGCGCACACAAGCCTTCTCGTGTACACACTGTGCATACCAACTAACAAATTTTACAAAAAAATCTAGAAGAAATTGTACAAGTACTTTCAATAGTATTACACTTATGTGTCAGTCTTAACCTCAAATTAATTATATTTTAGCCGTAACAAAAAATATAGAAATTCTGACAGTTTTAAGAGTATAAATCTGTCAGAATTTTGTCTTTTTCGTTGCTATATATATATATAGAATTTGAAGATGAGATTTTACACATAGATGTAATACTACTAAATGTACATGTACATTTTTTTATAGAATTTTTTATGATATTTTTTAGTTGGTGTGTACGCTATGTACACGAGAAGGCTTGGGTGCATATGATACGTTCCCCATCAAAATATACTTTTAATATAGGCAAAATAAACTCGTATCGCAACATAGAAATCTTCATTCAGATAATGCTCCGATGAAATGCCATGCATCTCTTTTGATGAGATGCAACAACACCAACCAAACAAAATTTATTATAATGTAAATCGTCTCCTTATGCTTTCTCCATTGTTGATCTGTTATGTTAGGAGTAATGCATGATTAGAAAGGAATGGTGAGATTTGATTTTCTGACATTTGATTGAGCCATTAAGGTGGACTTGTCATGTCTAGTTAGTTGTCTATGAATTGCACATTTCATTGTTGTGGAGAGTAATGAACTAGTTGTATCTGTGTCCAGCGCCGTATTCTCCAGTATGTTATTCCTGTAAATTTACTTCCTTTTGTTCCTTTTGTCAGAATGGTCTCGCTACCAAGGTTGAGAAGTCTCGCAAGCAAATGAAAGAACGGAAGAACAGAGCTAAGAAGATCCGTGGTGTCAAGAAGGTGAGCTATTGGTTACTGGAGTCCTGCCATTTCTTGATGCAGGTTATATTGGTTGCTTTGTAATACTAATGGGCATGTTGGGTTTTATTGCAGACCAAGGCTGGTGATGCTGGGAAAAAGAAGTGAAAACTCATTTACATTTGTACCACTGTCTCTGGGAACACTGTTGGGTCTAGTGGCAATGGCATAATCATGTTCCTGTTAGTTTTTGTTGTTTTCCCTCATCACTGAAGTCAAGTTTTGTGATTGTGGATGGAACTTAGCCAGTTTGGCTATAGCATGTTATGATGTTAAATTTATGCTAGCGTTAGAAGTACTTATTGGAAGGCTGTAACTTGTAACCCGAACTGTTTTATCTTGCAAATTATAATGTGGTTTGATGATCCTTTCTTCTCCTCAGTAAGTCTCGATGTTCATTGGCCCAAGCTGATGGTGGATTCCTTTTTTATGTTAGAATGACACTTTCTGCCTTTCATTTGGTAACCCAGTCTAGTGCACAAGTTACTGGGCTTAAACTAGACTTTCATAGTGAATTTATTTACATATA
The DNA here is from genome assembly GCA_008326285.1 of Oryza officinalis. Classification (NCBI taxonomy): domain Eukaryota; kingdom Viridiplantae; phylum Streptophyta; class Magnoliopsida; order Poales; family Poaceae; genus Oryza; species Oryza officinalis. The sequence goes on along the minus strand of BDMV01000001.1, from coordinate 47,808,248 downwards.
AGAACTTAGTGGCTCTGATCATTTACATATCAAAACTTAGTAGCCTTTCTTCAGTATTATGCATTCAATCTTTTCAAGTCAGCATTTCAGCATGCTTGTCCAATAATTCCAGTCTATCCTAGCAAGTTTCTCTGGCCGTCCTCTGTTAAGTCCAGACTGCAGATCGTGGAGTGGTAACAAGCACTCACAAATGGGAATATCTTTAGCAGCGCAACGCAGGTTACTGGAACATTTTATATAGTAACTAAGGGGTAATGTTGGTATGTCCTCGTTACTTCATCAGGTAATGAACATGAACATGCAAGAGGCACGAGGGTTTAAAACTTGGCGGTACATGATCAGCCTACGTGACACTCGAGGTGTACACCGCTGTTGGCTTGTGTCCTTGCGGCTTGCGAGCTGTAGCACTGCCGCGCCGTTCTCTGCGGTTGCAGAGACGGGCGGGCCGTCATTTTCTGTTCCTGACGGCGCTCTTCACCATGTTCCCTGGGAGGGAGGACGACGGCGTGACGGCCTTCCGTATCTTGAAGAGGTTCCAGGCCGTTCCCACGGCGTGGCCGGCCGTCGCGAACGCGTCCTCCGTCGCCTCGCCTGCGCTCTCTCCATACCTGCGAACACACAAGCTAGTTGATAAACCGATGTTCCCGATGCTGAATTGATACTAAATTGCTGATGCAGAGTTTGCTATAGCCAAGAAATTTGAAGCGTGCGGATGAATCTCTGCATCTGGTTTTCAGACATTCAGATCTGGATTTCCTTACCTTCTTGACACTGCACCAGCGACAACGTTGGAAGTGGCAGCGAGTGACCTCCTCTCAGCAGCCTCCACCGCGTCCATAACTTTATCTGCCAAAGAAAAAAGCAACCAGTGTAAATGGTTCATGGTTGAGCATCAGCTTCGTTATTCTGAGCATTAATGAGATTCGTTATTCTGATTAACGTTGGAAAGCATCGATCTATTGAGCACTTGCTGGTGAAGCATTGACAGCAGGATACTCACTGATAGCATCAAGCGAGGCCAGGATGACCTCCCCTGGAACGGTGGCAAGGAAGGCCTTCCCTTGCTTTGAACGAAGCAGCGGCGCGGCCATGGACCCCGTCACTGCGATGACCGTGTCGAGCAACGATTGGCTCATCTTCTCCGTCATCTCCGACAGCTTCCTGACCCTGAAGAACAACGAACACAAGTAAGCAAAAGTAGCGTCACGCAGTACAAGTAGTAGAAATTCACACAAAGGCAGAGGTCGATAAACATTAGCTAGTTGATCACTTGCCTCTTGAGGCTCTTGTTGACTCCTCCACGCTTCGCGTCCGCTTGGCCGGTACGGCTTGCTCCGCCACCTGCGCCGCCGGATCGTTTGCTCACGCTGCCGGAAGCTTGAGGACGAATCAGGTCGGCTCCCCGTTGAACCTGCACGCGAGACTGAATCAAAATCTACGTATTGAACAGAGAAGAGGTTAAGGTTAGTGATCAGAAGCACGTACCTGGGTGGCGTACGCCTCGCTGCACATGAAGATGCCCCGCACGAGCTGGCCGGTGCCGGCGGCGATCGCCTTGGCGAGCACGTTGTTGTAGCCTTCCATCCTCGGCGCGAAGTCGTTCCAGTACCCGTCCGCCGTCGTCGTCGGCGCCGGCCTGGTGGCGGAGCTCCTCGACGGTGCGGGCGCGCCGGCCGAAGAAGGCGTGGAGAAGCAGGCGTTGGCCTTGAGGAACGCGTCGAGGGACGCCAGCAGCGCGTCGTCGGACGCGGCGAAGGAGACGCCGTAGTTGAGGAACAACGCGCCGCCGTCCTTGCTGTCCGGGAGCGTGAACAGGTAGTGCAGCCGGTCGAGCCTCACCACGGGCTCGTCCCTCGTCAGCGGCCACCCGAGGTCCCGGCCGACGCGCGCCACGGTGGCCACGGCCACGCCGTCCTTGGCGATCCGCACGACGGCGAGGTCTCCCCGGGCGAGCTCGACGGGGCCCTCGGCGCCGTCAAGCAGGTGCACCGACGCGCCCGGGACGCGGAGCAGCGTCTCCTCCCGGATTCCCCTCGGCGCCCTCGACGTCGGCGACATGCCGCCGCAGCAGCCCATGCCCAGCTAGGTGACTAGTGACAACACAACGCGAGTCGGCGAGTGATTCAGACTTCAGAGGCGAGGCTGCGATGGAATGAACTATTAATACAGTCAGGCATGCATTCTTGAACGAAACAGGGCGAATGGAATAATTCCATTGCAGCAGGACCGTGCTTTCTCACCCCTTTGCGGCTAGAGATGGTCTTTATTCCATTCTTCGTGGCTAATACATTCTCTCGCGCTCGAGTGGAGGTTATTGGAATAACCAGGTTCCAAACATTCGTTTTGTTGTAACATTTACAAATGTTATACTAATATATGTAGAGTACTACACTAGAACTAGAAGCCAATATTCAGATAACTAGACCTAGGATTCTAATCTTAATCCCGAAGCCCTAATCAGTTAGGCATATGGTTTAGCTTTTGGTTCATGGATTGCCCATTGGGCCGACCAGAATAATTCTGTTGCTCGGCAGTCGGCACCATGCTGCAGGGTGTTTAACCTTTCTCTTGAAAGGCGCCGTCCTGTATGTGTAAACAATTTGATGGTTCACAAAGTTATTTTGGAAACTGCTTTGGGGGATGTCCTCTCATTTGCTTAATAACCATCTACATAGCTATGAAAAAATCTTTAAAAATTTGACAACATTCATATAACATACATATATCACTTCACAATCTTAGATCCGATCAACTCACACATCAAGATATAAAAAAGATAAATTCAACATGTGAATAGTAGTGGTACTATTTATACCTGAATTTATCTTTTTTTTTCTCGATGCATAAATCGAATTTAAACTTGATTTTTGATGAAGCGATAGATTTCACTGTACTCTATAATGTTAATTTTTTTACTACAATTTACATTAAATTTGAAATAAAAGGTACATAAAAGGATATCCCCTCAAAGATTAGAATCCGTTTCCAGCTATAGGCTGATCGATTTGGACTATCTATTATTCCCTCTATTCCCAAATAATCTCTAAGGTTTTAAACTATGATGAACGAAAGATTAATGTTTATGTTTAGAATGTACTTCATCGTTCCTTATTATAGTTGTTTTAGGTTTGTCCTAAGTAAAAAAAATTAAGTTTGACGCAGTTTTATAGAAAAATAAATTTGTTGTTGTAGATTTTTTATTGTCTATCTACACAAGCTTAGTCAAACTTAAATGAAATTTAACTTAAAACAAATTCAAAACAATTTATAATATGAAATAGAGGGAGAGATACTATACTTCGATAACATGGTATCCTTTTAGTTATCTAATAATCTTTTGTAAGAAATACGAGTGGCCAAAGTTGAAATGTGCATATTAACTAGGGACAAGTATTTGGAAATAGAGGAAGTAAAAAAAAACTCGATATCACATTTCAATTTCTTCTATCTGGGACTCATTCCTTTGCCCGGCCCACCCAATCCCTTCCTTTTCCATTCTTCTATCAGGCTTAAGCCCAAACCACCTACAACTCGGTTGCCGTTTGTGCTGTGGGCTGTGGTCTATCCATTCAAGGATTAAGTTCACCTGACGTCCTTGAACTTTACGTCGAGTCTGTGTGAGGTCCCCAATCCACAATACCAAAAATTTCTACTCCTCAACTATCACAAACCGTGCAAAAAAGATCCCAAAGGCGGTATCGACCCAATTTTTTTCCCGGTTTCACTAACGTGGCATACGGTGGGCCCCACATGTCAACGAGGAGACATTGCACGTCAGCGTGTGTGATATGAGGCGGCGATGGCTAGGACGGCAAGGAGGCGACGACGGCGACGAGGCAACATCGGGCAGCGGCGGGTGAGCGCGGCAACGCGCGGAAGGAGAGGGGGGAGGCGACCAACGAGCTTGGAAGTAAGGAGGAGGCGGCAACCGCACCCGATGACGACGATGACACACATGCACAAGGCCGGGCGGAGAAGGAGCGGCGGGGACCAGCGGGGGGCTGGCCGCCTCTCTCCCTCTCTCCCTCCCAGGCTCGTCGGCCTCCTCTCCCCTCTCTCCCGCGTCGGCAGGATCTCTCTCGCTCTCCCTCCCAGGCTCGTCGGCTGCCTATTCCTCCTCTCCCGCCGGCGTGGCCGGCCACCTCTCCCTCATAGGTTCACGGCATCGAGCCTCATCGCCTCCTCGCCAGTGCCACGTCATCGTCATCTCCTCGCTGCCCCAGCCATCATCGTCTCCTCGCCGCCCCTAGATGAGGATCTCCTTGCCGCCTCCCCCTCCCTTCCAGGCTCGCCGGTCGCCTCTCCCCCCTCTCCTGCTGCCCGCCGCCGCTCCGCCCCCGCCGCCCCCTCTCTCCCAGGCTCGTCGACCGCCTCTCCCCTCTTTGCCGCCGGCGGCCTTCCGAGAAGAAAGAAAAGAAAAGAGAAAAGAGAAGAAAAGAGAAGAAGAGATATGGATCCCACATTTTTTTCTTCTCACTTACATGTGGGCCCTATAATTTTTTTTTGCTGACTAAGATGCCACATAAGTGAAACTAGAGATCTATACTGATATGGGACCAAAATTACACGATTTTGTATAATTTAGAGATGAAAAATTTTGGTATTGAGAATTAAGAATGTCGTACAAACTCGACGTAAAATTAAGGGACGGCCGATGAACTTACTCCACCCATTCAACCCACCTCGGTCCATCGCCTGCATCGGCCCACCAGACCAGCGCCTCATGCCCCAAACGGCTTGAATTTAAAATCTTGGAAAATTTCTTGTTCAAAATTTTGGTTGGAGGTTTAGTTCAAATCTCTAGGAGGATTCTGACCTTTCCTTGGTTTCCACGTCTTTGTGATGGGAGATTCTACATTCTTGTGGGCCCGAGGTGGGACCGGACGAGATCACTGGGATTTTGAAAAGCGCAAGTTCTCATCTGGGACCGGTCATGGACGGCAAGGATGTCTCCACGTATCCCCAGGTTGCCGACGTGGACGGCCAGATTGAAATTTCGTAGCCGTCAAGAAGCCTCGAGCTATAAATTGGCAGCACGCCTGACGGATTCCTGCCCCTCCCTGACATCTCCTTCCTCTCCCTCATCGCCTGCGCCTCTGCTCTGCTCCTCGTCAGGTTTTACTTTCCCCCTTTCCCCATCTCGTTTTCTGATTTGCGTTTTGATTCTACTCAAGTTTCATCGCTGAAACGCCGGTGTGTTTGCTTGCGAATCTCCTCTAGGTTTCCAAGATGGTGAAGTTTACGGCGGAGGAGATCCGCACGAGCATGGATAAGAAGGACAACATCCGGAACATGTCTGTGATCGCGCACGTTGATCATGGTGAGTATTTTCATCAAGCAAAATTTGGATTCGATCCGTCGCTTTGGATCTGTGTGTGGGGGGGATGGATAGTAATGTGGATCGATGTGCATTTTGGGGTTGAAATCTACAGGGAAGTCGACGCTCACTGACTCGCTGGTGGCGGCGGCCGGCATCATCGCGCAGGACGTGGCCGGCGACGTCCGGATGACGGACACGCGCGCGGACGAGGCCGAGCGCGGCATCACCATCAAGTCGACGGGGATATCCCTCTACTACGAGATGACGGACGCATCCCTCAAGAGCTTCGAGGGCAAGCGCGACGGCAACTCGTACCTCATCAACCTCATCGACTCGCCCGGGCACATCGACTTCTCGTCCGAGGTGACGGCCGCGCTCCGCATCACCGACGGCGCCCTCGTCGTCGTCGACTGCATCGAGGGCGTCTGCGTCCAGACCGAGACCGTGCTCCGCCAGTCGCTCGCCGAGCGGATCAAGCCCGTCCTCACCGTCAACAAGATGGACCGCTGCTTCCTTGAGCTGCAGGTACGCACTCTTCCTGCTCTTCGCGCGCGCTCTGACATGATGGTTTGCCTGTTCTATTGGGTTCAACACCCTCGTATGCGTGTGCAGCAATCCGGCGAGGAGGCGTACCAGGCGTTCTCCCGCGTGATCGAGAACGTGAACGTCACCATGGCACCCTACGAGGACGAGAAGCTCGGCAACTGCTTGGTGGCTCCGGAGAAGGGCACGGTGGCGTTTTCGGCCGGCCTGCACGGCTGGGCCTTCACCCTGTCCAACTTCGCCAAGATGTACACGGCCAAGTTCAAGGTGGACGAGGCCAAGATGATGGAGCGGCTTTGGGGCGAGAACTACTTCGACCATACCACCAAGAAGTGGACGAACACACCAACGACGTCGAAGACGTGCCAGCGCGGGTTCGTGCAGTTCTGCTACGAGCCGATCCGCCGGATCATCTCGGCGTGCATGAACGATGACAAGGAGAATCTGTGGAAGATGCTGACGAAGCTCGAGATCACGCTCAAGGCTGAGGAGAAGGAGCTGACCGGCAAAAAGCTGATGAAGCGCGTCATGCAGGCGTGGCTGCCGGCCAGCGACGCGCTCCTCGAGATGATCGTCTTCCACCTGCCTTCCCCAGCCAAGGCGCAGCAGTACCGCGTCGACACCCTCTACGACGGGCCCCTCGATGACCCCTACGCCACTGCCATTCGCAACTGCGACCCCAAGGGACCCCTCATGGTGTACGTGTCCAAGATGATCCCCGCGAGCGACAAGGGGAGGTTCTTCGCCTTCGGCCGCGTCTTCTCCGGCACAGTGGCCACCGGCAACAAGGTGCGGATCATGGGCCCCAACTTCGTGCCCGGCGAGAAGAAGGACCTATACGTCAAGACGGTGCAGCGCACGGTGATCTGGATGGGCAAGAAGCAGGAGTCCGTGGACGACGTGCCTTGCGGCAACACCGTCGCCATGGTCGGCCTCGACCAGTTCATCACCAAGAACGCCACGCTCACCGACGAGAAGGCGGTGGACGCGCACCCCATCAAGGCCATGAAGTTCTCCGTGTCGCCGGTCGTGCGCAAGTCGGTGGCCTGCAAGAACGCCTCCGAGCTGCCCAAGCTGGTGGAAGGGCTGAAGCGCCTCGCCAAGTCGGACCCTCTGGTGGTGTGCACCATTGAGGAGTCCGGCGAGCACGTCATCGCCGGCGTGGGGCAGCTCCATCTGGAGATTTGCATCAAGGATCTCCAAGAGGACTTCATGGGCGGCGCCGAGATCATCGTTGGCCCGCCGATCATCACCTACCGTGAGACCGTCACCAAAAACTCGTGTCGCACCGTCATGAGCAAATCGCCGAACAAGCACAACAGGCTGTACATGGAGGCCCGGCCGCTGGACAAGGAGGACCTGCAGCTGGATGATCCGTCGCTGTGCAAGGCGATTGACGACGAGCTCATCGGCCCCAAGGACGACATCAAGGAGCGCGGCAAGATCCTCTCCGAGGAGTTCGGCTGGGACAAGGATCTGGCCAAGAAGATCTGGGCCTTCGGTCCGGAGACCAAGGGCCCCAACCTGTTCGTCGATATGTGCAAGGGCGTCCAGTATCTGAGCGAGATCAGGGACTCGGTGGTCTCCGGCTTCCAGTGGGCGTCCAAGGAAGGCGCGCTCGCGGAGGAGAACATGCGCGGCGTCTGCTTCGAGCTCTGCGATGTCGTGCTGCACTCGGACTCCATCCACCGCGGCGGCGGCCAGCTCATCCCGACCGCGCGCCGCGCCATGTACGCTGCGCAGCTCACGGCTTCGCCACGCCTGATGGAGCCCATGTACCAGGTGGACATCCAGGTGCCCAAGACAGCGGCAGGCAACGTCTACGGCGTGCTGACCAGCAGGAACGGCGTGCTGGTGGAAGATAGCGAGAGGACTGGCACGCCGTTGACCAACCTCAGGTTCTACCTCCCTGTCGCCCAGTCGTTCGACTTCACCGACAAGCTGCGCGCCGAGACGTCCGGCCAGGCGTTCCCGCAGTGCGTCTTCCACCACTGGCAGACCATGCCGTCTGATCCGTTCCAGGCGGGCTCCGAAGCTGCCAAGGTCATCACCGACATCAGGAAGAGGAAGGGTTTGAAGGACATCATCACCCCGCTGTCAGAGTACGAGGACAAGCTTTGAGCTGCCTCTCTACATACATATCCTAGTTTTGAGTTTGAGTTTGAGTTTGGTCTAATTTTGAGTTTTTGAGTATGGTCTTAGCTTTCAAATTAAGTGTTTGCCCCTGTCTCTTCATCTGCTAACTGTCTCGAGTCTGATATTGGCTGGCCTTTGTGCCAGTCAATTTAGGATGAAATGGTGAGTTAAGTAGTTGCAAGTTTTTACCTTTCAGCAGATTTTGTTCTGAACTTTGTGTCATTGCGGTTCTGCTAATGCATCAAAAGAAGTGTTAGTCCTTTAACAAATGTGGGCTGCTTATGTCTAGATACTATGATTGTTCATGATAGAAATTAAAGAAGCTCGCAATCGATATACTAGTAGTACTGTATAACCACGCTGCTGCTGACCGGCTGAAACACTGAGCAGATATTGCACATAGAATTATCAATTTAGACCTTAGGCAATTGTATCTGCAAATCGCTTCAGAATCTATACACAGCTTATTTTCAGAATAAGTGCACCACGTGTATTTCGATGTGAAAACCAAATAAGATCATTCAGTTGTAGGAATTGAACAAATGACAGTATTAGTGAAGGCCCAAAGATGTATCCCCAAGATCTCTTTCAGCTTGTTGACAACTGTTCTGAGATTAGGTGATGATACATCATCGGCATGTGTTCTGGAGTGCAACATAAAACGACTATTGTCGGAAAGGTAAATGGTTCGGTTTAATTTGAAGAGCTGCCAAGCCATGCAAAAAATTCAAAACTCTATTTATATCTATCAACTTGCACAATCTTTTTTTTTATTTCTTTACTCAGCAAAGTTTCTGCTGCAAGCTGTGTAAAACCTGAAATTTCAACAGATAAAATTGCTTCTGTTAATTGGTAGTTTAGCCAGATCACTACAGGAAATATCAACCTGCAGGATGTTAAGACATTCCTCTATTATAGAATTCCTCTATTAGGAAGGCAACTACAGATTCCTTAGCAATTCGGCTGGATGCTGGATTAGTGAATGATAACTACAAGTGCCTACGTCCTTTTCATGAGCTTCTGGACAAATATCAATCCAAAAAGAGAAGGAAAAGAAAATAAACAAAAAGGACTGAACAACATACCTTCGGTCTTCAGATATGGTCTCTCAAGTTTTGGAGGTATCACCAAATATGGCAGCTTCTCGAGCCATCTCTAGCAAGATTCTTCAGACAGTTTTTTCCATATACATACCAGAAATCAACTTCTCGTAAATTTGGGAGGGCAATATCCTTATCCTGAGTCATTACCCACAAAAGGGCGAGAAACTACAGAGAAGTATTGTCAACCAGGAAGGATTTACAGTTAGATATAAATTCATCATGGTATACCCACAGAGAAGTATTGTCAACCAGGATCCCCACTCTAACAACAAAACAGAGGCATCAATTATTCCAGGTGTTCATTTAATTTAATAGTACGTTATTACAGTTGTAGATATTACACACAGGAGGGCCGGAGAAGAACTCCTTTTTATGCTCTGAATCGTCATACACACAGACACACAGACAGAGGTTTACACAGTCAATTCAGTCCTAGAGATGAGAATGCCATCGGTATCTGCATAGAGCCACTCGCCGTCGCAAATCCTGGTCCCTGCGATGGTCACAGGCACATGCTTCTCACCTATTCCCTTCTTGCTTGCCTTCATAGGATGTGAGTTCAGAGCCCGGACACCAATGTCACAGCCATTGATCTCATCCACGTCCCTGATGCAACCGTTGACGATAATGCCAGCCCACCCATTGTTCTGCGCCTGCTGCACAGGGTTGCCACCCAAAATGGCACAGCGCAAGCTCCCACCACCATCAACCACGAGAACCCTTCCATGACCCTTCTCCTCAAGGAACTCACGGATAAGAACATTGTCCTCATAGACCTTCAGTGTCACAATAGGGCCTGCAAAAACCTGCCGCCTTCCATAGATTTGGAAGACGGGCTGGAGAGCACGAAGCTCACCATTCATGATTAAATCTGCATTTGCATCACATACTTCAGCAGTGGCTAATGGCAAGGCAGCCATATTGGCTTCGGTTCTGTTGTCATTAGAGGAAGAAAAACATTATTGAGCAAGAAGTGGCTTAGAAGTAAAGCTGTTCAATAAACATTCAACGATACAAGCTATTTTTATGATTAACTAAAACTTTTTAAGAAAATGCACATTGAACTTGTAATACAGCAAATGAGGAAGGCAAATATGATATGCTATAACACTATTTCTCATGCCTGATCTCAATGATGTGCTTAGAACATAGGAAAAGTGTTAGAGATTCCATTCAACAAGCAATGGGAGATTTTCCATGACTAAACTTATAAGCAGCACAACTAGAGAACTTTTTTATTATTATCACAGCAAGGAACAAAATAAAAATAAATATGGTGTTCCATCTTCCACATAACACCTAAACCGCCAAATCTATCTTGTTGAGAACCGTTAACATGCTTTAACTAGAGGAGAAGTAACTAAAAAGGGAAAAGCACGTTTAAGAATGTGATCTAACATGACATTTCGTTAGCCATCATCATATATCAATTTTCATACATACATACCAATACAGTAATACGTGATACAATGAGTAATCAAGGTGTGTCAAGTTAAAAATGTTCTAAGCAGTAAGCACAAAAAAGACAGCAGCTAATCCAGCTAGATATGGAACTAAAGATTACTCAGTATCGTAGTTGCCATTTAAAGGAGAGATAAAGGTTGCTGTCGACAGGTCCAACCATACCAACACGAGACAATACCGTATGGCTTTAAAGGTACATAAGACCATCGATATTAGATATGATTTGGTTCATCGCTTAGTACGACCAGGCACTTCAATCAATAGTATAACAACAGATCAAGAACTATCCAACGATTTCCTTTCATCCAGGAAGTACAAAATGCAACGCAACAATTAGAAGAACATGCCAAAACAAGGAGCAAACGGCTGAGAATTTATCAGTAGAACACGCGGAGAGATTACAGATTAGGCCCGCGGCTTAGAAACCGCATGAACAGGGGGAAAAAAAGGGCGAGGAAGAGGAAGATGAGGGGCGCCTCCCTACCTCGCTCGCGGGGTCGGATAGGCGGCGGCGGCGGCGATGTGGTCGGGGCAATAGGGTGAGGGATTTGATTTGGGGGGTGGTTGGTTTGATCTGGGTGGGATGTTATCTGTCGCGTGGATGTGAGGGAGGAGGGAAGGAAGAGGGGAGGTAGCCGCGGCAGCCGGCGGCGGAGGGCACCTGCCTGCGGGAAGGGAGAATCCTGTGTGTGAGGCTGTGAGCTTTTTACACACAACACACCCTGTCTTTCACTAGTACTTCGCGGCTTCCACCTCCACTGCCCACGGCAATGGTGATTATGGTTACGGGTTTGATTTGTCACCCCGCTGTCAGAGCACGAGGATGAACTTTGACCTGCCTCTAACTTGGAGTAGTTAGTTTGTCTTCAGATGTCTCCAGCTTCGAGTTTTGATCGTTGGTGATTGTCTGTTAGTAAGCCGCTTGAAGGAGATCTTCTCGGTTTTGACTTAGATGCAGTTTACAGTTAAGTCATTGATATGTGAACGATAAACCTTACTTTGCTATGACCCACATATCAATGACACAATCTTAATTTTTCGGTCTGTCAGTTTTCAATGACAGCAGCATCAATGAAAGTGATAAGGCTGTGTTCTTAAGAGTGATTTCCCAACTCATCTTTCTCGTTTTCTACGAGCACGTTTTTTAAACTGTTAAACGGTGCATTTTTTTAAAAAAATTTATATATGAAAGTTGCTTAAAACAATCATATTAATCAAATTTTAAAAAAAATTAACAAATACTTAATTAATCATAAAAAAAATATGTTGCTCCGTTTTACGTGCGCAGAAGATGACTTCCAAGCTCACCTCCCAAACACAGCCGCGCAGATAGTCTCCTCTGTATTTGTTTGCTGCGTATGTCTGATCAGTTTATTTTATGATTGTTAGAACAGGTAGTGGAGAACCAACAATCAATATATTAACTCACTGAAAGTGAACAGATTTGAGGTGCAGAGTTGAACTAATATTGCAGTACCTCATCAAGTACCATAAAAAAACTCGTAATTGATATATAACCACACTGTCTATGACCCACTGAAACACTGAACAAATATTGCTGATAGAGTTCATGTACAATTGACACTTGCAAAATACACAGTGTGGTTTATCACCCTAGTGTACATAGCTGCTATCGCTCCAGAACCTAGTGTTTATCACCCTTATACACAGCTTTTTTTCAGAATATTATGAGCTATCTGCAGATTCAGCTTTTTTTTCTTTCTTCAGAATATTACGAACTATCTGCAGATTCAGCTAATATCCATCAGCCTGGTGGTATTGAGAATAGGAGGCTGCCAGGAGAGCTGCCCCAACGCCTGAGCCATCATTGACATGTTTAATCACAACAGAGGGGGCCAGCTCCTGCCCAAGCATGTCACTCAGAGTGTTCTCCATGCACTGGCTGAAGAAAGTATAGTATTTGTAGACCCCTCCATCCACAGCAATCACGGACCTTCTTGTATTGGGGCCGTCAGAATGCTGACCAAGCTTTTGGATAATGCCATATATCCCAGCAGCAGCAAGCCGCGCACCTCGTGTCGCAATGGCCTCACAAACATCCACGACAAGTTTCCTTGTTGTGAAAGAGGTATGTTCGATCTGAAAACCAACTTAGATCATTCGGTTGTAGGGATTGAACAAATGACAGTATTAGTGAAGATCGAAAGATGAAAAATACCCCCAAGACTTCTTTCAACTTGTTGGCAACTGTTCTGAGATCAGATGATGTATCATGATGCATCATCAGCATGTCAAGTGTCCTGTAATCAATGTAAAACGACAATTGTCGGAAAAAGTAAATGGTTCAGTTTAATTTGAAGAGCTACCAGAGCATGATTTAATTAAGGAAAAAACAACAGATTAGTTACATAAAGCCTAGAAAAAAAATCAAAACTTTATTTATATCTATATCTACTACCAACTTGCAGAATCTTTTTTCTTGCTTTACTCAGATAAACTGCTTCTGTTTATTGGTAGTCTAGCCATATCTACTACAGGAAATATCAACCTGCAGGATGTTCTCACTTAAGAAGACATTCCTCTATTTCTATTATTGTTGGTACCGTTTAGTTCTGTACTCAAATAGCGAGAGCCTTTATAGAGTTATAATGACTTGAAGTTTGTAATAGGGCCTAGGAAGGCAACTACAGATTCATTAGCAATTCACCTGTTTTTTTTTTCATTATGGATTAGGGAATGATAGCTACAAGAGTACAAGTGCCTACATCCTTTTCATGAGTTTCTGGACAAATATCAAACAAAAGGAAAAATAAAACAAAAAAAAAGAAAAACTGAACAACATACCTTAAGATGTATTGTCTCTCAAGTTTTGGAGGTATATTATCACCAAAAATGGCAGTTTCTCGAGCCATCTTTAGTAAGATTCTTCGAACAAGTTCCCCCATATACATACCAGAAATTAACTTCTCGTAAATCTGGCAGGGCAATATCCTTATCATGAGTCATCACCCACAAAAGGGAGAAACAACATAACGAGGGCAATACCTGCTCGCCAGGGTTCAAACTTTCTGCATCCAACTCTTGATCAAATTCAGTCAGTGGAAGATGTGAGGACTTGAAGTTACCCCATTCCATGTTTATTACCTTTTACCAAAGCAAAGAAACTAATAAATAAACACGTCAAAATTATCAACAACGCAAAAGTCAATCTTATACTTTATTATTGGTTTTCTTATTCGCACTAGACTACAAACAATATAAGCTGCTCAGCACGATCTTTTGCATGCCTTGTACCTTGGGATAATGGGAGCCGAACTAATTAGCAAACAAAAGTATGGACTGAAGAAACACACACCATATCTCCAGACTTGGGCAGGGATCCATGCCATTTTGGAATTACATGTGCATGATCTATGTATGCTGCATTACTACCAGTTCCCAGTATAACAGCAGCAATAGTATCATGATCCACATATCTCCCAGCAGCTAATGTCCCTACCGTATCATTAACCTGAAAAGGTAGTGTTTTACACTTCAATTTGTATGGCCGGTGCAATAAAACTTGACATTAGCCACAACATTATCTTCTAGCAATATTTCTCCTATTGAGCATAAGATGGATATCAAAAGAAGCTAACCAATACTGTGACTTTCATATCAAGTCCTTGACGTCTGATAGCCATGTTTAATTCAGCCACAACATCCTTGCCAACCTGCCTTCAAAGTAACATGTAAGTATGTTATACACTACTAATTGGATATATAAGATATTACAGAACTAAAAGAAATTTCACAGTTGGTGAATTTCCATCCAGGATGCCATGTTTTTTTTCTTTTGGGGTTCACGATGAAGCTGGATATCCTTCCTTAGGATTTTAATTAGGTTTACATATGTGAGTAACAAAACTGACCATTTCATCGATTGCAAAACTCTTCGTCCACTTGATAAGAGTGCCAGATGCCAATGATTTTTGTTTCACTGGAAAGGAGAATGTAAAACCTAGTTCTCTTTGGGTACCCTCAGGAAGATGGCAGTCTTCACCTTCAGAGGCAACAAATTTTGCTAAAGCCGCAGCAACGAAATCAAACAATTCCTAAAGCAAAATTACACCAAATGTGCCAGACTTAGTATAGAATCATAAAAATGATTGGAACGAACAAATTGCAGACAGTGGGACATGATTTACATGTGAACTGCTGGACATTAGATGTTGTGGAATGGATATCCCTTTTGAGTCTTGCTTGATAACTCGCTGTTCTTTGCCTCCTAATTGAACTCGTAAAACACGAAAATTTGTTCCTCCAAGGTCAAGTGCATAAAACATCCCTTTCTCAACCCTTCAACAATTTTCTAACAGAGATCAGACATACTGTGCTGAAAATGCAAAATTCATGCAACAGTTGAAATATAAGATAGACATGGATGACCAGTTCAATAAGTCGTGTCCATTTTGTGAAATTCAGACACAGCCAGATGTAAATTCTACTGTTAGACAAGAGCAACAGTATAGCCATACAGGTCCTATGTGAAAACTGGTCAATGTCTACGCTTGCAATTGTACAATATCTTTGTGTAATCCCTCTGCCACACAATTGTGTCAGCATGCATCATATAGCTTATGTTAGTTTTAAAGCCAGGACTCCCAAGTCAATTCGATCAGCACATGCTATGCGCGTTTCCAGGATACCTCAATCGCATTATCCTCCTGGTAATCCAGGACAAGCCATTCATTCCCTTCTAAATTCAGGCGAAAGACAGGGAAGCCATAACATATCTCTGATTGAGTTAATTATCAACATCAACTTCTAGACCAAACGAGCATGTGAAACATCCCTAACAAAATTATCCATTCACGCAAACCAGAAATTTTCACCTATTGTCCACAACACCACCATCATCATCCTAGGAAAGCACAAAACCATCCGACATAGAAAGCGACATAGCACAAGCAGTAAGTACAGAAAAAAAAAAGTCCCTCTTTCTGGATTTGGCTCTCTCTGTCTCCCAATTAACGAAAGAGACAATCGGGATTCAGGCAACGAGAAAGCTTCTCTTCGATCAGGACCAATCGCTCTCCAATTGAATCGAAGAGGTGGGGTTAGTACTGGGGTTGGGGACTGAGACTTTACCCGGTGGGGAGGGAGTCCACGTAGGTGACAAGCATCTGGAGGTCGCTCTCGCCCTCGGCGGCGAGCCCCGCGCGCATCTCCGCGGCCATCGCGTCCGCCACCTGCCGCAGCAGCTCCACCGGCGCCGCGCACCGCTCCTGCAGGTCCCGCAGCAGCACGGCCTCCGCGCGCTCCGACCGCTTCGCCGCCCGACGTTGCCTCTGGTGCAACACCGTGGAGACTATTGCTACTGCTGCGGCCATCGCCGCGGACATCAGCGCCGCCGCCTTCCTCATTGCCGACGACGTCGGGTTCACTCGCCCTCCGCGATACGGCGACTCGGTGCGAAGTCAATAGGTCAACGTGCGGTCGGAATCATCACGGCGTTTGTACTGACGAGGTGGGGTCAATGCAGCAGTACGTGGAAACGGCAATTGGTATCGTGCATCATCCAGCCGTTGAGTACGTGCATCGGACGATAAAAAAAAAGAAAACCAGGTGATTTCGTTAGGCTGGTTGCTCCTTTTCTGAAACGCTACGAAAGATGAACTCAATTCCATCTAAACAAACACAAGCCCATTACATTGCCCTTGTACAAAGGAAGACGGTGGGTGATTTTGGAACAATGACAATTAGACAAAGGGATCGTCGTGTCAATTCTAACCCGCCACGAGCTTCAATTCGGTGCCCGATCGACCGGCTTGTCACCGTACTTGCGAACGAGCCACGCCCAGTACGTGAGCAGCCCGGCGATGAGGACGACGAGGACGCCGGCACATGCCATTACCACACGTTCGTCTTCGACGGGGAGCCCCAGGATGAAAGACGTCGTTACGACAGCGACACCACTGATGGCGCAGAGACCGAACATGAAAAGATACTCGTCGGCAACCAGCGGCGCGCGCGGCTGGTACATGAACGTGTAGGCGCGAATCACCATGATCAGCGACAAGTAGGAGTCACACAAGATGCGCACCGGCAGACGCCACGGGACGCGGGCGAGGTAGAGAGGGTCCTTGGATACGAGGGGTGTTAGGGTGTTGAGGCCACCGGTGAACATGCACGACACAAGGAGCAGCATCGCTATCCACTTCAGTGTCTCGAAGCGCCATACATGCGTCCGGGAACGCTTCCCCGATCGTCGTCGTCGTCGTCGGCGGCGGCGGCGGCGAGGACAGCAGCCTCAACATGGATGGCCTCGCGTTTCCTCTCTCTTTTGGGAATTGATGGTGGCTAACCTGAGACGAGCTACTGTACACACAAATTCGTATCTATATATACTAGTATTTTCCTACCTAGTTTAGGAGACGTGAGAACACCAAAGTCCAATCATATTCATATTCAAGTTGTATTAATGGGAGATCAATTAATTTCAGATTTACTATAGATGTGTCCAAGAGCCAAAGAGTCAATTTGCAACGTAATAAATCTGCGTAATGTAACGTAACCAGTAAAAAAAAAATCCATACATCCCTACTTAAAAATATAAATTTTCCCCTATAATACTTAAAAAATATGAATGTTTTGATTGTCACATTATGCTTCTGTGTTTGTCCGCGCGCATCATGACACGTCTTCCGAGACGACTTCACGAATCCCACACCAATTTGCTCTTGTTTGCATCCAGGAACACGCCTGGCTCCTTTTGATCGTCCGAAGCGCATGTCAAGATGGTCGATCGGGTGTCGCCCGTCACCCAAGGTCCCTCCATCATTGAGGACTAGAGGGTCTGGCCTCTGCCCGCTTTGACATCGAGGTCGGCGGCCATGCGGCCACTCCGCTCCGTGTTCTCTCCATGTACAACAAACTTTTCCACGGCATGCTCGTCGAGCCTCCTGTGAAAAATATGGGTACCGGTTACCCACACGGCTTGTATATCCGACTAGAGATAGGATGTGAGGCAGATCCATGTATTATGTACTAAAGTAGGACTCGGTCACAATGCTGCCTTGTGTTTTATGGCAGGACCTAGAGTCCTAATTGAGTATTATCATATAATATATTAGGAAACTGATGTCATATCCGGCTAGAATTTTTCTCTTTGTAACCCTGCCCCCAACCTATATAAGGTGGGCAGAGTGCCCTCCAAAGGCATGGCAACTATCAGATCGTCAGATAAATATACACCCAGCGGATACAATCCCCAAACAGGAGAAGGGTATTACCTCTCATCAAGAGTGTCTGAACCCGTACAAACCCTTGTCTACGCATCCATCCACTTTAAGGTCTCGTGCGCTACCCCCTTTTATCATTGCCAATTTCCAGAATCGACACCTCTCTCAATCACCTGGGGTGCATGAGGAGTCGTTCCGGTGGGATTGTCTCCAATCGGTTGTTGGCCTATTATGTCGTCGTTGATGGGCGTTTTCGTCTTCACCACCGGTTTGCCTCCGCCGCTGTCGACTGGTGCCCTCGCCTTCACGGTTGGCCTATTATATCGTTGCTGACGAATGTCTTCGTCTTCACAGTCAGCTTGTCTCCGGGCCACTGCTGACTGGTGTCCTCGTCTTCACAACTGACCTATTATGTCGTCACTGATGGGCGTCTTTGTCTTCACCGTCGGCATGCCTCCGCAGTTGTCGACTGGTATCCTCACCTTCATAACTGGCCTATTATGTCGTCATTGATGGGCGTCTTTGTCTTCACCATTGGCATGCCTCCGCAGCTGTCGATTGGTGTTCTCACCTTCACGGCTGACCTATTATGTCGTCGTTGATGGGCATCTTCGTCTTGACCACCGGCTTGCCTCCGCCACTGTAGACTGGTGTCCTCGCCTTCACGGCCGATCTATTATGTCGCCGCTGATGGGCGTCTTCATCTTCACCGCCGGCATGCCTCCGCAGCTGTCGACTGGTGTCCTCGCCTTCACGGCTGGCCTATTATGCCGTTGCTGATAAGCATCTTTGTCTTCACCATCGGCTTACGGTGCCGTTGACGACTGTGTTCTCGCCTTCACGGTTGGCCTATTATGCCGCCGCTGATGGGCGTCTTCGTCTTCACCATCGGCTTGCCTCTACCGCTGCTGACATCCTCGTCTTCATGACCAATCTATTATGCCGCCGCTGATGGGCGTCTTCGTTTTGACCACCGGCTTGCCTCCGTCGCTACCGACTGGTATCCTCGCCTTCACGGCCGGTCTCTTATGTCGCCGCTGATGGGCGTCTTCGTCTTCACCGTCGGCTTGCCTTCGTCGCTGTCGACTAGTTTCCTCGTCTTCACGGCTGACCTATTATGCCGTCGCTGATGGACGTCTTCTTCTTCACCGCCGGCTTATGACGTCGTTGTCGACTGCTATCCTCGGCTTCGCGGCTGGTCGATTATGCCGTCACTTATGGGCATCTTCGTCTTGACCACCGGCTTGCCTCCGCCATTGCTAACTAGTGTCCTCGCCTTCACGGCTGACCTACTATGCCGTCGCTGATGAGTGTCTTCGTCTTCACCGCTGGCTTGCCTCCGCTGCTGCCAACTGGTGTCCTCACCTTGACGGCTGGCATATTATGCCATTGCTGATGGGCATCTTCATTTTCACCGCCGGCTTACAGCGTCGTTGCCGACTGTGTCCTCGCCTTTACGGCTGGCCTATTATGCTGTCGTTGATGGGCGTCTTCATCTTCACCACCGGCCTGCCTCCGCCGCTATCGATCGGTGTCCTCGCCTTCACGGCCGGCCTATTATGCCACCGATGATGGGCATCTTCGTCTTCACAGCCGACTTGTCTCTACTGCTACCAACTAGTGTCCTCACCTTGACGGCTGGCATATTATGCCATTACTGATGGGCATCTTCGTCTTCACCGCCGGCTTACAGCGTCGTTGCCGACTGTGTCCTCACCTTCACGGCTGGCCTATTATGCCGTCGTTGATGGGCGTCTTCATCTTCACCACTGGCCTGCCTCCGCCGCTACCGATCGGTGTCCTCGCCTTCATGGCCGGCCTATTATGCCACCGATGATGGGCATCTTCGTCTTCACAGCCGGCTTGTCTCTACTGCTGCCGACTAGTATCCTCGCCTTCATGGTTGGCCTATGATACCGTCATTGATGGGCATCTTCATCTTCACCACCAGCTTACGACGTCGTTGCCGACTAGTGTTCTCACCTTCACAACTAGCCTATTATGACGCTGCTGACGGGCGTCTTCGTATTCACCACCGGCTTGCTTCCACCGCTGTCGACTGGTGTCCTCGCCTTCGCGGCTGGCCTATTATGCTGCTGCTGATGGGCGTCTTCGTCTTCACCGCCGGCTTTCCTCCACCACTGTCAACTGGTGTCCTCGCTTTCATGGATGGCCTATTATGCCATCGCTGATGGGCGTCTTTTTCTTTACCACCAGCTTACGTCGCCGCCGCCGATTGTGTCTTTGCCTTCACGGCTGGCCTATTACGCCGCCGCTGATTGGTGTCTTCATCTTCACCGTCGGTTGCCTTCGCAACCGTCGATTGGTGGTCTCACCTTCACAGATGGCCTATTACCACGCTGCTGATTGGTGTCTTCATCTTCACCATCGGTCGCCTTCGCAACCGCCGACTGGTAGTCTCACTTTCATAGCTGGCCTATTATGCCATTGCTGATGGTCGTCTTCGTCTTCACCATCAGCTTACCTCCGCCGTCGACTGGTGTTCTCACCTTCATGATTGTGTGTTTTCACTGTCAGCTTGCCTCTGCTGCCATCGACTAGTGTCCTCACCTCCACAGCTGTGCGTCTCTGCTACCATTATTGAGCAACCTCATCTTTATCGTCTTTATCATCGGTAACCTATGCTACCTCTACTTCACCAACTTCGCTATTTCACCAACCTCAACATCTCCGAGAACCTATAAACCTCGGCATGCATCACCAGATACGACGTTGCGCTAATCTACTACAACAAGTGTTGCTCCAATCCTCAAGATTTCTACTCGGACATCCTCAACGCGTATCTTCTCTCAAGCGATGGCTACTCAACAACAAGGAGCTACTGTTCTTGACTCTATGTTTAGATTTTTTTTAACTAAGCATAGAGTCGGGGGCTGCACAAACACATGATTGAAATTTGACATGCGTTTTATCTTCACCAACTCCAATTTTTTTCACCAACAACTTTGGCAAGTTCTTCTTCGACCTGGGTTCGAATCAGTCGGAGGAAACAACTAGATCCCATTCGAGCTTCCAAACGATTCTACGGTCTACTCCAAGTTTCTCAAGTATCAAGTTCAAGATTTAATCTACATGTCCTGGTCAGATTTAGCTCTGCCCTTTAAAGTTCAACTCAGATACGATTTTGAGCTTCCCAAGTTCATATCTTGGCAATTTGGAGTTATCAACCAATCAACTCAGATTTGACGAGTTGGATAGCAGCATCAACATATACTTTTCTCCATGTGAAGCATTTTCAACAGTTACAACACCAAGTTCTACTATCATCGTCATAAATCAAGAGGCGTTACATCAATCTTCGTCTTGCACACTCTAGCGTCAATGAAACTACTCAAACTTTGACATCTTCTCAACAGTTTGACGAGCTATTGTCACTGACATCATCACAAACACCTTTGCTATCGGCATTACCTTCATCTTCGGCCAGTCAAAGTTGAAATCTGACTGAATCACCAATATCTTGCCATGCCTCTTGGCTATCGCCTCCGTTTCGTTGGCCTCAACATCTCTATCGCTGCCGATGGGTGACTTCGTCTTGGTCGTCAGTCACCTCAGTAGTCGCTGACTTGTTACCTCACCTTTATGGTTGGTCGACTCTACCACCATAGATGTGTGACCTCGTTTTCGCCACCAGCTTCCTTTCGCTGTCGTTCATTGGTGATCTCCATGCCGACTACATCAGTCGTTGCCAACAAGCAAATTTGATTACGACAGAAGGACAAACAACATGCTCAAGAGCTTTCCAGCTCGAGCATGAAGATTAGACCTTCCATCTAGACTTGTTTCGGATACAAGCAACATGAATTCATGGCCATGGGCCTATTTCCTACACTCAAAGACTAGACCAATCATTATTCTCCACGAGGGCCATCGACTGAGTACTTGCACCAGTCGAGATTCAATTATCACATTTACTGCGGTACACCCCATGAGGGATAACTACTCGGATCAGAAGTCATTTAGATGAGATGCACTTGGTCCACATCACCCGGGAGATTTGTCATTCGGGAGCACAATAAGAGGCGTGCTATGTGCGTCATCTTTTTAAGGGTATCGGTGGGCATTTTTGGCCGAGGTCCAATATGTCTGCAGCCCAAATTTTCAGGTGTGGTGAAAACAGTGTGTCTCTTAGGAACTTAGGCATATTTATCTTTGCAATATGCACACGGTGTGAACCCAATACCTTAAAATAGTTCTTTACTCGCTACATAAAGACTTTTTATTAAAGTCATTTGCTACGCGATTTTTAAAGGTGACCAATCTTTCGTAGCTTTTATAAACTGGCTTCTTATTCATAAGAGTCATGTGTTGTTTGGTATCATTTTCAAAGACGTGGTTGGCCTAGTGCTATGTGCATTCTGTACATGGTTGGCCTAGCACTACGTGATTCTTTTTTGTTAAGTTGCAGTTGGCCTTGAGCTATGCGTATTATATTTTTAATACGTGGTTGCCCTAGGGCTACACGCATTATATTCTGAAGCCGCAGTTGGCCCAGAGCTACGCGCATCATATTTTATACAGTCGATATATCACTTGGGTCATGTTACTCGGGGATTCACACTGCATATGCTATAAATTAATATTAAGTCACTTAGCTGGCTAAAATTATAATTCTTGACTATATGTTTAGTTGTTTCCCAACTAAGCACATAGTCAGGGCTACACCTATTAGGTGCATCTATTCGATGCACTTGTTTATCACCTATTCGATGCACCTATCTATTTAATCTATTTGACGAGTCCTTCACAACCTCTTTGCAAGATATCAAAATGAGGACTCAAGAAGTAACCACTCAGGAAGCTTCGCATGAAAGATTGAAGCACTCAATATTGGTCATGAACTACGGAGAAGATTGCAACTCGACTGTGAAGGTCTCGGGGGCTATTGTGGAGAATATGGGTACCGGGTACCCACACGGCCTGTATATCTGACTAGAGATAGGAGGTGGGCCGGATCCATGTATTATGTAATAGAGTAGGACTCATTTATAATGTTGCCTTATATTCTATGGCAAGGCCTACAGTCCCGATTGAGTACTACCATGTAATAGATTAGGAAACTGATGCCGTATCTGCCTAGGTTTTTTGTTTTTGTAACTCTGCCCCCCAACCTATATAAAGTGGGCAGGGTGCCCTCCAAGGGCATGACAACTATCAGATCGTCATATCAATATACACCTGGCAGATACAATCCTCAAACAGGAGCAGGGTATTACCTCTCATCAAGAGGGTCTGAACCTGTCTAAACCCTTGTCTTTACATCCATCTATTTTAAGGTCTCGTGCGCTATCCCGTTTTAACATTGTCGATTTCTAGAATCGACACCTCTCCTGATCACCTCGGGTGCATGAGGAGTCGTTCCGGCGGGATTGTCTCCAGTCGGATGACGACGAGGAGGAGTCGGATCTGTACCTGAGGCCTCCAATAATGCAGCCGATGAGGACCTGCGCGGCCTGGGTCCTCGCCAATGTGTTGCCGCTGCTCCCGTCGACGTTGATGAGGGCTTCATGTACAGCTCCGACCGATGTGTACAACAATACAAGGTGTTCGTTGGGTAAAATTGGTGCATCATGATGCTTCTAAGTATTTATGTGAAGAAAATGGCAAGCATGCAGGCCATCCTCTATGTGTGATTATCTGTACAAAAGGATCGATGCTAGCTGGTTTCACCACAAAAGAGCAAGTTGAGGATGGACGACAACAATGGGGTATTCCTTTGTCATATTATGAGAAAATCTGGAGAATAATTTTTCGTGGGAATGGGATGACTTAAAAGTTACAAAAGGTAAACGTAACCTCAATCAGAAAGACGATACACGCATGATTTCCCACTACATGGAGGCCCTATACATGTGTTTCTCCTATCCTGCCCAAGGATTTTTGACGCACACAGGTCTCAGGTCTTGTGAACTGTTTGGACACGTGAATCTGTTGGCCTGACTACAACCCATCTATACCCTGGACCATCCATGTGTTTTATTTCGATTTTCCTTTTTTCTTGCTTTGTTTTTAATTTTCTTTCGGTTGGGAAGCTTTTAAGATTTGATACGAAACATGAAAATTGCATTAGCATAATAATAATCGTGTAACACACATTATTTTTTTTTGACCCAATACCTATATGTATCAGATTCGATACTTGAGTATCAAACCCGGTATCTAAATATCAGACCTAATACCTATAGATATTAGACCCGGTACCTGAGTATCAGACCCGATACCTATAGATATCAGACCCAGTACCTGAGTATCAGAACCGATACCTATAGAGCAGACCTGGTACTCATATGTACCATGCCTAGAATTCAGGTATCATGTATGATACATATAGGTTCAGGTCTGATACCTGAGTATCATGTATAGTACGTAGATGAATCATATATGGTACCTAGTGCTTGCGAGTTGTGAGGCATATATACATCACGCATCGTGGGAACCTTGTAAAAGTATACTGTTTAATGGTGTAATGTGCACTAGCCAATCTTAGTACCAGACATAATAGTGTATCATCGAAGATTTATCAAGACAAAATTAATCTCTTTTTCTTCACCAGCCTAGCTCGGAAGACATATTGCCTTGCCAAGTCATTCGACCATGCCCAGCCCCAGCCCAATATATCATAGCTCAGGTGCCCAACTAAGCAACTCTTCCAAGATCACTGGCCATTGAGGCCCAAATTAATTCACACATAGACCGACCCAAGCCGATGCACTTGCACCAATGAGAATAGCCCACATTTGGCGTGGAGCGACATGTGTGACTTGAGTTGGAAATGGGAGTTGGGAGCGATGGAGCGCTAGATGCGGGCGAGGTGATGTTAGCGTCATAACTTATCCCGTCGAAACAGAATCCCGTGGTGCAGTAGTTCTCTATGCTATATAATTGGACACTAAATATCTGGTTTTTATCAGCTTTTTAATCGTTGTTGTTTTTCTTTCCCTTGATTACAGTATATTCATGAGCACGCTAATTAAAGAGGAAAGCTCAGATAATGATGATTCATCGTCAGACCAAGATAGTGATGATGGTGACGTTGTGGCAGTTAAAACTAGTTAATTCCTTAAGAATAGCAGAGTAGCTTAGATATATGATCTACTAGAAAATATCATTCAGTTTGCATGTCAACACATTGTGCCTACTGCCAAGATATCTAGAAGTTTCAGTTTGCTCAAGTAGTTAAGCTGTCTCCTTTTAAAATAATCATGCGCTGTTTACTTTGGATTATGCCGGTGTGACTGATATTGCACTCTTGCTGCAAGGGATTCAAGTGAACCTGAAAGGCTGAAACAATGAAACTTTTGCTGAAGAGGTTAGGCAAATCAATCCGACTGAGTGAATGGACAAACTTTTCAATACATGGTGCTTACGTTGCTTTACCTCGCAGAATGAAACAAGCACAAGTCACGGTGGTGAACAACTTGATAAATGCAATCATCTTCTAGCAATGAGAAGTTGAGAACGCTAAGAAGCCACTTGAATTAGGAGGCAATGCTGATAATCCTGATGGTGAGGATGATGCTTTGGGAAGACAACTGAACACAAAGAAAAAAGCACTATGCTTGTCCTTTTCGCAATCCCTCCCACCGGTACTCCCTTTCAAATATCTCTCGATGACGGGCGATTCTTCTTAGTGATATTTTACCCGCTGTTGGAACAGATTCCAACAAGCCCCCTATGGGGTGGCAAGGGCATCCCCCTCTCATGGAGGGAGCCTAAGCTTAGATCCACGGGGGAGAGGATGAGATGGAGAGAGTGAGGATGGTTGTTGAATGGATCGAATGGGGAGAGAGAGATCCCCTACTCTGCCTCTTGAGGGTCCTATTTATTCATATACAACAGAAAATTACAGTATTACCTTTGATCGGTAACATGAGAGCGGAATTGCCCTGGGGGCGTTTTGGTCCATTATTACATTAGTTAAGACAACGCCTTAGGCACGGGGGTATTCTCCAATAGTACACCCAAGGCATAGGGTTATTCCCCAACAGTACCCCTCATCTGCTGGTTCTGAGATTCGGGGGGAGCAAATGATTTCTAGCCCTTCTTTCCTTGGGTGTTGTTGTGCTCCCAAAGCCGTACGTCAGAGACCTGTTAACGACCAAATTTGGTAAATCAAGTATTGGATTTGAAGATAGAATCGAAGCGGATTTGGAGGAAGCTGGCGGTTACCAAAACAGAGCAAGAATCGGTTGGTGACTGAATCGGCTACGGTGTTTATCGGCTGGTGACCGAGTCGGCTATCGTGACCATCGGCTGAGATGGAGTCGAACAAGGACAACCGATGTAGCCGATTCCGACGAGAGGATAACAGAGTCTTTGTCGGGTTCGGTTGATGAGCTTCATAAGGATTCCCACATACGGATTGGGTCCGAAGAAGGGAATTGTATCTATTAATTAGGATATAATGTTAGTTTTCTAATAGATACTGTCGGTTAGAGTTTGTATTAGGGAATTATCTTCAATATGAGTTGTAATAGAGATAAGAGTCGTGTCCGACAAGGACATATTGTGTAATTCTGGGTATAAATTAAACCCAGGTTCGTGTAAAGAAAAGAGGAATCAATACAACAATTTCGGCGCATCGCCACCTTTACTCTTTCACTGTTTTCGATGAGTTCTTGCTTTCGAGTTGGGCTGCATCGGCTTCGATCTCCGACAAGAGATAAAACTTGTTATGGCGGCTTGCGCTCTCGGGATTAGTGCTTCCATCTTTATGACACTCTGATCCTGTTTGTGTGAATCGTCGAGTTATCATATATATTGTGTAATCTGAATTGATATCAATATATAACCTAGATCGGTTGATGTCTGTTTCACAGAAAAGCAACCGATAGGGTTATATATCGCTGTTGATCTAGATTATATAATATATCTACCATCTCGAAAAGGTTTTCATCGACTTGATCATCTAGACATTATGTTTCTTTACATATTTGGTGCTGCATCAGTTAGGTTTGACCTACTAAATCATGTTTAGAACCATAGTTTCTAGCCTGTCTATGATTGCTAATAGAGATAGCGTCGGGGTTTCAGCCGATCTTACCTGGTTTAATTATCTTGTTATCTTGATATATTAAATCTGCCCTTTATATCGAGATATTAACTTAGTAAAATATATTAAGCTTGTTGTCAAATCTGGTTAGGATCATCTTAACATTAGTTTGACAAGTTATTTAATATATTTTGTTCACGATAATATCTCTGTATAAAGTAGTATCGGAGTACTAGCCGATACATGTTAGATTTACCTAATCGGCTATGCTATGAACATGCATAATCTACGCTTTATAATATATTTAGACATAAGTGATTCATACTGTCTCGGCGCCCTGTCCGATCTATCCCAATCACTTGGTTTAAATATATTCTGAGACTTAGATTATATTTTGTTGATATCTACAGCCGATTGAGTAGATTTAGCTTTATCTTGCTTTATCTGTTATAGCCGATTTAATGCATCTTGCATCGGCTCAATGCTCAATGATATGTCATCGGCAAGTCAGCCGATCGGCTATCATTGGTGGATTTAACTGCGTTTTCTTTGTTTCTTATTGGTTGCAGGATCAAACCAATTGGCACACCTAGAACCCGAAAGAAATATTTGGACCTGCACTAGAGTTAAGCAGATCTCCCAGGCCAGTGTGTGTTTTTTACATCAACACGCTTTGGCACGCCTGGTGGGATTTCGAAGAATTTTCATCATGGTAGACTTCAAGACAACCGATGTTGACCCAGAGAATATTATTCCAATGACAGTGGACAAGTTGACGTCGGAACAAAAGGCGGAGCTGGAAGATATAATGAGCAAGCTTCAAAAACAGTACTTACATTCTTTTGTCCAAACTAGATCGGGAACGGTGGTTCAGAGATACAAAGTAGCTTTGCCCAACAATGAAGAGCCAGAGTCAAGTTCTGGGAAGGAAAAAGGGGTTAAGCAAGAGAAATCTCCTGAAGAACCCAGGAATTTGCAAGATCGGATTGACTATGCTGTGCATCATGCTTTGATCAACCAGTCAGGAGTGCTTGTCAACACTTTAACAAATATGATCAAGTCTGTGGTCGATGGTACTATTGCTGAACACCAAGCCAAAGGACCAATTTTCTTACTAGATGGGGTCTTCCCGCAATATAGGCCGCTTATGACCAGCCAGCCAAAACCTGCCACAAATATAGCCCCAGGACAGCTGATGGCGTCAACATCGGTTACAGTTCAACAAGAGATACCAGCGTCGGTACAGAAGCAAGTAGAATTTAACCCTCATGTACTGGTCCGACAACAACCTCAGCATATAGGGCAAAACATACCTCAAATATCAGCTGAACAAGTTGCAGCTATGTTCAATCCCAATCAGTCAGTTGCTCAGCCGATCATGCATACACCAGCAAGACAGCAGGTACCGACCTTCCAGCAACAAGCTGCCACTACTCAATTTGTTCCTAATCAACAAGATTTTAGTGCTCCACGAATGCCTCAGACCCACGCAGGTGACAATCTTAATTATAAAAATCAACTTCATTCACCACAGGTGCAGTATCGGCAGAGAATGTCTCCTCAACCATATCATCAGCCGCAGTTTTACCGAGACGAGCCGATACAGTCACAGCATCAAGATGGAGCTCGGCAGAAACCTTGGGCCGATATGATAGCTGATGTGATGAGAGAACAGTTTGGATTAAAACCAAGGGATACTGACAATCTGTATCGGCATCCATATCCAGAGTATTTTGAAAGAGTGCCATTACCAAGCCGATACAAGGTCCCAGACTTTTCAAAGTTCTCAGGACAAGATAATGTATCAACTTATGAGCATGTTAGCCGATTTTTAGCTCAATGTGGTGAAACATCGGCTACTGACGCTTTAAGAGTCAGGCTATTCCCTTTGTCTCTGTCTGGATCGGCTTTCACATGGTTTTTATCTTTACCTTATAATTCTGTTCACAGTTGGGCCGATCTGGAAAAACAGTTTCACAAATATTTCTACAGTGGAGTTCATGAGATGAAACTATCTGATTTGACAAACATTAGGCAAAAACGAGAAGAATCTGTCCAAGATTATATTCAGAGGTTTAGGGAAATCAGAAACAGATGTTACAGCTTGGCGTTGACAGATTCTCAGTTAGCCGATTTAGCCTTTCAAGGTTTGTTAACACCAATCAAAGAGAGGTTTTCGGCTCAAGACTTTGATAGTTTGGCTCATTTGGCCCAGAAGATAACAGCACACGAACAAAGGTTTCAAGAGGCCAATAGAGCATTTAAAAAGGTGAACTTCATTAATTCTTATATTTCTGATTCTGAGGAAGAGGATGTTCCTGAGGTAGCAGCAGCCGAATGGGCAAGGAACAAGAAGGTGATTCCATGTCAATGGGTCAAGAATTCTGGAAAGGAGGAGAAATATGATTTTGATGTCAATAAAGCTGACAAAATTTTTGATCTTTTGCTTCGGGAGAAACAAATTCAGCTGCCTGCTGGTCATGTGATTCCATCGGCTGAGGAATTAGGGAGGAGGAAATACTGCAAGTGGCACAATACAGGGTCTCATAGTACTAATGAATGTAAAGTATTTCGGCAACAGATCCAGGTGGCCATTGAGCAAGGCAGGATAAAGTTTGATGACTCCAAGAAGCCGATGAAGATTGATGGTAATCCTTTTCCTATCAACATGGTTCATACGAGTGGAAGGACAGCCGACAGAAGGAACAATCGGCTCAATAAGTTTGACTCTACGAGTATGATTAATAAATATCAAAAGAGATATGATCGGCAAGAAAGGCAATATTATGAAGATGATGATAGCTTTGATCTACATTGGAACTGTGAGTTTTTCATATTTTGTTGGAATAAAGGGATGAGATTACCATCGATAGACGACTGCCCAGGTTGTACTAGTGCCGATGAAAACTATAATGGGAGTTTTAGCCGATTTCATTCTAAAGAGGATCGGTTGATGCAAAGGAAGTTGCCTGTTCATCAGAGGTTGGGCCCGATTCATCAAGATTATTTCCAGGAGGATGATGTTGAAGATACTTCAAGAGCTCAATGGTGTCCTTCTGGGATTTTTTCTAAAAGTCAGAAGAGAAGGGTTCAGAGGATGAGGAGCAGGGAACAATTTCATGAAGTTGAACACGAAATCGATCATCGGCTGAAGAGAGCAAAAACAAAACAGGAATGGCGTGTTAAGAATAAAATAGTACCAGCTGATGAGAGTGAAACCGATGAAGCGAGAAGGGTAATTAAAGGAAAGGCCATTGCTTCTTCATCGGTCAACATGGTATTTGTGCTACCCACGGAGTTCGAGGCTAATTAAGACAATGCAGATATCATGGAAGAATCTTGTGCTAGATTGATATTGTCACCGGAACAGGCTGTGTTTGAGAAACCCGAGGGAACAGAGAATCGGCACCTCAAGCCATTGTATGTCAAAGGATTTGTTAACGGTAAGCCGATATCCAAAATGTTAGTTGATGGTGGGGCTGTAGTGAATTTAATGCCATATGCAACATTTAAGAAATTGGGACGGAGTTCAGATGACCTCATCAAGACTAATATGGTTCTTAAAGATTTTGGTGGCAATCCTTCAGAGACCAAAGGAGTTCTTAATGTAGAATTGACAATCGGCAGCAAGACTGTTCCTACTATATTTTTTGTCATTGATGGGAAAGGTTCATATAGCTTACTGCTTGGAAGGGATTGGATTCATGCTAATTGTTGTATTCCTTCAACCATGCATCAGAGCTTAATCCAATGGCAAGGTGACAAGATAGAGGTTGTTCCAGCCGACAGGTCAGTACATGTTGCTAATGCCGATTTATCTGTTTGGGAGATGGATGGAATTGATTGCTTATCAGGAAAAATCTGGCAAGGAGATTATCTAAAAGTGTCTGATTGTGATATACAGCCAATTGGAGATGGAGAATCCCAGTTGTTACTTTGAGGGTGTTGTGGAGGGTTTCGATTTCTACACTGAAGATGCTGTAGATGATCTTGATGGTAAGCTTGGTCAGGGTTTTATGTCGGCCGATGATTTGGAAGAAGTTGACATTGGGTCAGGAGATAAGCCTAGGCCGACATTCATCAGTAAGAATCTATCATCTAAATTCAAACTTACATTATTAAAGCTTTTGAAAGAATACAGCGATTGCTTTGCTTGGGAGTATTCTGAGATGCCAGGACTTAGCCGATCGATTGTTGAACATCGGCTTCCTATCAAACCAGGATATCGGCCATATAAGCAACCACCTAGGAGATGTAAAGCCGATATGTATGATGCGATTAAAGCTGAAATTACTCGTTTATATGATGCTGGTTTTATTCGTCCATGCCGATATGCTGAGTGGGTTTCTAATATAGTTCCAGTAATTAAGAAAAATGGCAAGCTTAGGGTTTGCATCGACTTCAGGGATTTAAATAAGGCTACTCCTAAGGATGAATACCCAATGCCGATTGCCGATCAATTGGTAGATGCTGCTTCAGGACATAAAATTATAAGTTTTATGGATGGCAATGCTGGATATAATCAAATTTTAATGGCAAAGGAAGACATTCATAAGACTGCTTTTAGGTGTCCTGGTGCAATCGGCTTGTATGAGTGGGTTGTGATGACTTTTGGATTGAAAAGTGCTGGAGCTACATATCAAAGAGCCATGAATTATATCTTTCATGATCTGATCGGTTTGTTGGTTGAGATTTATATTGATGATGTGGTGGTGAAATCCAAGGAGATTATTGATCATATAGCCGATCTAAGAAAAGTATTTGAGAGAACAAGGAAATATGACTTAAAGATGAATCCTACTAAGTGTGCTTTTGGTGTATCGGCTGGACAATTTTTGGGTTTTCTTGTACATGAGAGGGGTATTGAAGTGCCACAAAGGAGTATTAGTGCAATACAGAAAATCCAACCTCCAGAAGACAAGAAACAGTTGCAATCTTTGATCGGCAAGATAAATTTTATCAGAAGATTTATTTCTAATTTGTCTAGGAGATTAGAGTCTTTCACACCTTTACTCAGACTTAAAGCCGATCAAGAGTTTACATGGGGGGCAGAGCAACAGAAGGCTTTGGATAATATTAAGAAGTATTTAAGTTCTCCTCTAGTTTTAGTTTCTCTACAGAAAGGGATGCCTTTCAAATTATACTTGTTAGCCGATGAGAGGTCAATCGGCTCGATCTTAATCCAGGAGTTCGAAGGTATAGAGAGGGTAATCTTTTATTTAAGCAGAAGACTTTTGGATGCAGAGACCAGGTATTCTTCGGTGGAGAAGTTGTGCTTATGCTTGTATTTTTTATGTACAAAGTTGAGGCATTATTTGTTATCCAATGAATGTACTATAATTTGCAAAGCCGATGTGGTCAAATATATGCTATCGGCTCCAGTATTGAAAGGAAGGGTTGGAAAGTGGATTTATGCCTTAACAGAATTCGATCTGAAGTATGAGTCACCTAAAGCTATTAAGGGGCAAGCTATAGCCGATTTTATCGTAGAACATCGTGATGATTCGATCGGCTCAGTGGATATTGCACCTTGGACGTTATTTTTTGATGGATCAGTTTGTACTCATGGTTGTGGCATCGGTTTGGTTATCATATCACCAAGAGGGGCAAGTTTTGAATTTGCTTTTACCATCAAGCCATATGCTACAAATAATCAAGCTGAGTATGAAGCAGTTCTCAAGGGTTTGCAACTTTTGAAGGAGTTTGAAGCCGATGCTATTGAAGTTATGGGTGATTCATTGTTGGTAATTAGTCAACTGGCCAGAGAATATGGATGCAAGAGTGATGTATTGGTGGCTTATTATGAAAAGTGTCGGGCATTAATAGATGAGTTTCGGCTGGTGACGTTGAGATATGTTCCTCGGGAGCAGAATTTAGAGGCTAATGCTTTGGCTCAGGGGGCATCGGGATACAAGCCGATGGTGACAGATGTTGAGATGGGGATTGTTACAATTGCAGCCGATGATTGGAGGTATGATGTGTTTCATTATTTGAAGAATCCTTCTCAATCGGTTTCAAGGAAGTTGAGGTATAAGGCTTTGAGATATGTCTTGTTAGATGATGAATTGTATTATCGGACGATTGATGGGGTGTTGCTCAAATGTCTAAGTGCTGATCAAGCCAAAGTTGTGATGGGAGAAGTTCATGAAGGTATTTGTGGTACTCATCAATCGGCTCATAAAATGAAGTGGTTGCTTCGAAGAGTTGGGTATTTTTGGCCGACAATGTTGGAGGATTGCTTTAGATATTACAAGGGATGTCGAGATTGCCAGCAATTTGGATTAATTCAGAGAGCACCAGCATCGGCTATGAATCCAATAATCAAGCCATGGCCGTTCAGAGGCTGGGGAATTGATATGATCGGCCAGATCAATCCACCATCGAGTAAGGGACATAAGTATATATTGGTGACGACCGATTATTTTACAAAGTGGGTGGAAGCAGTTCCATTGAAAAAAGTTGATTCTGGGGATGCAATCCAGTTCGTTAAAGAGCATATTATATACCGATTTGGTCTTCCACAAACAATTACGACTGATCAAGGATCTATTTTTGTGTCAGATGAGTTTGTTCAATCTATGGAGAGTATGGGAATCAGATTGTTGAATTCTTCACCATATTATGTGCAAGCTAATGGGCAGGCAGAAGCATCTAACAAAAGTTTGATTAAGTTGATTAAGAGAAAGATTGCCGATTTTCCAAAGCAGTGGCATAACCGATTGGCTGAGGCATTATGGTCTTATCGGATGGCTTGTCATGGGTCAATTCAAGTTCCTCCATATAAGTTAGTCTATGGGCATGAAGCAGTTTTGCCATGGGAGCATGTCATCGGCTCAAGGAGGATTCATTTACAAGATGAATTGACAGCCGATGACTATCATAATCTTATGGTAGATGAGTCAGAAGACTTGGTTCAATCCAGAATGTATGCTTTACAGAAGATAACAAAAGATAAGGAGCGTGTTGCGCGACATTATAATAAGAAGGTGGTACCGAAATCTTTTGAGGAGGGAGAATTGGTTTGGAAGTTGATTCTGCCGATTGGAACTCGTGATAATAAGTTCGGCAAGTGGTCACCAAATTGGGAAGGACCTTTTCGGATTTACAAATCTGTCTCTAAAGGAGCTTACATGTTACAAGGACTTGATGGAGAAATATTTGGAAGAGCTCTTAATGGAAAATATTTGAAAAAGTATTACCCAAGTGTTTGGATTAATTCATGATTCGGCTGTATCTTGCCGATACATGGTAGCCGATGTATTGACATCGCCTTTAGATGGCCGATTGTAATTTTGTGATGTTTCGTTCTCCATAACAAAATTAGGGGGCATATACATACAAAAATTTCAAAATTTCAAAGCAAAAATACAAGTATGGAGTTTATATTATCATCGGCAGATTCATGTTATAAGTTTTTGGATAGCCGATATGGCCCTTTGCCTAATTTGTTCTATTTCTTCTATGGCTTGGGCATCGGCTGCATCACTTCCTGGGATGACTTTCATGGATTTGTTTAGATCGGCTAAGTGTCTGATCGAGGACTTCAGCTTGGATTTTTGTTCTTCAATGGCTCTTGGTAAATCGGCAAGCTTCTGTTCTTCCAGTGATAACTCAGCGTTGTAGGCTTCTAATTCAGCCAGTAGTTCAATTTTCTTATTCTTTAGCCGATTTATATTGCTTTGGATAGAACTTGGCCCAGATATCATCTGATCAAGTTTGGCTTTTTCCTCGTTTATGGATTGTCGATTGGCATGGATGGTTGTCACAAGATCTTTTCGCTCTCGCCTATCGGCTATCCTCTGTCTTGCTATTTCCAGCTTGTGACGATATTGTTCAAGGAAAACTGCTGGAGAGATGATTTCGGCCGCATCGTCTGGGATCTGATCTTGAATGTCTTCAAATCTTGCTCTAATTGATCCACAGTTGACAACCAAAGCATCAAGGGAACCTTCAAGCCGATGAGCAATATCCTTGAGGGTAGCTTTTAAGTCATCGGCTATAGGAGCAATAGCCTTGCTGGATGTTTCTTCCTCTTCATCCATGAATTGCCTAATATCAAAGGAGAACATGTCGGCTAAGGCCTGAAAGAGACAGGATTGTTAGTCAATAGAATATTAATGGCCGATTTATATTTTTGATACAAATACTTACAGGAATAGGAGGAATCGGCTGGTCTTCAATGTGGTGACTGTCTCTAGCCGATGGAGTATGTTCACTTGAATCATGATAGATAGGAGTTGGAGAGCGGATCGACTGAAATATAAAATGAGTTAATACTCGATGAAATAAGATTTAAACAAAGTTTTGAAGGAAGTGTTACCGATGGAGGCGGTGCAGGTTTCTTTTTGGCAGCCGATTTCTTTTTCTACAAAAAAAAAGAGTTAACGCTGAGATCGGCAAAGAAAGTTATGAAAGGACTAAGAGTACAAAATACATACCCGAGGTTGATATGTCTTGTGGATCGGCGTTGGTGAAGTTTGCTGAGGAATAGGGATATTGATTGTTGGAGTTTCTTCTACTGTTTCACTCAGCTCGGCAGCTGCTTCATCGATGGCTTTTTCTATATCTTCTTCATCTGGATCATAGTTTTTCTGCTTTTTGGTGGCTTTCTTCTTTGTAGCCGGTGGAGCTATAGCCGATGACCTGGTCCTTTTCCTCTTGCCAGCTTCAGAGGGAATCGGCTCACGTGTTTGCCCTTGGAGTAGAGAAGATGTTTTGGGAGCATTGTAGCCGATAATTGAAGGGGCTAATCCACCACCATTGGGGAGAATTCCGGCAGCATAATTAATAATGGCTCCGTTGTTGCTAACATGAGGAGGAGAAGACTCTGTGGTCTGCGAATACAAGAAGAAAAGGAGTTAAGCTATTTTCTAAAGGAAATCGGCTATCAATAAAAGAAATATGTTTACCTGTGGAATCATGTCTGGAATGATGTCAGTCAGATACATGGAAGCCGATTGGTGAAAAAGATGTTTCTTCCATTCAATCCACCATTGATCAAAAGTGGAGCTCCTTAGCATAGCCAACTCAATGTTTTCCAAACTTCCAAGGGGAGGTCCTTTTATGCTCAATAGCCTATCCATCATCAGAGCCGATGAGATTTCTCCTCTGGCTTGGATTTTTTCTGAGAAGAACAAACCGATTGGCATCTGCCCCATTCCCATTTGTCTGGCAGCGCTCATAGGGTGGTAGAATTCATAAGATATCTGGATGTTCCTGCCTTGATGGATGCCAACAGGAAGGATACAGGGGGTGATAGCTGTTGTAAAAACTTCTCTGGATTTCTCAAATTTTTCAGAGTTTATTTCATCAAATCTGAAATCAGCTGGCAATTCAAAATCTGCAGAGAATTCATATGCAAACCAGTTTCTAGAATCTTTTGAAAATCCATCATAAAAGTTGCCGAACCAGTCGACGAAGAGTTCAGCTGATAATTCTGATCCGGGATATGAAGATGCTGCCTCTCCAAACGACATACATCTTCTGGTTGTGACTTCATCTCCGTCGTCATCTTTGGTCGGCTCAACCAAAGGGAAATCAGCTTCGGGCAAGGCTGGTCTCTTGGCAACTTTGATTGTTTGGAGGTTAAGCCATAACTGCAATAGTCACCAAGGTCCACCTGTGCCGATTGTTGAGTTGACGGCAAGCTTAGCCGATGCGTTATTCAAAACTTGGTATAGATAACCCAGGAGGTATTTGCCTAGAGGGAATTGCTTTTTGTTGACTAAGGCTTCAGCTATATGTTGCCAGTTGGTGGTTGGACCGCAGCTTGAACCACAAAACAGAAACTTTTCCAGGCACATCAAGAGAAAGGCTGCATGTTCTTTAGGAGTGATAGGGCCAGATCCCATATTCAGAGAGATGAATCCACTCCAGCCTCCAATGCTTCTGGTTTTGAAAATAAATTGGTTTTTGCTATTCAAGCTGATAGGGTTAGCCGATGAGGTGATGTCTAGCCCAGTTATCATGGTGATGTCCAGAAGAGTTGGGGTCATTGGTCCTTGGTTGAAGAGGAAGGCATTCAAGGTGTTGGACCAAAAATAGCTGGCAGCCGATAGCATGGGTTCATCTTTGGCTAAATCGACTATGGTTAGGGCTAAGCACTGAGCGATGCCGATTTCTTCCCAGTGAGTTTGTTTGCTAGCCGACATCCTCTTATACCATTCAGACCAAGTCTTGACAGCCGATGGCCAGGATTTAAAAGTGTTGCTCCAATGGTTCAAACTAGGATTGGTTAACTTAAAGGAGATCCTGTTTGTCTCGGCATTGATGATTTCTATGGGGTCTTTGTTGCCGATTGGGCCCAAGAAGTACCGATTGGGATGAACCAGGCTTGGGATTGCAACTTGGTGGGAGAGATGCTACAGAAAAGAAAGGGGAGAAGAAATAAATTACGAAGGAAAACTAATCTATGAGTAGAGATGGGATTCGGCTGATGGGGTTACCTCAGGGAACTCGATGATCGGAGCGCTTGATGGAGCTGCGGAAGATGACATTGTCGGAGATGGAGTTGTTGCTGACGAGAGAATCACCTATGTGGTCGCTGGAGAATCCGATGAGGCTATTGCAAGAGTTGGAGGCGATTACGGGTGAGGCGGTGAAAACGGGAGTAACGGCGTGAAAACCTCCAAGAAGTGGTTGCTATTTAAGAAGGCGTGTGATAACGGTTGAGATGGAAACAGAACCCTAGATCGATTCGGAGAGGATTCGAGCAAATCCGCAACATTCCAAATATCGCGGACTTGGGGGGCATGTGTTAACGACCAAATTTGGTAAATCAAGTATTGGATTTGAAGATAGAATCGAAGCGGATTTGGAGGAAGCTGGCGGTTACCAAAACAGAGCAAGAATCGGTTGGTGACCGAATCGGCTACGGTGTGTATCGGCTGGTGACCGAGTCGGCTATCGTGACCATCGGCTGAGATGGAGTCGGACAAGGATAACCGATGTAGCCGATTCCGACGAGAGGATAACAGAGTCTTTGTCGGGTTCGGTTGATGAGCTTCATAAGGATTCCCACATACGGATTGGGTCCGAAGAAGGGAATTGTATCTATTAATTAGGATATAATGTTAGTTTCCTAATAGATACTGTCGGTTAAAGTTTGTATTAGGGAATTATCTTCAATATGAGTTGTAATAGAGATAAGAGTCGTGTCCGACAAGGACATATTGTGTAATTCTGGGTATAAATTAAACCCAGGTTCGTGTAAAGAAAAGAGGAATCAATACAACAATTTCGGCGCATCGCCACCTTTACTCTTTCACTGTTTTCGACGAGTTCTTGCTTTCGAGTTGGGCTGCATCGGCTTCGATCTCCGACAAGAGGTAAAACTTGTTATGGCGGCTTGCGCTCTCGGGATTAGTGCTTCCATCTTTATGACACTCTGATCCTGTTTGTGTGAATCGTCGAGTTATCATATATATTGTGTAATCTGAATTGATATCAATATATAACCTAGATCGGTTGATGTCTGTTTCACAGAAAAGCAACCGATAGGGTTATATATCGCTGTTGATCTAGATTATATAATATATCTACCATTTCGAAAAGGTTTTCATCGACTTGATCATCTAGACATTATATTTCTTTACATATTTGGTGCTGCATCAGTTAGGTTTGACCTACTAAATCATGTTTAGAACCATAGTTTCTAGCCTGTCTATGATTGCTAATAGAGATAGCGTCGGGGTTTCAGCCGATCTTACCTGGTTTAATTATCTTGTTATCTTGATATATTAAATCTGCCCTTTATATCGAGATATTAACTTAGTAAAATATATTAAGCTTGTTGTCAAATCTGGTTAGGATCATCTTAACATTAGTTTGACAAGTTATTTAATATATTTTGTTCACGATAATATCTCTGTATAAAGTAGTATCGGAGTACTAGCCGATACATGTTAGATTTACCTAATCGGCTATGCTATGAACATGCATAATCTACGCTTTATAATATATTTAGACATAAGTGATTCATACTGTCTCGGCGCCCTGTCCGATCTATCCCAATCACTTGGTTTAAATATATTCTGAGACTTAGATTATATTTTGTTGATATCTACAGCCGATTGAGTAGATTTAGCTTTATCTTGCTTTATCTGTTATAGCCGATTTAATGCATCTTGCATCGGCTCAATGCTCAATGATATGTCATCGGCAAGTCAGCCGATCGGCTATCATTGGTGGATTTAACTGCGTTTTCTTTGTTTCTTATTGGTTGCAGGATCAAACCAATTGGCACGCCTAGAACCCGAAAGAAATATTTGGACCTGCACTGGAGTTAAGCAGATCTCCCAGGCCAGTGTGTGTTTTTTACATCAACAAGACCCCAATGCTCGGTGGAGGTCACATTGAAGGGGCTCACGGGAATGGTAGGTCAATCTTCTCAGCCGGGCAAACGACAACGCTCTATAGAATGGCGTCATACAGTGATGGAAACTGGCGACTTAGGGGGGCAGCGTCGTCCGAAGCTTGTGAGAGGTGGAGGTTGGTCCACCCTCTCTAGCAGTGAAGGTCACGGTACTCAACGGAGGCAACGCGGTCTGGAGCCCGCAAGAGATGAAGGCCAGTCCACCCCCTCTAGTGGTGAAGGCTGTGGTGCTCTACGGAGGCAACGCCGTCCGAAGCCCGTGAGAGATGGAGGTCGGTCCACCCCCTCTAGCAGTGAAGGCCACGACGCTCGACGGAGGCAACGCTGTCCGGAGCCCGCGAGAGATGGAGGCCGGTCCACCCCCTCTAACAGTGAAGGTCACGGCGCTTTACGGAGGCAACACTATCCGAAGCCCGCGAGAGATGGAGGCCGGTCCACCCCCTCTAGCAATGAAGGTCGCGGTGCTCTACGGAGGCAACACCATCCGAAGCCCGCGAAGGCTGAGGCAGGTCCACCCCTCTAGCGGTAAAGGTCGCCACGCTCGACGAAGGCCACGCTATCCAGAGCCCATGAAGGCGTTGGCGGGTCCACTCCCTTTGGCGGCAAAGGTCGCAGCGCTCTATGGAGGCAACGTCATCCGAAGCCAGCGAAGGCTAAGGCGGGTCCACCTTGTCTAGCGGTGAAGGTCGTGGCGCTCCACGGAGGCCACGTCATCCAGAGCCCATGAAGACGTAGGCGGGTCCACCCCCTCTGGCGGCAAAGGCCGCGACGCTCTACGAAGGTAGCACCATCTAGAGCCCGTAAAGGCGGAGGTGGGTCCACCCCCTCTGGCGGCACAGGTTGCGACGCTCTACGGAGATAGCACCATCCAGAGCCCGCGAAGGCTAAGACGGGTCTGCCCCCTCTGGTGGTGAAGGCCGCATTTTCCTGGATCCCGAGCTGGGCTGGCGAAGGAGACCAGCCCGGGCTTGGTGGGCCGTTGAAGGCCGGCTTGCTCGGGCGTTGCGTGGTGCATGGAGGTTGTGCCGACCATGTAGAATGCGCGGTACACGGGGACGTGTGCGACGCCGGCGTGGGCGACGGAGGGCGCATAGAATGGCTTAGGCGCGGAGTGGCCCTGCTGCGTCGCCTACGCGGTCCCATGCATAGGACGGCCTTGGAGGTGCAAGCGGCCCTATGCGGAGGCAGTCGAAAGGAAGCTATTCCGCGAGGAGATGGTGGCGAAGCCGTCCGAACAAGGCCGGACCGAGCGGGACCGGCAAGCGGAGGCTGACGCGTCGGGCGACGGAGGCATGCGCGCGGAGGTTGTCGGACGGCATCGCCTAAGGCCGCCCCCACTCGCCTCCTGGGAGCCTCTCTTTTTTTTGGCGCTAAGCGACCTTGACTACCTCGCTTGACGGCGCAGAAGGCGCAAAGGTCGGCCTGGCGCGGGTGGACGCACGAGGGCAATCAGGCGTGGGCGGCATGGCGGCGGAGTGGCCTGTTGGCCTCCGCGGGACGATTGCGGACGCGGGCTGCGACGGCGGGTGCAACAGCAGGGCGGCCATGGCTCCACCAGAAGCAGACCGCAAGAGGCTCGACGGCGGCCTTGGGCGCGGGCCGCGGAGATGGCGAAGCTGCGTGGGACGGCTAGCTGGTCGTGTTGGGCCCAGAGTCGGAGTACTGCCGCGACGGCAGCGCGTGGAGTGCCGTGTGCGGTGGCAGCTCCGACCGTCCGGAGCACACGGTGACGCGGAGGCAGCTCAAAGCGCGGGGCGCTTGGAGGCGGCCATGGCCGGACGTGCGCGGCGAGACGGAGCACCCCATCCTCACGTGCGGAGCTGGCCTCGTCGACGCGGAGCCGCAGAGGCGGCCGCGGAGGTGGCGGAGCCACGCGGGGGCGACAGCGGAGCGGTCGCAGAGTCGCATGGGGGCGGACCAGGCCCTTGCAGCGGCAGGCGTGGAGGTCGGCGGCCGAAGCTTGGCGCGGAGGGAGCATGGGCATGGGCATCCCCGTCGCCGCCGATGGAGAGCGAGTGGGATCTCTAGGCCGTGCCCATCATGCCGCGGCCGCGGCCGTCGCTCGGCCTCTCGCCGAGTGTTAACAGAGTTAACAGAGGCATCCTAAGCAGCTCCGTGGAGGTGTTGT
This sequence comes from Oryza officinalis, assembly GCA_008326285.1. NCBI lineage: Eukaryota > Viridiplantae > Streptophyta > Magnoliopsida > Poales > Poaceae > Oryza > Oryza officinalis. The sequence goes on along the minus strand of BDMV01000001.1, from coordinate 47,766,984 downwards.
CATCGGCGATGACCACCGGTGCACTGCAAAGATCGCCGAGCTTGTGCAACGCCTGCCTCGACAGCTAGGAGCGCAAGCGCGCCGAGATGGCGTCGTCGCGCTCCATGCCACCGAGCAGCCCATGTCGCAGTGGCTGCAGATCGGGACGCCGAGCAGCGCACGGCCACCGTTCGGCCGCACGCAGGATAAGGCACGGGAGGCTGACGAGCTACGACGTCGGTGGCTCGACCGGTGAGCGCAGCTGCACTCCCACGGCGGCGGCGGCGGCGGCGGCGGCGGAAGTGGACGGCCGTCGTCGATGGTCACCTGCTCCGAATGGAACGGCGCCAGTGTCCTCGCCAACATGCAGGCTCTTCCAGTAAGGCCGCTGACACAGGCGGCGGCGGCGCCTGCCGCCACGGTGGACACCGACCTCGTGCTTGGGCTGACGGCATCAACGACATCGAGGCCGCCGTCGAGCGCGAGTTCACGATGGCCGCACACGCATGTGTGATGCATGTATTGCACCTCCTTCTTTTCTTTCTCTGTTTCCTTCCTTTTTTTTTACGACATGAACAGAGGCATGCATACCTATTGGCCGCCCATGTGCATGGCTACCTGTATGCGTGCTGCTGCCTCGTATGGATTTGGCAAAAACCTCACGGGGCTGTCTTTGCCGGAGCTGCGGCTAAGAGCTGCAGACACTGCGACGAATGTATCAATGACATTCGCAGTTTGATTCAGGGGTGCGGACATGCTTTTTTGTGTCAGTTTGATCCGTCGTATGTATAACGGTTTCGCAGAGTACACGTGCATGCACATAACAAAATGCAAGGCGGCTATTACGCCTGGGCGGAGGGCCAAAAAATTGATGTGTCGACGGGTCGGAGCCGCTCAGCGAGTTTTTTCTTTTTTTCTTTTTTTTATTACTGGGACAAAGCTTTCTCGACACGTGATAGCGGAGGAATTTTGATGCTAGGCCTACGACGTTAAGTAGCGAAGGCGCTCTCAGTCTTCCCTACGCTAGGAGCGTAGAGGTTATCTTATGTATGAATGATGATGCGGTGAGTTTATTTTTTTGCCGGGCCGAAGCTGCTCACCCTTCTTGATGCGTGATAACAGAGGAATTTTGGTGCCGGGACTGCGACGCTAAGGGTGAGTTCTTCACCCAACTTTCCCAACTCATATCTCTCTTTTTTCGCGCGCACGCTTTTCAAACTGTTAAACGGTGTGTTTTTTGCAAAAAGTTTCTATACGAAAGTTGCTTTAAAAAATTATATTAATTTGTTTTTCAAAAAAATAATAATAAATACTTAATTAATCATGTGTTAATGAGTCGCTTCGTTTTCCGTGCGGAGAGAATCTCTTCCCAACTCAACCGAACGAACACACCCTAAGTAGCGAAGCCGCTCTTAGCCTTCCCTACGCTAGGAGCGTAGGGGTTATCTTTGTGTCAGGCCTACGACGCTAAATAGCGAAGACGTTCTCAGCCTTTCCTACGCTAGGAGCGTAGGGGGTTATCTATGTGCCGGGCCTGTGACGCTAAGTAGCGGAGGCGATCTCAGTCTTCCCTACGCTTAGCCGCTTAGGCTGAGTTCGTTCGTTGTGTTCAGAACGCCACACAGTGTTTTTTTTCCTGGGCACATTTTTCAAACTACTAAACGGTGTAATTTTTTGCAAAAAGTTTCTATACAAAAGTTGCTTAAAAAAATCAAATTAATCCATTTTCGAAAAAAAAATTAGCTAATACTTAATTAATCAAGCGCTAATGAATGTTTCGTTTTCCGTGCATACTGTTTGGAGTTGACAACCCTCACTAACAAACTCAGCATTAGGGGATATGCGTATGAATGAAAATATATGCGCGTGAATGATAATGTAATAAGTTTATACATACTTCTGTTATTTATGCATGTGTATGCTTGGGACGAAGGTGGCTCCGCACATGGGAGGCTCTGACCTGCAATGTCCACGGCCATCATCCACGCGCGGAGTCGACCGCTGAGGCCCAATCGGCCGGCGAGGCCGCAAAAGTCCCTGCGGAGGCAGCGAGATCCAAGCTAGCTCAGGACGAAACCTCGCGCATCGATGAAGCCGATCCGATGCCAGCTGCTAGGGTGACGGGACGGGTTCGCGTTCGGGTGGCCATTAACCCCCATCAACCTCTCGGGGGGCCGCCTTCGGGTGATGACCACTGAGGCCTACATGACTGACGAATCCGCGCGATACGAGCAGGACGAGTCGGCGTAGCACAGTCGCCGAGCCAAAGCCTTTAGGCCGGAGGCAGGCCCTTGCCGCGCGCGCCGGAGGAGTTCCACTGCGAGCTGTGTGGATTGAAGCTGACCTGAGTGATGGGGGGCGGGACAGCATGAAGCGCCCTCGGAACGAGCAGGCGCATGCAGCGAAGCCTGCTGGCACAGAGGCCTGCGTCACCCGGTGGTCCGCGGCGTGAGCAGGCAACGGCGCCTGGCGCGGGGGCAGCTGCGACGCGAAGGCGGTCGAGCGTGGAGCTTGCGGTGGTCCGCAGCGTGGACCGCGCCGGGCAGCTTTGGACTCGCGGATCGGCGAGCTGGCCTTGGTAGGCAGCTGCGGAGGCAACGGGGCAGCGCGGGGGCTTCGACGGGTCAACGAACGCGGAGGCAGCCACCGAGCCGCGCGGGGCCAGCTTTGTCCGCGGCGAGCCAGTGGAGGCTGCGCTGGCGGCTCGTGTAGCTCGGGGACAGCCTTTGCCCCGCCTGGGCGCGGGCGCGATGGTGGTTGCCCCGGCCGTAGTGTAGCGCGGCCGGAGTCTGGGGCCTTACCGCGGACGAGCGGGTGCCCGGAGCAGGTGTGGCGGAGCTTGCCTTATGGCGTCCGCGTGTTAGTGGCGGTAGGCGCCTGTTGCCGCTCACGGCAGCGTTGCTTGGAGCTCGTTCGGGGAAGTCAAAGCTGACTCGGCCGCGGCCGATGTGAAGGTGGCTCCGCGCGGCTTTGGTCTCTCGGAGCGGCGAGTTTGCCTCGGCAGGCGGCTGCGGAGGCCGCGGGGTAGCGCAGGGGCTTCGACAGAGCCGTCGAGCAGCCCCCGCGGGGGCGGCTTCAGCGGCTAGTGCCGGCGCTGCGCAGCGTGAACCCGGCCGCGCGGAACAGCCGCTCTGGGCGGTGACACGCGTCCTCCTTCTTTTCGAATGCCACTACGTGAACAGGAACTTGCATGCCTGTGTTGACGTAGCTGGCAACTAACCAGATGGTTGGGCAGACCATGCGCAACCTGCTCGGAGGTGGGCTGCACGCGTGCTTCGCTCGGCTTATGCCACGAACAGCGCTAGTGTGGTGGGGGGCTCGGTGCCCACCCGCACGGGGCCAGCGGAGGACGCCACGCAGAGGAGCGGAGCCAGAGCTCGACACGGAGGCCATGAAGGTCGCGGAGGGTGTCGAGCTTAGCCGGCCCATTGCCGTGCTGGTAGACGCCGCACAGAGCCGAGAGCCCGAGACTCGACGCGGAGGCGGCTCGCTTGAAGTCCGCTCGGGAGTGTCCCCCGCGCGAAGCGGTGGTCCGCGCGAGGCTCCGAGAGGTTGGTTTTCGTCTAACGCCAAAGATGGACGCCGGCGAGATTGCCAATCTCGCCGGCCCCCCTCTCAAGGTTTCGTATGCGAGTTCATGGGCTGCATGCACAGTTTGCTGAATCTGCATGCATGGTTAGCAAAGAGAGAATACACACAAGATAATACAATTGTCGTGACTCGCAATACATCAACGGACCACACAACACGACACGCAGCAGCCAAGATGCTGCATTGGGTACCACGCGCTACAGTGCCGCCGAGCTAGTCCTTGGCCTGCGCCAAAGTTTTCCTTTACCACGGTAAACCACGCGGTTACCGTGTTTACCACGGGATACGGTAAAAGAAAAACCGCTATAACCGTTTTAAATTTAAATAAATTTAAAAAATAATTTAAAATTTTAATAAATTTTATACAGTTTTGTACGGTTTGCCACAGTTACCACGCGATAACCGCGGTAACCGTGCTTACCGTCAGGGCCACGGCAAACCGTGGCGCCTGATGCTGCAAGCCTAGCCGACATAGTACTACAGCCTTGCTAGACATGGCACTGCAGCCTTGCTAGCCATAGCGACGTGCACGGAACAAGCTAGCTAGCACCAGCCTGCTTCTCAGCCCCTATTATTTTGATCTCTTTTTTTTACTGCATGTGCCTCTTTATGCATGCTTATCCTGGTAATGCAAAGCAAAGACTCCATGACAACACCCACATGCACCTTGTTTGCACAGGTTAAAATATGCTCAGAGAATACTAAGCGGTAATTATTTTGAAACTTATCTTTATTGTAGGCTGAGCAGCGGAGGTCCTGCTCCTGCCCGGGACAGCTTGCTCCGGAGCCTATCGCGGGGAGCAGCACACAGTTCGGCCTACGAGCGACGGCTCGTCGATAGCGGTCGCGGCGGGGGGCCCACTGCCAGGGGGAGCAATAGGCTTGCGGGTCGCCGGCAGTGGTTAGCGAAGCCGGTGCGCGGCAAGGACGTCGCCCTCGGCTCCTGGCGCAGCCAGCGTATGGCCAGGCCATCGTGCGCAACACCTTGGAAGGATTTGTCGGAGACGAGACATGAGCGCGCTATGCCCACCACCGACGATGAACGTCTCTGGCGGACGGCTGCGCGGCTCCAGCGGCCAGGCGTGACGAGGATTATATCAAACGTTCTCGTGCGCATTGGCTTGCATGGTGAAAGCTTGGAGGGCCCTTCTCCCCTCACTCGAACAGTTGTAGACGCCCCCACGGATGGCATCAATGTTGGAACAAATTCCAACAAGCCCCTTGCGTGGTGACAAGGGCGGCATGGGCATCCTCTCTCATGAAAGGAGCCCAAACTTAGATCCACAAGAGAAAAGGGCATCCCCCTCTCATGGAGAGAACCCAAACTTAGATTTACTGAGAGGAGAATGAGATGGAAAGAGTGAGGATTGCTGTTGAATGGATTGAATGGGGAGAGAGATCCCTTGCTTTGCCCTTAAAGGGTCCTATTTATTCATATACAATAGGAAATTATAGTATTACCCATGATCGGTAACATGAGAGCGGAATTGCCCGGGGGCGTTTTGGTCCATATTACATTAGTTAAGATAACGCCTTAGGTACGTACACTCTAGACATGGGGTTGTTCCCCAACACCCCCAGTGAAGCACGTGCATTGTGCGAGTTAAAAAAAAAGCGTATTTCACTTCAACGTAGGTGCATCGCGGATTCGTGGGTGGATATGCTAGTCGCGAGAGGTGATGAAGCAAGTGCAGCCTACTAGGACGACAGGTCCCAATTGTCCTCAACAGAGGTGGCCATGATGACAGCCTCCATGACACTGAGAATATTATCAACGTGGCAATGGATATTACTGCTGCATATGAAAAAATGTTTTCATCCCTCGAGAGGATATCCCCTCGTTCCTTGCATGCCATATGGTCACCTCTGTCAGGACAGCTGGGACCTGCCGTCCTGGTAAGCTGCACTTGCTTCGTCGCAACTAGCATGTCCACCTACGACTACGACCATTGCCGTAGACACCAGCGCCGACGTTGGGTTGACTAGCCCTTCTGGCCGCAGCCTCGGCAACTCGGCGTCGGCAACAACGAAAGTCAAGTGGTCAACATTAGTTCGGACTCAGCATATGTGCTTGCACTGACAAGGTGGGGTACAATATCTCTATCTCTATTATTATAAAAATTGAAGATGTTTCTATCCAAAATTTTAGTATGTCACTCTATTTCAATACGATGTCGGAGTGCGAGTACGTGAGTGCGTCTACTTGCCAAGCCCAGACATGGAGCCTTCGTACGTACGCAACATACAGACAACCACAACGCACCAGCCCATCCACCCAGTATGATTCTGTCTCTTTCTTCATCATTTTTTTACAGCCCACAACAACAACATTACAGCTAGTCCATCCAGTTCGATTATGTATCCCATCCAGTTCAATTATGTTTCTTTCTTTGTTTTTTTAGGGAAGTCTGATTCTACTTCTAAATAAAAGTTTGTTTCCTATTCTATTTTCTAATCAGTTATGAACCGAGACTCTTTCCGCATATCACCATTAAAATATTACCTATTTAAGTACACACAAAAATACAAAGTGTTTTAATCTACTATAAAAGTGCCCGTGTGTTGCAATGGGAGAGGAAGTTGATTAAAGAGAGAGCGTAGTCGGTAGTTAAAAATCGGGTGAGGCAGTAACGTGGAAGAAGAGAGGGACTGAAACAACTAAGACGACTATGGAATGGGTTTCAGCAACAACGGGCGGCACATGTTTGACAGTGTGGCTTGCCTTTAGGCGAAAAGAATGGTGGAAAAGCGATGATCGGGATAGTGAAGTTTGAGATCTGATGGTGCTTGGAAGGTGTTTAGTAAGAGCTTTGATGCCAATCTTGGCTATTCGAGAAAACCCGTTTCTACTATTATTTTGGCGGTCAAGAAATATGTTACGACAGCTCACAACACTGACAGAGAAGTGAAAAGTGAGAGAACCCTCACCACTCCATGATGGTGCTGATGGTGTGGTGGAGAGTATGGGGAGGCGACATGCAGTGGTGGATTGAGTCGTTAGCCGAAACAAAGTCTCGGCTGAAACCGAGAAATAAGTGAGCTTAAGGGCTCGATTATGATATGATGGTAATCTATTTTTGAGAATAATATGATTTCGGGTCACAAAGGACGATGTCACATGATCGGTTTGCTTCCCATGTGCAATGGATGAAAAAAAATGTGCGATAGATGACAGAAGAAATAAGGTATCACTCCATGTTTTATAATTATCTAGTATAATATATGATTGTTGTTAAGCCATGCAAATTAGTGTTGCATCCCGATAATTGAGAATGGAGGGAAGAGAATAGTTAGGTTAGGTCATGGTATTGCAATTAGTCCTACATGCAATACCATGAAGTGAATGGAGTTAATTAAGTAAAATGACGATGCTCTTATTTAAACTTACACGTTGGGCTCGGCCTGTAACTAATAAACACAGTAGATGTGAGATGCGGCCACCATGCCTAAATGGAGATCAAGAGCTAGACAATCACACGAGGAGATGGGCTGCAAGTGGGCTGTCTCGGCTTGGTCACATCAACTGGCCCATGATAATTTACCCCGTTCATGGGAGTTGCGGAGGCGCACGTTGCACCCACGCAAATCGTGCAACCGCGCAGGACTCGGATTCATGCACGCAGACATCACGTCGTGCGAGGCTCGACGAGAGAATCGGATGACGGACAAAAATAGATTGTGACGAACGAAAGAATATCAATATTTTTTAATATATTAAAAAAAATATTCGTGCGTTGCAACGGATAAAAACAGCTAGAGGTAGGCATATTGTATATGTTGGTTTGGTTTACTTTTGTCTATTTTTGGTTCTCTAATAATGTAAATCCAAGTAAGTAATAGCTCAATAAAACCGAGCTGAAAATTTTATTTTTACCGAAGAAATTAAGCAGCGTCGACCTCCGCCAAGCATGTCAATCGGTTCTGTTGCTCGGTGCATGACCCTCGGATACGAAGTTTCTCTGTGCGTCTCTTTCAAATGCGGAGGATGTGGATGGGCTATGACATGTTATGATTATATATACAAATATGCATGAGTGCATTATTACAATCATACATCAGCAATGCTACTGTAAATGATTGGGGAGGGGTATTCTCAAAAATACCCCTTCGTCTCCGGTCATGGCAACCACGACGTCTGGGAGGCCTCCCGATCCGGCCGCGGCAATCGCGCTATCGCCTCCTGATCTAGCTGCAACGACCGTACCATTGCCTCCCGATCCGGCTGCGGTGACCGCGACCTTGGCGATGAGATTGCCTCCCACTACGCCTGCGGTGACCACGACCCCCGGGACGTCACCTCTAGCTCCGGCTGCGGCGACTGAAAAGCCATATCCTGCTCTGGCCATGTCCTCATCCATCGCCTCCATGTCTCTCGAAAGGTGGGAGAAGAAATGTCACGAGAGGTTTTGGCATACGAAGCGGCAGCGCTGAGGGAGTTTTGACATACAAAACGGCAAGAAGGAAACTAGTAGCACGCGTGAGATATGAAGTGTCGTGCGAGATTTCAGACGCCTTCCTTATAATGCAACGATCAATATGAAATTTTCGGTTTTCTATAATACGACGATCACTTAAAAACGGAGGGAGTATTATAGAAAATCAAAAATTTCACATTGATGGTCACATTACAATTGTGGGCCTTCCTTGTACGCAGATCGCTACGATTGTGGGCCTTGTATTTTTTTTTTCCCCGTTGCTGTAATGCTGGTGCTGCTCGTTGGCCCACATGAGCACAAACGTGTCGTGACTCGTGAGCCGCAACTTGGTCCAGCCAAGTTTCACTTTTGGCCCAGCAGCAGAGCAGACTCGCTCCCACACCACAAACAGCCGCTCTTCTGATGTATTCGCTCTATCAGATGGCTTCATGGCGCTTAATTTGCTGGCATGACAGAGGACAGGCTTCAGTTTGTGCTGCGTCTTATGGCAATGACGATCCTCCGACGACGGCACCGTTAGGCGATCAAGATGAAAGGCCAATGAGACAGTGCAAGGTGTCAGCTATCTGGGCTACGTACACAATGACCCGGTGTCAGCCGGCCAGGTGATGATATGAGGATGATTCAATCTATCTAAGACTTGACGGCGACAAACTTGACAAGCCAATAAGATAAAATTTTAGTGCCAAGTCAATAGATTTACCTTATTATTACACGGCTAGATGCTAGGGCAACCCAGCACGCGCGATGTCATCTTGCAGTACCGCGTGACTATTTCTTACATTTGTAAGACCATCACAATCGTGTCACACGTACGTTTACGCGCACTCACAGAGTCATAGTTGATTGCACGCTTGCACTGGTACATATCATGACGTCTCGTTCCGTCACTAGCTAGCTAATGCAGCATACTTATAACTTAATTAATTATAGGAGTTCTTATATACACAGGACTTAGTAATTCAATTACCACTTTGCTAGACTAATGATGGCAAACATTTCTTATATATTAATCCTAGCTAGTAGTACAGCATCTCTTGCGACAGCATGACATCGTCGAAGGAAGCTGCAGAGCCGAGCAGGTCTTGGAACGAGCCACCGAACGCGTGAGCGACGTGAGAGCCGAAGAACAAACCGCTGCTGCCGCTGGACTCCGACAACGGCGCCGTATTGTCGTGCACGTCCACGGGCCACGGCAGGCTACTGCTGCCGTCACTGCTGCTAGCGGTCGGACTTGTTCCCGACGGCGACGACCACGACGTCGTCGCCGCGTCAACGGTCGACGACGGGGCGGCGGTGGTGATCGTGGACTGCTGCTGCTCGATGAGGCCCATCAGCTCGGCGTACAGCTGCTCCGACTTGTGCAGGAGCTCGTCGTTGTCGCCCACGGCGTCGAGGCCGGCTGCGTCGAGGTTGACGAGGGCCGGAGGAGTAGGAGGAGGAGGAGCGGGTTGGCTGGAGGCTTGGGATGGGCTGTCGTCGTCGCCGGCGGGAGGAGGAGGAGGAGGAGGCGTTGTTGCTTCTGTTGCGGTGGTGGCCAAGTACCTCTTCTTGAGCTTGGTGTTCCAGTAGTTCTTGACGTCGTTGTCCGTCCGGCCGGGGAGCTTGGACGCGATCACCGACCACCTGTACATGTGCATCCACGGCGATGGCGCACAGGCACAGAAAAAGTAATCAGTATACACACAAGAGGTAGAAATGTAGAATCATGAAACAGAATATGCAAGCAAGTAGAGTAGAGCTCACGTACTTGCTTCCCATCTCGCCGTAGAGCGACAGGATGAGGTTGTCCTCCTCGTCGGTGAAGCCGCCGTGCCGGATCGCCGGGCGGAGGTAGTTGAGCCACCGGAGGCGGCAGCTCTTGCCGCATCGTTTAAGCCCTGATGATGACAATCAAATGGTAACACATTAACAACGTCATCCTTGCGTGTACATACGTACGACCGAGTGTCAATTAACTAATTCGTCTCGCTACCCTGCCAAACCGAGCTAGATAGAGAGACGTCCCACCAAAGTATATATCCAATGCAAGCTGCCATTAAACAAGCTAGCTTTCCTCTGGACCATATCCACTATACCGTTAAAAAGTTTCGAGTGACAGAACCCTTTTGACCACTGTTTATCGAACCATTTCGATGAACAGTGGTCAAGAGTTAACCTCTAGTCAAGCTCAAGCGTAGCACACGGTTTTCGAAGAAGCAGCACACGCACGCACGTATGGTAGACAGACGTACGTACCTGCTTTGTGGGGCAGCGCGATCCAGTTGCCGGCATTGCCGAACCTCTCGACGAAGCTCCTGAGTATGGCGTCCTCCTCCTCCGACCACGGCCCCCGCTTCACGCTCGACTTGTCGCAGCACGGCGACCTCCCCATACCGCCCGCGCCCGCGCAAACCCCACGAGTACTCTCCTCACTTCACTGCAGCTAGCGCGAGGCCGGAGACGAGCTCGCTCGCGCGCTAGCTAGCTATCGCGGCGTGGTTGGTGAGGCCCCGGCATGGCCGGGGGCTTATAACGAGCAGCGACTCAGCGTGTGGCAGCGCGAGAGATGAGAGCAAGTTGACCGAGCGCTCACACGCATCGCCTCTCACATCGAGACGTCAAGAAAAGCTATAGAAAACTTCAACCTCCACCGGTCAGCTTCGTCTCTGTGTATTTAACGAGAGAGACCGATGGTGAGACAACCGTGTCTTTCGTTGTTGTTTTTAGGACGGAATAAAAACGAGAATATGAGATGTCTAGCTTCTAAGAAAGATTTATATTGTACTTAGTCCGTCCTTGTCGCCGACTAGCTAGTTATTTGAGTTTGCGGGATTTCAAGATCGATCGAAGGTGTATGTATGCAGCATAGAAAAATGCTTTGGTCAAGCGACAGAAATGTCCATTGGCGGGCGCTTGCTTGTGCCTTCTGATCAGCGATCATATATTCTACAGGCCTAGGAGACCTAACTTGATCATAACTTGGCAACTACCGCAGTTCGTCGTACTTATATGCTCCTATCTAGATGAGCATATAATCGTCCATTGGACATTGTTGCAACCAATTTTGATTTCCTTTTTTAATGGTAATTTTGACTTCTAACACAAGAACGCTGATTCCAGTCTGATGTTCTCCGTTCCACGGCCATGATCTTTTCTTCTGGGGAACATAACTATAAACAGGGCTGAATTAGCTGCGTATTAGACTTCCAAAGTGTTGTGGAATTATTCTGGAAAGAAAAAAGAAAAGCTGAAAATATTTGTTTTCCTTTTCCGATTTTGCCTTGTATTAAGAATTTAAGACCACTACTTCTTCTTTTTTTTTCTTCTGAAATGAAATGCACAAATGTGGTAGAAATGGTCAGGTTCAGGCTCAGTAAAAACTACTGAACCTGAACTGGTCTTTCACTCTCCGCTACAAGTAAAAGCCAGCAAGATCCATGACGCTTGCTTGCAGTCAGTGCCTTTTCGGTAGTGTCCATCGTCGTAACTTCGGTCCACGATTAGCAGAAATATGCATATATGCACTTGATATAGACTCTACGTACGTATATTGCTAATATCGCAAGCCAAATGACTACGGTAAACAATTGGACTGATTAATTAATCTCGGTTGATCTGGTCTCTCTGAGAAGAAAAACAATAGCATCTGATGACCTACGTGATTATCGTCATCTATATGCTCTACGTACATCTAACGTAGTTGGAGAAATTTGTCAGGAAAAGTGAGAACTGACTCCGGTCCGGTCCCGTTAATTTCATCAATCGATATTGATCTGCTAGTAAGACAGGTGGTGTATGTTAAAACATTTTCTGCTGCTGCGTTCTTCCTTGAAGTGATCCGTAGCTGCAAGAGTAGAATGTTCTGAGTAAGATTCTTACGGTTCCTGCTCCAATTGGTTCATGCAATTTGTTTTATCCACACATAAACATAGAGTTAATCAATAACCATGCATGTTGCTTGTGTAGTTTGTATATGCTCAAGCACACTAAGTGCATCTGAATTTTTAGTTTAGTAGCTAAGATACGAGAATATAGTACACATGGGAATGTTGTATGAACGCACGCAAGCCGCAAGCGATTGCAGTACATGTATATATGGATCCAATAATGCACTGCGATTCCTGACCTTTCTCACGCGCACATTTTGTATACAATCGTCTGAGATTTATGATACATTTGCTGTATATCTAAAACATTTTGATTGATCATTAGCTGTCTTCTTGTCTCTTGCCTAACATCAAACTTCCAAGCTGCTTCATCGTACAGGAATACAGGATGCTGCTAGCTGTTGCGGCGCATGACCAATGCAATTAAAAAATGGTGGCATCTCTCTAATCGTGAGATTATTGTTTTGAGTCGGAAACCGTACAGGAAACCTATGACAGTTCAACTGCTGAAGACGTAATGATCCGAAAATTAATCAAAACCTTACCGGATAATGCTTCCAGATGCTGGGTATATAATGTGTGGACCGTCCAAGTGATAAGAACATGAAACAAATCCTTAAAAGGATACAAGCAAGTGGCCAATTTGAATCGAAAAGTTTCTTCCAGTTAGATAGATAAACAGAGCATGTTGAAAGCATATAATCTGTTTCCACAATCATGCCAAAAATCTGCCAGTTTTTTTTTAAAAAAAACCCTCCAATTAATTAACGTTTCTGTCGTTCTTAACTAATTTTCCACCTTTAAAAACGACATGTGTTTTGCTGTTCTTCACAAACAGCAGCCGCCTCGGTTTCTCGATTAAGACCATGTTCCTTTTTTGTCGTAAGTTACTACTGCAAGAACAAGGCAATTAATTTAGCCAGTGGAAGTAAGGTTGTTCTACTAACTGTCCGTGGAAATTTGCTGTTGTCTCATGTTTCATGTTTGGCTATATATGATCGTCCATTAATTATATAATTAAGGTGAAAGCACCATTTTGAATACCATCTCTGTCGAGGTGTTGCTATAATTAATTTTTTCTTACTTAATTAATTTCATCTCGCACCAACCACCAGCTAATCAGTATGCACGGGCGCCTTTCAGCTAGCACCGAGTTGACCATGTATGCGACGATGCTTGTTGTGATGTTACAAGATATAGATAATGTTCGTCAAAACTCGTACGCCAATAATGTTCAGAAAAATGCATACACTAGCTGTGTGAGTGATGTGATGCATGTGAATTCCTACACATCGTTTCTTTCCTATATGTTAGCTGATGTTATTGCTAGTATACTATGTTCGTTTTTTAATATATAACGTTATTAAATTTTTATATTATGTTTGATCATTCGTTTTATTTAAAAAAAAATTTAATTCAAAAAATTTAAGTAAATATCTTTTTTTTATGTGACATGATTTATTACTAAAAGAGTTTTAAACATTACTTATAACTTTAAAATTTTGCATAGAAATTTTGAATAAAACGAATGATCAAGTTATAATAAAAGTCAATGACGTCATATATTAGAAAATGAAAAAAGTATGTCGCAGTAACGTTAATTGCATAGATGGATTGGAGCATGCGTAATGTGTTTTTTTGGAAGACTAACATAGCATGAGTAGTTGTGTACTGCGTAAATATTAGGCAGCATGTTCCTTGCCTACCCCATCAAGGCCATCTAACTTGTTTAGGTCTCAAAATCTCGTGATATATCTTATCTCCAAATCACACATTTTGAACAGGTGTGCTGCTACCGTTTTAATTTATGAGTGCCCATTAGAAACCATTTACGAAGTTTCAGCAAATCTTATTCAATCGTGCCGTGCAAAGTTGCAACTGCAGATAAATAAATAATAAATAAAGATGGAGTAAATGGATAGGATTAGCCCTTCGGGAAAAAAAAAAGCACTACTATAAGATGAGTACCATAGTACATATCATTACCTTATTGATTGCTCTGATGCATATATTGCCTCATCTCTTTTGAATGGCACCTATATATGATTTGAACATTGATATTTACATGCTAGTAGCAGCTTGGCGACTGTCGACAAATTACTGAACCTAAATTTAATGGGTGGCGGCCATATGTTTAATTTGACCACTTTAGCTTTAATTGCACAAATAATATCATTTTTCAGAAAATATGAAAAAGAATTCAATTTATTACTTATCTTATTCACATGTACATAATTCGTCCATTTCTTTTATTTGACGTTTGAAGTAACCAAAGTCAAATTAAAAAACAATAGAAATTGATTAGTTCCGTGCATGTATATGATGCAACGACAATAAAATTTAAAAATTAAGGCAAACTGGGTGTAGCTTAGTTAATTAGGTTCCTTATGTGAAATTTGTTCATCCAGATTTCAGTGCTAAGTTTGATATGAGTGTTTGTATTTATAGTTAATTATCCATTCAATGTTAAGTGGTGTATATACAACGAGAGACGTTTGGAGTGGCTTCGTCAATTTTAAAATATGTTGATTTCAGTCATTTGAAAATACCTATAAAAAATGTAGTGTGTATGTGTACGTTTATACGAGTGAATGTACAAGTGTTTAATCCAACCTCGTTCCAGATGAGGTGATCCACCGAATTTTCTTGGACAATGCGATCACTTTAAGGGTTGTGGGGTTTGGCCAAGGAGGACGCCTTGGCAGATGATAAGAAGCCACGGCACATACCAAACATCATGTCAGGAGTAGATGATTTTAGGACCAATCGATCCATCAATCCAAACAGGCCCTTAGTGTTTATTGTCAAGGAGGCTTCATCCGCTTTAGATGCAAGCTTAATTTCATTAATTCTAGAGTAAATTTCATAAAACTATAGGTAGACATTATATCACAAAACTATAAATTTAACATAAGATTTATCACAAAACTATAGATTTAAAACAAAATATCATAAAACTATAGATTTGATACTAGAGTTATCACAAAACTACAGATTTTACAGTTTAAATACCTACCACTAATGTTATGTTAAAGTTATAAAATGTTGTAGTTTTACATTTAACATGGTCACGTAGTTTTATGATAATTTTTTGCAGTTTGCTGATTGTCCATCTTAAATATATAGTTCTTTAATAAAATTGATCATAAGTCTGTAGTTTTGTGATGCATCTTTTAAATTTATAGTTTTAAATTTATAGTTTTGTAATAATTTTGTCAAAGTATACGTAGTTTTGTGAAATTTACTCTTAATTCTATCTACAGTACCTCGTTTTTTGTCTGTTATGATTTTTCTATGTCAAAGCTTATAGTAGTGTCCATCCTATGATGCAAAGGTCAAAGATGTAATTTCATCTTCCTTATATAAAAGGAATTAATCTGGTGGGGGGATTAATTGTGGTTAGTATATTCGTATGACAATTCATATGTTCTGGGGCTGAGGCAATCCGTAAGTGTCAGTATGCGTGGACCGAAAGCTCCAGATAAAAGGCACAAATAGGCTTGTTTGTTTAAAACTCAAGATCATGTCATGCATACGTTTAGGCCGGCTCAAAAATAGCTGCTCATATTTATTTGTTGGTATACCCTCCCAAAACTTAAAAGAGAAAATCGATGCCTTTTCGGGCGAAAACAGTTAATTAAAATGGTACCGGATGGCTGCATATTTGCATGTTTGATCATGGCGTAAACGTTGAGCCATGAGCCAAAAAGTTTCTTATATTTATTGAAAATAAGAAACCACGACTTAAGATCAGTTCTCATCTATTTAGGCCTCGTTTGGTAGGGATTCTCCTATGTGATTCGGAGTAGAATCGCGTGGAGTCGAGCCAAACGGGCAAACTTTTCATCTGATTCTTGAAGAATCATTCAGAGTGATTCTATTTTTTTACACTAGAGAGGAGAATCTCGCATTTTACAACTTCCCACGAGAATCAAACCAACGAAATATAAAAGTACCCCTAGATTTCCCAAGAAATTACCCACCACTGCCACTGATATACCCCTTACAACCCTATCCGTCCCAGCCCTCACCCGGCTCCTCTCCCAGCGCGTCTCCTCCCTCCCGACGCCCTGAAGCAGGCGGCTAGGGTTTCTCCTAGGAGCGTCGCGCCGCCGGCCAAGGAAGGGACTCGCCGGCAGCCTCTCTCCAGCCTCCGGCCGGCCACGACGTCGGCAGCCTCTCCCCCGCCTCCAACCTCTCCGTTTTCCTACCCCGCGCGCCCAGATCTGAGGTGGTGCTTCATCGGCCATCCTCCCCGTCGCCGGCTCTTTGAGCTCTCCCCCGAGCTGCGCCGGCGGATCCGGACTTCGGCAGCTCCCCAGCGACTCCGGCGACCTCGTTCCGCCGTTGACGCCCCAGATCCGCCGGCCTCTCCCGCATCGACTCCGGCGGGCCGACGCATCCAGCCTCTCTCCCGGCCTCTCCCCCAGCCACACCGCCGGGCCGCCGCTTCGCCGCCTCCCTCCCGGCCTCTCCCCCAGCCACGCCGCCTGTGCGCGCCGCCGACGCCGACTAACATCCCAGCCGCCAGGTTAGGGCGGTGCCGACGCGGGACCCCGTCGATGCCGACTCCCTCAGGCTCGCCGCCAGCGCCAACTCCGGCTGCACGTTTTTCCTCAATTTCTGCATTCTGGAAATTTTCGGAGTTGTCCGAAAATTATTTTCGGAACTTCCGAAAAATTACAGAACCAAATTATTTTCGGAACTTCCGAAAAATTTTCGGACTGTACTACTATTATTTTTAATTTTTAAGTACTTGTACTAATTATTACTATTACATTAAAATTTATCTAATTTATATAATCACTTCTGTTGTATGACAAGGGTATTATAGAGAAATTAACTGGAAGTCCCCTCCCTCAGAATCCTAATTCAATGTTTCTAGCCAAACTGTCACGCCCCAAACTGGCCCCAGGCGGAGACCAGGATAGAGCGGTCCAGATTGACCTGTATGCCTGTACCAGTCCCAGGAAATAGCGCTGGTACAACAGGAAGACTGAATATCACAACAACAGCGGTCTCTTTATTTAAGAGTAGGATTACAACCAAGGTTGGAACTGCGGACAGAACCCGAGTTCACAACAGCATTACAAAAAGGCGGAAGCGGAAAGCGGAGACTAGCCCTAAGCCACAAGCAAAGCCTTGGGGAAGGCCGAAACCCTACTACTGCTCGAAGTCTGCTTGCTCCTGGAAGAACTCTTCATCAGCAGGGTCCACCTCTTCGTCTTCGAGAACTGGGGGGGGGTTTAATTATATAGAGCAAGGGTGAGTACGGGAGTACTCAGCAAGTCAGGGGAATTAAGTGTTTAATGCAAGCTTCAAGGGAAAGCCAGTTATTTTTCACAATTGGTTTTAGTTTAAGACTTTAGAAACATCTAAGTGAGTGCTTCTCAACGACACGGATGAGAAAGTGCGTCTCATCCGGCCGGAGCAGTGAAAATGTATCGATTGATTCTTGTCGGCACGAGAGGCTCCCTGCCAATCGTTCACCGACCCGGCTGCTCCAACAGCCACAACCACACACCCGGTACGAGAGGCTCCCTGCCAATCGTCACCACTCCGGCTGCTTCAACAGCCACAAGTCAACACACGGTACGAGAGGCTCCCTGCCAATCGTCACCGACTCCGGCTGCTTCAACAGCCTTAAACCAAGCACAGAACGGAAAACCTCACACCAACAGCAGTTCACAAGGTGTTCAAATAAAACTACGCTAAGGAATCACCTCACATCCGCCCATGACCGTGGGCACGGCTGTTCGAACAGTTGTTAACCTCTGCAGAGGGGGTACACTTTACCCACACGACGTTACTAACCCCGAATCACCCAGCCCGCGACCCTCGGTCACGTCTGGCGACCTTAAGGCTTTCACGACAAGGCATTTCGAAAGCCGACTCAGGGTCATCTTATGCCAACGGGAGGGGTCCCACGGACCAACACCAGGTTAGGTCCCAGACCATACTGTGCCAGGAAGCCCAGGGGTCCTCCCCGACACCACCCCGGCGAATCCACTTGTCCCTTGGCATCAAGATTTCCCTGGCCTAGCTAATTACTCAGCCAGGGGCGTCCCATATCACCCATGTGGTCGTACTTGACATATGCTTGGATGTAATTCCCAAGGAATCGGTCCTTAGAGCGAGAGCGGGCAGACCGTACCTCCAGTACGTCTCCCGAACCGCGAGTTTTAGAAACTCACTTTAATTTTCAAGACACCGACCCAAGTGTCGGGTTTTCCAAGCATTTTGTAAACTCAAGTTTTACCCAGGTGATCAATTTTAAAGTTTGAGGGAGGTCCCGGTATTCGTACACGAGGTACGGATACCGAGGCATCACCTGAGGGGTGACAAGGGTGTTAGGGTATTCAATAATCAAGGAAGGTGAATGCAGCAATTGGGTAGGGCCTGCCGGTTGTATTGCAAACCGAGGCCTAGTGTCAAGTGTAACCTAAGTAATGCATAGTTTGCGGAATCAAAATACTTAATTTAAATTATGGGTTCAATTGATCAAAGGTGACTTGCCTTGCTCGAGATCTTGAGCTTCTTCCTCGAAATCCGCGCACTGCGGGTCTTCGGGCTCCGAGACTACACGCGAAACGAGACGACTCAACAAAGCGAAAAAGAAGCCCTATTAAAGACCACTAAGCGTGCCATTAGGTAGATCTCGATTTTTGAGGAATTTTGGAAGTGGAACGGAGTCAATCGGACGAACGGTTGAAAAGATATGAATTTCCGAAGATTAAAGGATTTTCTGGAATAAAGAAAAGGAATTATTAATTAATAATTCCCTGGAAAAAGAAAAGAAGGAGGGACTGAAATTGGACTTTATTTTGGGCGGCTAAGGGCAGCCCAAAGGATTTGAATGGGCGCGGCCAAACAATTGGGCCGGCGGCCCGAAGGGAATCGGCCTAGGCCGAGCAAGGGAGGCCGTTGGGCCAAGGGGACTGATGGACCGGCCGATGGCCCAAAGAATTGGCCCACGGCCGATCGGCGCGCGGGGGAGGTGGAATGGCCGATGGGCCGAAGAGAAAGGAGTGGCCGATGGGCCGATGCAGGCTGGCGGCCGAAGCCGACGACGGGAGCCGACGGGGAGAAAAGCGGCCGATGCAGGCCTGGCGGCCGAAGCCGACGGCGGGAGCCGACGGGAGAAAAGCGGCCGATGCAAGCCGGCGGCCGAAGCCGACGGGAAGGAAATGCGGCCGATGCAGGCCGGCGGCCGAAGCCGACGGCGGGAGCCGATGAGCTGCGGGTTAAGACGACGGCCGACGACGCAGGGCTCGGCCTGAGCGGCGGGCGGCGGCGTGCTCCGGCGAGGGCGGCGAGTCGGAGGGGGCGGACGGCGTCGGTAGGCGCCGGTGGAGAGAGATGAGAGAGAGAGGACGAGTCCAAGGCTCGGATCGGAGCGGGACGCGACGGCGGCGGTTTGAGACGACAGCCGACGCCGACGGGGGAGAAACGAAAAAGGGGTAACGGCGCCGGTAGAGGGAGAAGGCGAGCGACGGCGGTCACGGCGGTGGCCGGAGAGGGGTTCTACGGTTGGCTAGCGGCTTAAACCGACGAAGGGAAAAAGAGAGGGGGAGAGGAGAGGAGGTTTACCGCGGCGGGGCGGCAAGCCGGGAAGGAGGCCGACGGCGCGGGCGCGGGCACGGCACGGCTCCGGGCCGGGGAAGAGGGCGGCGGAGATGGCGCCCGGAGCTCCTTCGGGCGCCCTCGGCTGCGGCGGCGAGCGGCACGGACGACGGCGGCAGCGAGGCAGAGTGGAGCGGGCTCGGGTGGAAACGACAATGGCGGCCCGGCGGAGAGGGGATTTGTAGGGGGTTAGGTCGGTTTGGTCGGGGGGGGGAAAGGCGGTTCGCGGAGGTCGGTTTGGGGCGCGGAGAGGGGACCGGCGCACTCCGGCGCTAGCGGCCAACGGCGGCAGTGGTGACGCCGGCCGGTCGGGAAAAAGGGGAGAAAGGGGAAGAAAAAGGAGGCTTGCCTCCTAGCCGATTTGGGCAAGGGCGCGCGCGGGGAGAGAGAGCGCTGACTCTCTCGGCTCGACGCGTGCGGGGCACGTGCGCGGCGTGCACGGGCCGAGCGGCCTGGCGCGGCCCAGCGGGGAGGGGCGAGGCCGAAGGGGTTGGGCCGGCGGCGGCCCGAGGGGAAGGAGAGAGAGGTAGGCCGGGAAAGGGGGACAGCCCGGGTCAAGGGAGGTGAACCAGACTTTTTCTGAGGGTTTGGTTTTGGAAGGATTAGGGCTCGGATTTGAAATCCGATTTCGCGGTTTTCTCCGGGATCGAAGTGGGAGGGGAGACACGAGACCTTGGCACACGACAAGACTCAACCGAAGAGCAAATTTTCGCAATTAGGGTTTTTAGCAGATTAGTTTTCCCGCTAACGCCGCGACAAAACGGGCGTTACACAAACGCCTAATCGTAGTGATTCTGATTCACTCTAGTATCTGATTCAGGAGAATCAGAATCTAGAATCCCAGAATCACAGAATCAAGAGCTCTACCAAACAGGCCCTTAATTGGTCATGATTTTAAAAGGCATACATCACAAATAATACAGTCATTTATAAAAAAATTTTCCACCGAACTAATGTTTTTGTTGATTTTTTTTTAATAATTACATAAACAAAATTTAGAAAATAAAAAGGGTTGACATATCCGCATCTGCCGTAAAGCACACAACCAATGAGTTTAAATAAAAAAAAGAAGTATAAGTTGTTAGGACAAAACCTCTAAATTATGACTAACAAAAATAACGATAAAAGACATTCTTTCTATGTTATTATATAAATGCTATACCACATAAAGTGGGATAAAAGACATACGATCACCAATTCTAATAGAATAGCATCATTGAACACAATATTATGACCCACTTATGATATCGAAGTGAAGTCAGCTGAAAGAAGATAATCTGCATGTGGTTAAATACTTTTTTATTATTAAAAATTGTACTATTATGACAACACCAAATTAACAACACATTATACTAGCTCCCCAACCAAAATTAATTTTATTATTGACCTAGGCAGTCTCAGTAGCCAACTACAAAGATATTTTTAGTATTACAAGGAACAGGATATTAAAAGCAAAATATAAACATCATATCGTCAAACAAAACGCGCAATGTGACAGCCCAAAAAGAGATGTTGAATAGTACTTGTTTATGCTTCTATGACTATAGTAAATTAATGACAGAAAATTGAACCAATACAAAAAAAAAATAGAAAGAAGACAAATTCATAATCGAAAAAACTTATATTCCCTTTCGAGGAAAATTGATAAGTTCGAGTACCAACGTTTTGTGTAATATGTATCAAGTACTTTTCAGTATATCAAGGCTAGACTAATGCAAATTGTATGTACAATATTTTGGTTAAGAAGAGAGAACTCAAGAATAAGTACTAGCCGTAACAATTCTATTTTTTTTAGCATGGACTGTTTTTATTGGAAATTAAGAAAGAGGTGACAAATAGATAGTCATTTTCATATTGCTAGGTCAGCATTGGTGTCACTTATAGCTAGGTCAATATATGATCGAGTCGCTTAATATTGGAGCCAAGCAGGGTATTTGCATAAGTTCATCTGACCAGCAAGGACATTGCTTCTTTAAGCTGGTATCTAGCGGCGGTGTAAGCATGAGATATGTATTCCTTTTTAAAAAATAAAAAAGTTTAAGCCAATATTGAATTGAAAGATTAATTTTATGGCTTTCATATATTGGTAGGGGTAGATTTTAACAGAACTCAAGATAATAAGTACTGAAGTCGAGATTTTTTTTAATCAGAAATGAAGTTGAGATTCAAGACAAGGTTACGGTGTAAACATGATATATGTATTCATATTTTTTTTAAAAAAATTAATACTAACATTGGATTGAAAGATTATGTTCATATATATTGGGTAAGGGGGTCTTTCTAAGAAAATGAATAAACACAATCGGAAAAAAGTGAAAAATGAAATAATGTTGCTGCCCAGGATCGAACTGGAGACCTTCAGTGTGTAAGACTGACGTGATAACCACTACACCACAGCAACTTTAATGCCATGGAGTGGCAGTTGTTTATGTTATCGCAAATATCTGTATTTGCCCCTCGTCCTCGATTGTCTATTTGACAATATATATCATTCATCTGAACCTGCATGACCCTCTATAAAGACATAGCCCTGGCAGGTTTAGAATTGATATTTGGGTCTGGCACATCTGATGATCTGAAGGTTTCTGAAGCAAGCAGATTCAACATTTACTAGTAAAAGTGGATGTCGTCCGACGAACACAAATGCAAAATTTGGACCATCTCAGCAGTAACATCGTTCAAACGATACAACTTCGAGCTTGAGATCTAGAAGGCGATATACAATACACTGTACATGATGAACAAAACCGAGGCAACGGCAAATATATGTACAACCACGGAGCATTTGTGCATCCACGAACAGCACTATTCATCTCAAGAGGAAATAAGAAAGAAAAAGAAACTACACGCAACTTCCGAGTGTCCTACGTCCAGATGCGACAATATTTGGCTAAATCTGGAGTGAACGGGCATTCAACATCTGTATGATGTATTCCTGTGTTCAGGTATAGAATATCAACGAGAAACTCTTGCTTTAACAGTCAAAGAATGGGCGACTTCTTTCAGGAGCATGATGAGAAACATGAACAGTCCAAAGAATAAGCCATGTTTCCTGCAACCAGAAACACCCCAGTTTAGTCTTAACAAGGAATACTAAAGAATACAATGAACGAGGACCAAAACAACCTAATACCAGAACCGATCCAAAACTTATTCTAGAAATTATGAAATACCAGCTCATAACAGCTCAGTCAGCTCTGACGGCGGTGGTGGCGCTGGCACCGGCGCGGCTGGAGACCTTGGGTGGCGGCCGGGTTCGGCGAGGCAGGCCCGGTGGCAGTGCGCAAGGGGGATGCAGCAGTGGAAAGGGAGCTGGCTGTGGTGGGTCATCTTCTTCGTTGCCGGTCAGCACCCTCTCCCTTCCTGGAGCTCCTCCCCTCCTTCGTGTGGTGTGTCTAGGTTGGGTTGAGGCGGTTGTTGGTCAGCGGGGGAAGCTCAGGCTGCCGAAGCGATGCCGTCCAGTCCCGAGTTCTCCTTTGGCCGAGCATGGCGAGGAGGCCGATGGGTGGCGGGACGGAGGAGGCCTGGGCCAGCTCTTAGGGGAGGAGTGGTGGGTTGAAGCGAGCTGATGGCAGGGTACTGCGACAAGTTCGGAAGTCGGCCAGCGGAGGGGCGCCGGTGCGGTATGGTGGAAGCCACGTGCTGCCATTGCCTGTGCGGTGGTTACTGAACCGGTGGGCGCAAACTACTTGAAAGGGTGTAGGGGTTCCAGGCAAAAGCCTCGCCTGGTGGTTCACTGGGCCGGCAGCGGCTACGCCTTCGGACGTCGTAACCCCCTTGGGGGCGTTGTCAAGGGTACCTTTCTCCCTTTTTTGGCGAGTTTTCTCTGGGTAAACACCACATCTTTCTTAGATGGGTGATGGCGGCGTCCTTGATGTCGTGACCTCCTTGGTGGCATCGTCTTTGGAGTCTCGTCTTTGTGTTGTTGTTGTAGGCTGGGCGGCGATCGGCCACGCTTAGCAGGGGTCGTTTTGGTGCTTGGCTCCACTCTCAGTGGTTTGTGCTTGTGTGGTTAGCGTGTGGTTCTTGGATGTGCTTGGTGCACGTCCGACCTCGACAACTTCTGTCGTGTTTTTTCTTGTAACTTTTCTCCTTCTTAATACATTCGGATGGCCTCCTTTGGCCTTCCCAGCGAAAAAAGAAATTATGAAATACCAGGAAACAACTTTATGGGAAAAGAAGTGCATCTCCACATGTGTATGTGAGCTCATGCACTATCCTAAGCAGTAAGCAAAGAAGTTGGTTTGGTTGGTTTCAACTTTCAAGTTTGAAAGTCCAGGTCAATCTTCAGGCACATTTGTGTGCAGTTTTCAATTTGTTGGCTGTGTTCCATCTTTCTGGAACGATATTTCCTCGTTCTGGAGTTGGATTGTCTCTTCCATGATTATATTTTGTAAAAGTTAGTTCTTATGACATCACATTTGCCCAAAAATATTAACACCCACCTCATCTAACACAAAAAAGTTTGACGATTGAATGCATTACCTAAGTGGTGTATCAGAAATTGCCAGTAAAACTTGAAAGTTTATAGAAATGTCAGTGATTCCAACTTCTAAATTTGCAAATTCCACGACGTCCTTGGCCAAAGGACATGCGAATAGATTCCACCATATAGGATACATGAGTTTCTGATAACTCAATTTCTCGTTCCTGTTACACAGATTCCCAAATAAATAAATACATGGAGTGGAAGTAACAACTAGAAAGATGGCCAATGTGTGTTTACCAGTTCAGCAAGCCTGTCATCAAAGCTACTCTGACTATCAATAGATGGCATAAATACTTTTTGATAAGCCTTCCTCAGCATTCGTACCTTCATTTATGAAGTGAGATAAGATTATATTAGACAAAGAATATAATTGGCTAATTGGCTGCAGATATCTAGTCACTAAGTTACCATGAACTTCAAGCCTAATCTCCCAAAATATGGGGAATCCTTAAGCAAACGGTGCATAAAGTACTTAACAACCCATCATTCTGGTGGTAACCAAAAAAATCATCATGGTTCTTCATGACTGTTGGCATACTCGAGCTTAGTATTAACAGATCAAACTATCATATGATGTGTTAATTAAGGTTGGCTCAAATCGTCCTCACTATGCTTTAGCAGTAAATGTGATAAGATGACAATATGTTTAAACATTACCATATCAGTAAAAGGAACATCAGAACAGAACTTTAAGTACCCTCGCACAATTTAGATTCAAATACTAGAGGAGAATAAAAAAGTGCACACGTGTTATGAATAAAGGCTATATATTTCAGAAGTATATGGAAACCTCTTGGTCTGAGAAACCATTGCGCTTAAGACCTTCAAGATTCAGACCACGAAGCTCTGCTCTATCACCTGCAACCATCATGTACCTTGGCACATCTTGTGCAATCTGATTCAAATTGAACTGAATGAATTTCATACTCTCGGACATCATATTCAGAGTTCAAAGACTATAAAGAATTCGTTCCCAAAAAAAATAAGACTACAAAGAATTGCAGTGCCAGTACAAATGACAGCCTAAGTATGGTGAGAACTGCAATGCCATCAGCATCAAATAAGAATGTTGTTGGAAATAAAATATATGCAAAAGTACTGACACTTGACATGATTGACCGCATACAAGTCTAGGCCTCTGATTGGTTGAGCTACAGCTCATAAGCCATAGAAATATGAACAATGCAACAAAAAAAATGGGTGAAACTTCCATATATGTATTATTCATGGTTTAAAAGCCAATGCTGGAAAGTAGACTATGATGATAAAAAAACCAATATCAACTCTAAAATTAAGTTTCAAAATTCAAATTTTGGCTGCAACTAATAAGCTAACAAACACAAGTACCTACTAGTAGTGATCATGCACCTATTCCTAGAAATGTATCATCAGATGAAGTGCATGCTGATTCTATGACTTCAGTTCACAAGGCCTGCTTCTTATGTCTTATTTGCATTATTATCATTCCCTGAAGAAGATCGATCAAGATTGCATGTAATGTATTTGTTGACATAAGAACTTTTGTAAGTTTACAGAATTCAGACGAAAGTTTATCGACAATACATACCACAGAGCCTCCACCTAGAAATGAATATGACCCAATGTGACAAAATTGATGGACAACAACAGCCCCTGCAGTATGGGTGCAATCCTGAAACAATGAATTCCATCAATACACAAATGGGCTCTTGACCAAGAAAATGGATGAGGAATATCATGGTAAATAATCACCCACTTCAACAACAACATGGCCAGCAAATAGAGTATTGTTAGCAAATATGTTATTGTTGCCAATCCTGCAATCATGTGCTATATGGCACGAACCCATTATAAGATTATTGTCACCAATAACCTACAAAAAAAAACTATGATTGTTAGTAAGAAGGCAGAAGTGAGTTCAGTGCAAATCTTATCACAAGGGATCTGAATACCGTGCAGTCACAAGATTTAGAAGAGCGATGAATAGAACAGTACTCTCTGATCTCATTATTGTTACCAATCTGTAGAAAGCATTTGTCTCCTGACTAAAATGGGGGAAGGGCGTTAATGTTCAGCAGAAAGCATAACAATTCAAGTAGCCAAATGGCATATTCATCATCTAAATTGAAAGTGTGTACATGGGAGTCTGGGAGCCTACATTTTTATTGAAGATATGCAATATTAGAGAAATTGATGATTAAGGTCCATAACTCATGGACAGACTTTACATTAAAGATAAGCAAAACACTGTACTATGTGGCATCATCACACTAAAAATCCGGTGATAAAAGAATATCTGACCTTATACTTGAGATCTTGGCACTTGACACCAACTATCGCATGGTGTCCAATGACATTGTTTTCACCAATAATAGTTTGCCCAGGAATGTCTGAACCAAGGATAGCGCCACTGCCAGAAAGCTAAATTCCACATTAAAGTTGTTCACATGTCATATAGTCAGATTTCTTAACAAACATGCAATATGATGCATCGTTCTCCAATATTGCATATTTGAACCTTAGAGTGCTGCTGGCTATGGCTCAGTTGTTGATAGAAAAGTTATTGCAACAAATAGCTCGATGCAGCGAGGAAAGAAAATTAGAACAATTGTCCTGGTAGAGAGCCTAATAGGGGATGTGTGCTATTCAAAAGTGCCTACACGAGCAACATCTTAGCTCCACCATCTGGAGCTTGTAAAGATACTGAATCATGATAGCACCAGTGATAATCCAAACTTTTTTTTGCTAGTATTTCTATTGGGGGAGAATTGATTTTTTTTTCATCCTGCTTCAATTTCAATATCATCCGAATTTTCTATTTTCAGTAACGAAAAAATGCAAACATTTCTAGATTCATCGAAGGAACGGAAACCAGAAAGTGGGGAAAAAAATATATCTTACGTGAGAACAACACATCTCTCCCCTAGCTCGGTATCTCCCATGACATGGCTCCCAGCGTGTAACTGGCAAGCGTCACCAATCCTCGCTGAAGCGCCCACGGTGCAAAATGGGCCTATTGAGACACTCTACAAAAAGTGGTTCAAGTTCAAGGCACATATGCACAGTGATTTTCTACCAGAAAGCAATGGAATTTTTTTTTCTAAGAAGCAGAAAGTAATCATCTCATATTATGAGCATCTGCACCAAACAGGCGAAGGGTAGCACGCATTCGACATTCCGCATGGACCAAATCCAACAGCCAAGCGCAGAGACTCCACAACACGTTGGCCGTACTAGCGCGCACAGCAACTCAACTCAGCCAGAGCTGCGACGGGTGACCTCACCTGTCCGATGACGGCGTCGGGGTGGACGACGGCGGCGGGGTGGACGAAGCTCCTGGCCGCCTCCCTCGCCGCTCCCTCGGAAGCGCCTGCGCGCGGGGAAGCAAAAAACCCAAAGGTGTGACCGTGTGAGAGCGGTGGAGATCAGAGTTAGTCAGCGGGAGGGGGGGCGTACTTGCGTGGAGACTCCGCGAGACGGCGAGGAGGCGGCGGGCGGCGGCGGCGGCGGCCATGGGGAGCGGTTTGTGTTAGGAGAGGGGGGGAGAGGGGACCACCCGGCGATGAGGTCAGCTGGGGTTTTTGCGAGTTTTGCGACCGTGTCCATCGGGCCGTCACGCAGCAGCGCGCTGCAGCATCCAGCGACGCGGTTGCACGAGTGCACCGCACATCGGTCGGCACATGGGACGCTGGCTATTTCGTCCGTCTTCAGTTCGCGCACACGTGACAGGGAAGACACACACATGACGCATATATACCTGGGCACGTTCAGAGGGACAACGGTTCTATGCAAAATAGTACTACGTCCGTCTATATTAATATGGCTACCTTTAACATGTTATAGTATGGAACAGACGTAGTATGATGAGTATGATTGTTATATACCTACCTGGAGAATCTAAGAGAGAGATCAGATAACTAACCATGTTTTTGAAAAAAATTTACAGTATTTCACATAAAACCGTTCTCTTTTACGCAAATGTTAACTTAGTGGCTTCTAACTTCTATTACTTTCGTTTCAAAATATAAAAAGTTTTAGGGTTGAACACGAGTATTAAAAAAATATGTGAAATTAAATGTGTGAAGGTTATGAATTATGTTGGTTGAGAAGATAATAAGTTCTATATTTTATGACAAATGTTGAAAGCTAAAAATTACTATATTTTGGAACGAAGAGAATAAGAGATTAGAGTTTACCTTCACATGGCGTGGATACACGTATTCATCCCCAGGGTGAGTTCTTTCCCTTTCTTTCTCAACTCACATCTCTCTTTTTCCGCGCGCACGCTTTTCAAACTACTAAACGGTGTATTTTTTTTAAAAAAAGTTTATATATAAAAGTTGCTTTTAAAAAAATTAATCCATTTTTTTAAAAAAATTAGCTAATACTTAATTAATCACGCGCTAATGAACTGTTTCGTTTTTCGTGCGCGCGGTATGGGTTGGGAGAGCATGCAAACGAACACAGCCACGTTTTTCTGCTCTGTGGTTGAGCCACGTCATATGAAATAATGTGAATTTTATCGACAGATTCACCTTTGTGTTTCTATACTTATGAGATTAAATCACTTGGAAATACAAACACCGGTGATAAGTACATTACTTTTTGTGTTTTTTTTCAGCTACTTCAGCAGATTATTTGCTCAACGTCTTAAAACCGCATTTAAAGAAGATTCCATGTTCTATTGCTTAGTTCACTTGTTGTAAGCTATTTATTAAGCTTATTTTCCAAAATATATAAATTATTTCTATAATTAAGTATATAATCTGTTTTGACCAGGTCCTGAGTTCGGAAATTCCCACTTTATATTTATTTGTGTTGTCTAGGTTTTTACCAATTTCTTTTTTCATATAGCATCTAGTTTTTAATTGGCTTCTCTTTATGGTGCTTTTTTATCACATTGGAAGCTACCAGATAAATTTTCAGAAGTGAGCTTTATGTAAGACGTCTGTCTTTCTTTTCTTAACGTGGTTTTAGTTCACTTTAATCATCTTTGTTCATGAATAAATCCTATACCTACTATTCTAATAAAAAACATCACTTTGATGCCCCCTTTAAAATTTTTCTAAAATTAACATATACTCTCACTACTACAAAAACCCTCATAGGGACCGACCTTATAGGTGCCGGTTCATTTTAAACCGGCACCTATGGGTTATTTTTCATCTTCATATGATGAAAAAATTAAAAAAACCGGTACATATAGTATTGGTACCGGTTTTTCTTAATGAACCGGTACCTTTAAGGAGCTATAGGTGCCGGTTCATTAGGAAAAACCGGTACCAATACTATAGGAACCGGGTTTTTAAAAGAACCGATACCTATAATATATTATAGGTGCCGGTTAACTTAAAAAACCGACACCTATAATATATTATAGGTGTCGGTTTTTTTTAACCGACACCCATCCCAAACCAAGCCGATCCGAGCAAGCCGATCTCTGCCTCCTTATCCACTCCTCTCTCTCGCCCCTATCCTAATCCACTCCTCTCACCGTCCGCCTCCTCTCTCTCGCTCACACTCACCTCTCCCTCTCCCTCGCCGCCTCACCTCTCCCTCCCCTTCTTCTCCCCACCTCTTCCGCTGTGGGAGTTTGCGGCGTTGGCGACGACGACTTCTCCCGTAGCGAATCCAACGGCAGCTTCTCCCGTGGCGAATCCGACGGCAGCTTCTCCTGCGGACAATCCGATGGCGGCAGCGTCGACGGTGGGCGGGGCGGCGTCGATGGGGTCTCCTGCAACGGATTGGGCGTCGGCGGTATCGGTGGCTGGAGGGCAGCGTCGACGGGTGTTCCCGTGGCGGATCCGGCGTCGGCGGTGTCTCCCGCGGCCGATCCGGTATCTACGGCATCGGCGGCGGGCGAGCGGCATTGGTGGGTGCTAATTCCCACGGCGGATCTGGCGTCGGCGGTGGGAGGGTGGCGTCGGCGAGAGTTCCCGCGGCGGCTCCAGGTGCAAGTACATCTTAGGAAATTATTGATTCTTATTCTTGTTCATGTGAGATGCGTTGTTGTTGTTCATGTGGGAGTTCATCTGTTGATATGAAATATGTTGATGTGAGATCTGTTGATGTGAGCTGTGTCGATCGTTTGTTGTTCTTGTTGATCTGTTGATGTGAGATGGTTGTTCATTTGTTGTATGTGTTGAAGATTGATATGAGGAACACCTGGGGTTGGGGTTGCTCGAAGTATCGGCTCAAAGTATTGGCTCGAGCCGTGGCTTCCTTTTTTTTTGGCTCGTGAATTTCACATTGGTGCCGGTTTTTTATATGACATTGGTGCCGGCGCGCTCATTAGTGCCGCCTACTGGGTGCCGGTTGGAAAACCGGCACCTATTAGGGTTTTTCAACCGGTACCAAAGTCCATTTTTGTAGTAGTGTCTACATAACACAACTAAAGGACGCGAAAAGAGCATACGGGGGAATCATTTGGAGGACATGAGCACCTTCGAAATATAAAAACAAGATTTTTCACTTGACATGTTCTTAAAAACCTGATATGGACGAAGGGTAGATTATCGTCGAGGATGGGAGGGGGGGAGGGGGCAAAATGACTGATATCATATCAATTATGCCTTACGAACCTGGAGACGGTTAACCACCTATTCCTTTAATGTCTTTTTGCCACTGCGGTTTGGAATACAATATGTTGATTAGGATGCGCCAATCTCACGTCACAGTGCATTATGTGAACTTTTCTCTTCATTAGAAATTTCATCATTTTGAAATAACTAAGGGCTTGTTTGGTTTGAAGCCATACAATTACCAAAATATTGGTAGTATCAAAACCTAGATAAATTTTGGCACTACCAATTTTAGTAGGGTAGATTTGCTACTAGCTATAACTTAGTATGGGTAAAAATTGGCTTCAAATCAAATGCCAACAAATTACTATTGAAGTTACTGAAACATTGGTAAGTTATAAATTGACATCAATTCAATCAAGCGCTAAATTTAGATGTGTTCTTAGTTGTACAAAACAACCATGAATTTTTTCAAGACTTCACTGAAGTAGCAACCATTGTGATTATGGTCTAGTGTCTAATAACGAGAAGAGTAAGGGCCCATTTAAATCGCATAAATATACAAAACGAACGAATAGAAAAAAACAAGATTATGATAAAAATACAAATGCAAAACAGAGAATTACAAGATACAGAAAAAACAAAAATGATCATTTAATTGAACCGCAGAAAAAACACACAAAGTGGATAAGAGAGAGAATCAAATGAAATTTTGCAAGAGATTGGAGCTCTTACTAAGTTTCCTCTAAAATTTTTATACGATTGTTCATTTCACACGAATTTCAAAGGATATATGATTTAATTCTTTGTTTTAAAGATATTCATAGAACATTTTTTTATACGATTGAAATCCCTCAGAATTTTTATGTTTTTTTACCAAATGAAAGAGGCCCTAAATAGAGTGGGGATCTTTCTGTTGTATTGTGCACGTAGTAGGTGACACTGTCATGTGCAGTACAATAGATGATTTGCATCCATCTAAATATACTATCTATAAACTGTGCGGCACAAATGATTTTACTAACAACGAGAAGAGTGTTAGAGAAGTGACAGGGAAAAGACAATGTGTAACACGATGGATGCAATTTCCAATTCAGAAGGTGTAAAGGAACCCAGGTTGAAGGTTCGATCGAGATATCGAAAGCAGTGGTTGGACCGATCTGGGTCTTTTTTGGAGAGGTGGCGTACTATGCATTATAGTGGCAGCCATTTTGAAGGGAGCGAATAATCGGACGGATGAGATTGAAAAGGATCGAATTGTTCCGGCAGCGTGGCAGCAGGGGAGCCCATTTTGCTCCTACCAGCGAATCTCAGCCGTCCGATCCGCAAGTCCCCAACCCCGTCGGTCCAGATGGCGAGATTCCTAAATCCACGAGCGCCTTCACACCTCTCGAGACCACTCAGCCAAGGAAAATCCCAAACTACCCCTGTCGACCTCCGCGTGTCTAACGTCACTCAAACCCAGCTCAGCAAATAGTCGCTGGGATCAAGGCTAACATGGTAATTTCCTCGCCTCGAGAAAAAAGAATAGTTAAAAAAATCCACTAATCCGACACGAAGGATATGAGCTCGCGGCTAGGGTTTCTCCTCACACACTTCCCCCACTACTCTTTCGTCTCCAACCCCTCGCCGCCGCCGCCGCCACCCAAAACCCTACCCTTCCCCTCCTCCCACCTCCCCGTATTCTAATGGCGCTGCAACCAATCCGGCACAGCTGCTAGCAAGCGACTCCATCCGCGCGCGTCGAGTAGCTCCGTGAACCTACCGCAGCCTCTCCTCCCCGGCGCCCCGCCGCCCATGGCGACCCTTAACATGTTCGACATCCTCGGCGCGGACGACAACGACGACCCCTCGCAGCTGCTGGCCGCGGCTGCGGCCGCGGCGCAGAAGGCCGAGGCGAAGAAGGCCGCGGCGGCGACCGCTGGGAAGGCGGCCCAGACTGCGTCGGCCGCCGCCAAGTTCCCGACCAAGCCCGCTCCCCCCACGCAGGCTGGTGAGTTGTGGTTATCTGAGTGTGTTAGATCTGATATTTTGGGTATTTAGGCCTCACGCGGCATCTGAGTTGTTTATACTGAATGATACTTAGTTTTGTATGGTGATTTTTTAGTATGGTTTAGTGATAGTGATTGGATTATATGTTGCTAGGAGATTGTTTTGTAGTTCTACTTTGCTCAATTTTGGAGTTAGGAACATGTCGGCTGTAAACTTTGTTACTATGATCTGTAAAGGCGTGGGCTTTGCATTGCTGGAAAGTAGTATTTATTCCCCCTTGAAACATGCTGTTCGAATCTTCTATCAGTTCTTAGAATTTATTCCTCCAAACGCCACTGGTTCTGATTTCAGCCCCTGAATTTCTATTTGTTTCAGTGCGGGAGGCACGGGGTGGTGGTGCACCATCACGTGGAGGGTTTGGCCGTGGTGAGCGTGGCCGTGGCAGAGGTGGACGGGGCTATGGCCAGAACCGTGATTTTGGTGGAGACAACGCCAATGGCTATCAGGGTGGTTACGGTGGAGGCTATGGAGATGGGGCTGTTGCTACTGGTGGAGAAGGGGACAGGGAAAGAGGCCCTCGAGCCCCATTCCATGGAGGTAGGCGTGGTGGCTACCGAAATGGTGAATATGGGGATGATTCTGAGAGACCACCCCGGAGAAATTATGAGCGCCACAGTGGTACTGGCCGTGGGTATGAGATGAAGCGTGATGGTGCAGGGCGTGGGAACTGGGGAACTGCTACTGATGAGGCTCTTGCACAGTAAGGAAATTTTATCTGTTTACGATGTCCCTTGTCTTGGATAGTGAAGGCACAGATAACTCATAGTGTTATTCTTGGTATGTAGGGAAACTGAGGAAGCCTTGAAGGTTGAGGAGAGTGCTCCTATTGCTGAGAAACAGGGTGAGCAGGATGATGCTCCAACTGGAGAGAAGGATAACAAGGAGGGTGCTGCAAATGAGGAAGAAGAGAAGGAAGAGGATAAGGTAATGACTTTCATCTGTTCTCCACTCTGTCTAAACTGAGGAAACTGCACTACTATTTTAGAGGTTTGCTGAAATCAAAATGTATTCTTGTGTGTCTAATAGCACATTTTGGCACTATTTTTGTTACGGTACTTTACGAGTCCATTGTTGTTCTGTGTTGCTGGTAATAATTTGAAATGTCACTATCCAGAAATGTCACTATCATATTGCTTGCTATATGATACTTTTCTATAAACTGTCAGAAAATGATGCGATTCCATCACCCTGGATGTGACAAGTAGTTGCAATTCAGTTGGTGGTTGGGTTTACACATGAGTTATCAACCCAATTTAACTACTATTTTCACATGCATTCATTTCACGTTAACAGGATAGTGCTGGACTGATGGATTGTATATTTTCAACTCAAATGATCCTTAAATTTTCAACCTTAAACAATTTGTGTGTAATACAAATGGGATAAAAGTATTTGTGTACACTTTTGTTGTGCGGTATTATGGGTTTCAGAATATAGAAGTTTTATCTTACTACACTTCTTTTGTCTATACATCTTGCTTGAAGCCAATTTGCTGGTAATGTCCGTAGATGTATGGTATGTGTGTATTATGATGTGGTGATTTCATCGTACTGTAATTTTTTCCTGTGCATTTTTCTAGAACTATTTGCTAGTAATGATGCTACCTTATTGTTACCGCTTATTTCTTGAACTTGGTTGCTACACTCCGTATCTATTCTGCCCATGGAACAAGCTGTGTATAGCTACATTGAAAACTTTGAACAGCTATTACACTTTTCCGGTTTTCCCAGTGAATTTAAGTGTGATTATTGCTTCTGCTAATGCATTTGCTGTATAATGTCATCAGCACTGACCTCTCAATGTTATTATATCCTACTATGTAGGAGATGACTCTTGAGGAGTTTGAGAAATTAAGGGAGGAAAAGCGGAAAGCTCTTCTTGCTTTCAAGGCTGAAGAGAGGAAGGTTGAGGTTGATAAGGACCTGCAGTCTATGCAGCCACTTTCTACCAAGAAAGGAAATGATGAAATTTTCATTAAGCTGGTATATTTCTCAGTGTGTACTCTATTTCAATCCCTACAGTTGTCTGCTTCTAGAGTTTTTTTTTATTAAATGTATCATCTTCTTAGGGTTCTGACAAGGATAAGAAGAAGGAAAATGCTGAGCGCGATGAGCGTGCCAAGAAGGTATTTAACTATCATAACTTACCTATGTAGTAACTGGCAGACCTGTACATATTCTTTGTAGGTCAGTCTGGATGCCAAAATCTTGTAAATTGAGGTTCTTGTACACATTTTTGGTTTTGGATGTGAGTGTTGGGTAGATGGCTATGATAATTAGGCATCTGTTTGGAAGAACATGGGGATGCCTTGGTAAAATGATCACTAATAAATTTTCAAACAAGCCTATGGTGTAATTGTTTGGTTATGTCCTAGATTTTGCGATTGATAGCAACTCAATTTATTTTGGAAAAAAAATTTCTGGGTTCTAATCTGGTGAATTTTGTTCCAGTCTCTGAGCATCAATGAGTTCCTGAAGCCTGCTGAAGGAGAAAGGTACTATGGTGGCCGTGGTCGTGGAAGGGGGCGTGGAGATCGTGGTGGTCGTGGATATGGCGGGGGTTACCAACGTGGCCCATATTCTACATCTGCACCATCCATTGAAGATCAGGCTCAGTTCCCAACCCTTGGTGGGAAGCCGCGTGCGTGAACGGTCTAAGAGCATCGCAGCATTGTTTTTACTGGTGTCACCTTTAAATTTTGCCCGCAGTTGAATCATATTGTCACGGTTAATCGGAACAAATAATGGTGTTGCCTGTGCCTTCTTTCCATCGTGTGTTGGTCTACTTTGTATACCGGAGTTGCTTGTCAGAATTAGCCTCTAATTTTGTAGGCTAGCTTTTACCATTTTGTTAAAGATCTGCATTCCTTGCATGTTTATTTAGCTGCTATTGCCACTGGCTTGTGTTTGTGTGAGATGTTCTACGCTGTGTGAGACCTCAGCATACAACCATGGTGCGCTCCAGGAGCCCAGATCTATGGACGCAGCCTGAACTCAGGTGCTCAAACTGCAGGATGGTCCGTTCTCTTGCGCAGTTGCACGAGCTAGTCAAAACTGGGTGTGTCCGTGGTGAGTGCAAACCAGCATATTACGCACTGTGGGTTTATGACCCAATCGCGCCTACTGAAATCTTGAACTAAACAGGAAGAAGCACGCTCTGCTCAAGTTACAAAAGCCAACATGAAAACATGGTCCGTAGCAGAGACCTTTTAGCTTCCTATATCATCACACCTACAACTTGTACTTCCTAGATGTAAGGTATAGCAATTGAGATTCTCTGTAGTATGTGTAATAATAGCTTACTGACATGTGGGCTCGAGGGTCGAAAAGTGCTAATAGCTATAAACAACTAGCTAAGAAGTAAGAAGTGAATCAATTAAATTACTTAACCTGTTGCCATTACGGTATCGTATTGTTTTGTGCCATATGAATGGACCTACTCTGGAGCTTGACAATACCAACACTGATTCCAAATCAAACTAACCGTTCTGAGAGCGCCCAGGATTGCTTCCTTGTAGGCAGCAAACATGGCTGTCGCTCAAGTACCTCGTAATACGACATGTAGTTGCAGTAAGGAGGTATGCTAGATCGCCACTCCAAAGGTTGTGAAAAGGGTGTGTATGTAACATGCAAAGTTGAGCAATGAGCATACATGATGCTTGTCCAGTGAGGGTTGCAAAGATGGTAAAAACAGCAACATGGACCACAACAGAAACCTTCATAGTGAACTGCATGGGTCCTGTCGGAGTTTGACAGTATCTTTTTGACGAAAAAGAGTTTGACAACATCAACACAAATTTCAAATCGGACTATCCCTCTCTATTGCTGGAATCACTTCCCCTTAGGCACAATGAGCTGTCGTATCTCACAGTGCGGCAAGTAGCTAATAAAGAGGACTAGATTGCTACTCCAGGGCGTCAAATTTTCCTTCAGGTTTAACACTTCCTGTAAGAATATCAATCAATGTTATCTTGAGAAGAAGATCATCATGCTGAGAAGAACATACTTGATACTGATTGTAAACCATTGCAACAATTGGGTGTTCACCAAGCAAAAGGATGGGACAACTGTGAAATACTTTTGCATCATTACATCTTCAACTTCTACGTCAGCATAGTTTAGTTTTACATCGTAAGAAAGGAAAATACATGGGACAACTCCATGCTAATTGCTAAAATAACTTGCTAAGAAGTGAATCAACAAAATTGCTATACTCTATCTGATGAAGTTACGGTACTAACCATATTGTTTCCTATGCCATTTGGGATGGGCCTACTCTAGAGCTTGACAACTCCAACACTGATTCCATATCAAACTAACCCTTCTGAGAGCGCCCGGGATCGCTTCCTTTTAGGCAGCATATGTGGTGGTCGGGCAAGTACCTCGTAATGCGTCACATAGCTGTAGTAAGGAGGTATGCTAGACTGCCAATCCAGGACATCATATTTCTCCGGAAGCTCAACATTTCCAGTAAGAATATCACTTGATGGAATCATGGGTATATCAGCCAGCTGAGCAGAACTTACTTGATAACGGCTGTATGTCGCTGCGATGACACGCATATTTCTAGGCGTCCAAATATAAGTAAATCCACTCTTTTTTCTATACGCGTCACTTGGGTGTTCACCAAGCACACGTATATGCATGTCTATGTAATATTTTAAGCATTCGAGAAACCTGTACCAAAATCGAATACTACGATTAGACCTGAGTATGCCAGCAATCATGTGCGTTGCCATGAAAGATCCCTTCACTATGGTCGCGATATCCATGTATATTGTTGCTAGCTTCGGTTCCTCTTCAGGATTTGTGCTCCCAAATGCAATCGTCTTGAAGAAATACCAAAACGCTTCTTTTGGAAGAAAATGTAAGTGAAGTGCTTCTGTTGTCCCAAAAGTTGCTATCTTGTTTGATGGACTGGTTAATATGATCTTTCTCACAGGTGCTATGTGGTCTCTCAAACTGTCCAGAATTCTTCTCCATGTTTCATCTTCCATATCATCAACAAGTTCAATGATAAGTAATGATTGTTCAATTGAGGCAGGATTTCGATGTTTAATTAGACCGATGTCTGAAGTAAGTGCCAGGTCTCCACCCCCAATACCATCTGGGCCATAGAAAACAATTGTAGAGAAGTACTTGCGCACCCTTTCATCACGGCAGACATGCTCCACAAGAGTGCTCTTCCCAACCCTGCCTGGTCCAATTATTGGAAGCACATCAATGCTTTCTGTATCAGAAGGATGATTTGGTTCTAGCAAGAAGTTGATAACCCTCTCCTGTTCTGCTTGGCGGCCAAACATGCAATTTTCCAACAACAAGTAGCTACAATAAGGCTGGCGACTCATACGAGGGTAGCTGCTCACAAACACAACAAACTCCTGCATGTCTGAAACAATGCTTTCCAGGTGACCAAGCATCTTTTGCAGCTCTTTTTTCTCAAGGACATCAGATACAATTTTCCCTGTTCTAGTGGAAAGGCAAAACCGCTTAAATGGACTGTAAGGGGATAGGTCAAGAGAATGAGTACCCACCTCATCTTTAGCATTCCCTTGAATGATGCGGTACTTGAAATTATCAAGGAAGTAGTAACCTCTGTACACCACACCTCTCACCATCCTAAGTTGCAGCAGCATCGCTTGGTTTTTGATGTGCCTGCTATCGGCCTCCTCAACAATGGCTTGGATCCGGAGCAGCAAGCGGTGTAAGCGCTGTAGGTTCTCCTCCACATCCTGATGCTGCTGGTAGTATCTGTCAATCATGAAGGATATGGACCTGCTGAGAAGATCACCAAGAACTGCAGATAAGAAGGTGTCCATGGTGGTGTCTTGCGATTGGGGCGATAACTTGTGATTGGAAGAGGGAAAGCTGTCATGCAAGCAGCTTAAACAAGGCTATCAATATGGAGTTGTCGTGTTGCGGTTGTATGCATTGGAAGGCTGCTGTCTAAGGCTGTGTCATGACTTTTAGTCATGGTTATCAACTCACGTCATTCGTTTTTCGCGTGCATGCTTTCCAAACTGCTTATAATTTTTTTAAAAAAATATATACAAAAGTTGTTTTAAAAATCAAATAAATCTATTTTTCAAAAAAATATTAGCTAATACTTAATTAATCATACGCTAATAAGTTATTTTGTTTTATGTGCACGAGTGATTAGTTTCCAATCCCCAATATCTGAACACACAGCCTAAGTGCAATTATGGGCTGTTGCCTGCTAGGCACAGGGGGTCATTTATGGTTGGCATCCAAAAAATTTTTGGTGTGAATGTACAAAAGTTTTACACGTCACTATATTAGAATATATTAGAAGAAGATGTTATGAGTATAACTTTGACGTAACGTAGCGGTCATGGAGGGGTTGCAAGGAGAGGAACATGAACCAAAAGCGGGCTATCTAGAAAGGAACAGGGCTCCAAACAAGAACTAGGAACAGAGTAGCTAACAAGGAAAAAAAACTAACTGCCCAACAGAACTCCTAGATTTGCTTGTTGATTTCAGTCGTTGACAGCATAATTAGTCATGCCAATAAGCTACCAATTAAAGGCTTTAAAATAGGCAGCAATACCAGACCTTACAATCAGCTAACATGCTCTCTTCAGATGTAAACGATGGTGGTTTGGATTGACATCAGCGCGTGGTGCAACTGTTGCAGATTCTCCTCCCTGATGCATCAAGTAGTATCTATCAAGGAGGAAAGATATGGATCTGCTGATAAGATCACCAAGAACTGCAGCAAAAAGGCCTTCATGGTGAACTGGTGTGCCACCTCTCATAGTAAAAAGGAAAAATGGTGAACTGGTGTTGGTGTGAATGGAAGGTGTTTCAGATCATATTTCAAAGGCGAGACCTGAGACAATCAGGTAGGTTAATACTAGACTAGCAGCAAGGAATTATGATGTTGACACATGCAATTATTGATTGGATGGCTGCTATCTACATGCAACGAGTGCCGAATGCCTGTCGATTTCAGTTGTTAACCAGGAATAGTTTTTTTTCCCTGTAATATTTCGCGAAACAAGACGGATTTGTCATAATCAGACAATACAAATGAGCCTTTATCAAAGAAAACAATTAATGGCATCAAGAATGGGAAGGTTCATTGTTGTTTATAAGCTCTTAAGCATTTAGGGCAGCAAATCCTAGATATCCTATGGGCCTATTCGATTTTAGCACAAATCGCAAGAAATATTACCAGTTTACCACCCAGTAGCTATCTACCTGTGCTATTTACCCATCAGTTCGGTGCAGAAGTCAGGCGGGGAGGAGCGGGCCGGTGCTGCTGCGGCGGCGGCGGTAGCGTGCGGCCGGCGACTCTGGGCGGTAGGAACCACTGCTTGCGCCGCGAGTACAGCCCATTCGGGCCTTGACGGGCTAGCGAGTAGCGAGGAAGAAGCTTGCAGTAGGCCAGTAGGGAGACATGGAGGAGGGAAAAAAAATGGAAACCCAGAAATATTGGGCGAGTTCTCCGCTTGGGCTTCTTTGTAAGCTGGCGAGAAATGTGAAGGGGGGAAAAATGCTTTCTACTATGTACTATCATTTGGTAGCCCTGAACTGTAAACATTATTTTGTTGATCAATCCGATGCTAAAATTTTGTCCATTGATCCACTTTTTTTTTTTTGCCTTTTGGACCCAAGTGTTTGGTAAATGGATATTATTTAGGCATTTGTTTAGAAGAACATGGGGAGGCCTTGGTAAAATGACTGACATATTTCCATACAAGCCCATGGTATAATTTTTGGTGTTATATAGATTTTGTGATTGATAGTAACTCAATATTTTTTTTAAAAAAAATTGTGGTGTTCAGTATGGTGAACTTTGTTCTAATTTGTGATCATCAATGAGCTCTTGAAGCCTACTGAAGGAGAAAGGCACCGTAAGCTATAGAGGCGATGTGTTCGTTGAAAGGTGCGTGGGGATCGTGGATATGGCGAGGTACCAATGTGGCCCAAATGATACGCCTACAAGTGTCTACAACGTCCATTGAAGATAAGGCTGAATTTCCAACCCTTGGTGGGAAGTCAAGGATGTGAACGGTAAAAGAGCATCGCAGCATTGGTTTTACTGGCATCACCTTTAAATTTTGCCCTGAGTTGAATCATACTGTCATAGTTAATCAGAGCCTAATAATGGTGTGTTGCATGTGGTTTTCTTTCATCCTGTTTCTCTACATTGTATACCGAAGTTGCTTGTACTCAGAACCAGCCTCTAATTTTGTAGTCTAGCTTTACCATTTTGTTAAAGATTGGTATTCCTTGTATGTTCAACTGTTGTTATCACTGCTTTGTGTTTGCGCGACATGCTTTATGTTGTGTGAGATGGCTACGCTCAGGCACAACCATGGTGCGCTCTAGGAGCCCAGTGCTGCGGGCTCAGCCTGAGCTCAAGTGCTCACCAAACAGGAGGCATTCTTGTTGCTCCTGTTCAAATATAACCATGCAAGTTCCATTCATCAAAATCTAATTGTTCAAATATAATTTGCAGTGAGTGAGATGTCAATAGTCAACAATGTTATTCAGAACAAAGGGAGTAATATAGAGATATGTACATCCAACTTTTATAAATTTTTATAAATACTAAAAAATTGTCCGTGCGTTGCAACAGAGAAAAAAAGATTTTTTAAAAAAATTGAAATAAAAAATATAGAAAAAAAATGCATGCATGTATAAAGTAGAGGATTGAAAAACATAGAAAATTTGTGCAAACGTATGTTTGTATGGAATAAAAAAAAAATGTAGGATATTTTTTCGACCACTAACCAATCCTACAAATGTTAGTCTAATACTACACAATGAACACATTAGTGCAATAGTGTGCTCTCACCGACACTCTCTATGAGAGAAACCAAGCAACATCATTATACAATCGGAGAACCCAATCGACCAATCAATAGCACAAACCGGACCCACGATGCCATAAGTAGTGCGAGGGTGCAAGCCGGAACTCGGCAGCACTACAGTAGGAGGCGGCCGCTTGGGGAGAAGCAAGTGGTGGCACGTGCACACGACTAAGCAAGTGGTGATGGGAATTCGAGTAGCAGGAGAAGGCGCATGGTGGCTTGGACTCGAGCTGGAGAAGGTGTCCCATCTCAAGTCGAGATCAAGCATGAGAACAAGGAAGCAAATCGTCGCCATAGGATCTAGTAGGTTGAAGCTAGCAGCGACTCAACGAGGAGATGGACGGCGGCGTAAGCTAGAGCAGGCGAAGGCGTCATTGGCGCTATAGCTGGCCAAATGGGCCGTGCTATGCTGAGCCGGCCCGGACACAGTCTTATTGTAGTCGGCCCAGGCACGGCACGACACGTCGGCCCGTGGACTGTGCCGGCACGGTCTATTTGCCTATGTCGTGTTTGGCCAGCATTTTAGCCCATGGACCGGCACGACACGGCACGCCTGTCGACGGGCCGGCACGAGCACAGCCCAGCCGACCCATTTA
This sequence comes from Oryza officinalis, assembly GCA_008326285.1. Classification (NCBI taxonomy): domain Eukaryota; kingdom Viridiplantae; phylum Streptophyta; class Magnoliopsida; order Poales; family Poaceae; genus Oryza; species Oryza officinalis. The sequence continues at coordinate 47,725,010 of BDMV01000001.1, read as the reverse complement.
TTTTCCTTATATTTCTCATATTTTTTATTTTTTCACATTTTATCCTATTTTTACCATATATTTCATACATTTCCTAAATTTTCCTCACATTGTCATATTTTTATCCATTCTTTCCTTCATGTTATATTTTTTCTGCTTTTTTTCCCTCAAATTTTAAATTTTTATGGGCCACGTGAGCTGGTGGGCCGGCTACCGGCTCATGTGCCGTAACAGTAGCTCCTCCTTGGGCCATGCTTGGGCTGAGGCCTTGGCACGTGGTCCAGTACGGCACGGCCCGCTACAGTTGTCGTGTCTAACGGGCCGTGCCTTAGTGGCCGTGTGTAACGCCTGTTTCGTCGTGGCGTTAGCGGGAAAACTAATTTCCTAAAAACTCTAATTGCGAAAATTTTGCTCTTCGGTTAAGTCTTGTTGTATGCCTGGATCTCGTGTTTCCTCTCTCAGCTCAATCTCGGAGAAAATCGCGAAATCAGAATTCAAATCCGAACCCTAATCCTTCCAATTCATATTCTCAGAAAAAGTCTGCTTTATCTCCCTCGCTTTCCTCGGGCCATTTCCCTCTCGGCCTGCTTCCCTTCCCCTTCCTTCTTGGGCCACCGTCCGACCCAGTCGCCCGCTTCCCCTTTTTTTCCTCCCGGGCCGCTCGCTCGGCCCATCCTTCCCTTTCTCCTCCGGCTGGGCCACGCTCGCCCGGCCCGATCCGCGCGGCCCGAGCGCGCCGACCGCGTCGCGCACGTGCGCCGCACGCGCTGCGCGAGCAAGAGAGCGTCCCGCTCTCTCTCTCTCCCTCTCGCCCGTTCTCCCTCGCCCGCACTGACCTCCGCGAACCAACCTCGCCCCTCTTTTAAATCCTTCCGCTCGGCCGCCATTGCCGTCCGTCGCCGAGCTTCTCTCCTCTTCCGCCGTGCCATGCCGCCGCCGCCCTTGCCGTCCGTCGCGGCAGCCGAGGACGCCGAAGGGGGACCCCGGCCCCGCCGTCTTCCTCTCCCTCGGCTCGGAGCCGCGCCGCACCGCCCCCGCGCCGTCGGCCCCCCCTCGGCGAGCTTCTCCTCCGCGGTAACTCCTTTTTTTCCCCTCCACCTCCCCCCGTTCTCCTTGGATTAGGCAGCTCGGTAGCACCGTAGACCTCCTCTGGGCACCACTGTGGGCGCCACCCCTCTCCTCCATTCCTTCCCCGCACCGCCGTTGCCGCCATCGCCTCGCGCCATCGCCGGCCGCCGTCGCGCCTCCTCTCCCGAATCCGAGCTGATGGCTCGCGCTCTCTCTCTCCCCTCTCCACTCCGGCGCTTTCTCCCTTCTTCGGGCTCGCGCCGCGCCGCCCCGAGCCTCCCCGCTGTCGCCGCTGTCGACCCGGCACCATCCCCTTCGCCCCTCCCGTCGGCCTCTGTGGCAGCCACGTTGGCACCACGCGAGCGCCGATGGCCTCGCTCCCTCCGTGCGCCGAGTTCATGCGCACCGGGTCGCTGACCGGCGAGTCCCGCCCTAGCGCCACGCGGTGGACCGTGGTCCACCGGTCCGGCCGCTCGCGTGGGCTGCGCCCCCGCCTCGGCCCACTCGGCCACTCGGCCTTTGGCCCAGTCGGCCTCCCACTCCGCCTCGCGCGCTCCACCCGGCCTTGGGCCGTCTTTCCCGCGCGTCGGCCCGCTCGCTCGGCCGCGCCCGCGCTCGCTCGTTGGGCCGCGCCACTCGGCCTCCGGCCCATCAATCTCCCCGCACGCCGCTCGGCCTCTCTCGTGCGCCGCTCGGCCTTGGGCCGCCTTCCCTCCTGCGCGCCGGCCCGTGAAGTCCGACCGCGCCCAAATCGGGCTTGGACCGAATCCTTCAAAATAAAGTCCAATTCAAGTGCCTCTTTTATTTTTATTTTTCAAGGGAATTAATAATTCCTTTTCCTTTATACAGAAAATCATTTAATCTTAGGAAATTCGTATCTTCTCAACCGTTCGTCCGTTTGACTCCGTTCAATTTCCAAAATTCCTCAAAAATCGAGATCTATCCAAAGGCACGCTTAGTGGTCTTTAATAGGGCTTCTTTTTATCGTTGTGTTGAGTCGCCTCGTTTCGCGTGTAGCTTTGGAACCTGAAGACTCGCAGTGCGCGGATTTCGAGGAAGAAGCTCAAGATCTCAAGCAAGACAAGTCACCTTTGATCAATTGAACCTATAATTTAAAATTAAGTATTTTGATTTCGCAAACTATGCATTCCTTAGGTTACACTTAACACTTGGCCTCGGTTTGCAATACAACCGGCAGGCCCTACCCACTTGCTACATTTACCCTCCTTGATTATTGAATACCCTAAAACCCCCTTGTCACCCCTGTCCGGTGAGGTCTCGGTATTCGCACTCCGTGTACGAATACCGAGGCTCCCCTCAAATTTAAAATGGTCAATTGGGTAAAACTTGAGTTTACAAAATGCTTGGAAAACCCGACACTTGGATCGGTGCCTTAAAAATAAATTGAGTTTCTAAAACTCGTGGTGCGGGAGACGTACTGGAGATACGGTCTGTCCGTTCTCGCCCTAAGGATCGGTTCCTTGGGAATTACATCCGAGCATATGTCAAGTACGACCACATGAGTGATATGGGACACCCCTGGCTGAGTAACTAGCTAGGCCAGGGAAATCTTGATGCCAAGGGACAAGTGGATTCGCCGGGGTGGTGTCGGGGAGGACCCCTGGGCTTCCTAGCACAGTATGGTCTGGGACCTAACCTGGTGTTGGTCCGTGGGACCTCTCCCGTTGGCATAAGATGACCCTGAGTCGGCTTTCGAAATGCCTTGTCGTGAAAGCCTCAAGATCGCCAGACGTGGCTGAGAGTCACGGGCTGGGTGACCCGAGGTTAGTAACGTCGTGTGGGTAAAGTGTACCCCCTCTGCAGAGGTTAACGACTGTTCGAACAGCCGTGCCCATGGTCATGGGCGGATGTGAGGTGATTCCTTAGCGTAGTTTTGTTGACTACTCTGTGAACTGCTGTTGGTGTGAGAAATCCTTTCTGTGCTTAAGTTGTGGCTGTTGGAGCAGCCGGTGTCGGTAAACGATTGGCAGGGAGCCTCTCGTGCCGACGTGCTTGATTTGTGGCTGTTGGAGCAGCCGGTGTCGGTAAACGATTGGCATGGAGCCTCTCGTGCCGACGTGCTTGACTAGTGGCGATTGGCAGGGAGCCTCTCGTGCCGACAAGAATCAATCTATACAAACTCATTGCTCCGGCCGGATGAGACGCACTTTCTCGTCCGTGTCGTTGAGAAGCACTCACTTAGATGTTTCTAAAAGTCTTAAACTAAAATCAAATGTGAAAAATAACTGGCTCTCCTTTGAAGCTTGCATCAAACACTTAATTCCCTTGACTTGCTGAGTACTCCCGTACTCACCCTTGCTCTACATAAATAACCCCCCAGTTCTCGAAAACGAAGAGATGGACCCTGCTGAAGAAGAGTTCTTCCAGGAACAAGCAGACTACGGGCAGTAGTAGGGTTTCGGCCTTTCCCCAAGGCTTTGCTTGTGGCTTAGGGCCAGTCTCCGCCTTTCCGCTTCCGCCTTTTTGTAATGATGTTGTGAATTCGGGTTCTGTCCGCAGTTCTAATCTTGATTGCAACTTTACTCTTAATAAAGAGACTGCTGTTGTTATGATATTCTATCTTCCTGTTGTACCAGCACTGTTTCCTGGGACTGGTACAGATATACAGATTAATTTGGATCGTCTTACTCTGGTCGCCGTTCGGGGCTGGTTTGGGGCGTGACACCGTGCCACCAGCGGGCCCGTGCCGTGTTGAGCCGGGCTACCCATTTGACCTGCTATACGTCAGATGTTCAGGGTCATCTTTAACCACTGATAAGTCCACAAGCTATGTTTTCCTTCCCTTCCCAATCGTTGGTTCTCTCACCCTGATTTGTTGCAGGAGTTGCTTGCGGTTATATATTTTGCTCGGTCAAGTCTTGATCTAGCGAAAGATTAGGTTTTTTGTGGGGATTATGGGTATTTTGGGATTTGTTCTTGTGTTTATGTTTTTCTCTTTCACATTGATTCTTGTTTTTTTTCATTGGATTTGACATTGGATTTCTTCATGTATTCTTGTGTTTTCTGATGCCCTACGTGTATCTGATTCATTTGGATGCAGGACGATGGACGAATAGAACTGAAACAGGAAGCGATCAGAAGGAATTGCACAAACGATGCGGAACGACGATTCAGTTAGATGTAGGAATGACGGACGAAGCAAAAGGACGACAGAACAAACTATCGGGGGTGTTGAACAAAATCGATCGGGACTCGGGAGCAACGGACGAAAATAAGTAGGTATAGATATAAAGCGAAAAAGGTACATCCAACCTTAGCAAAAAATTAAAACCATATGATTAAAAGATTAGATAACGAAGATGACACAACATTCCTGCAGAGAAACATGGGGCAAAAAATATGTTAAAATAACTGGATAAGAATGGAGTCAAACATATTTGCTAAGCTGTTGATGTATTAGCATCCAAATTGTTTACTCTGCCATATGGATGGACCTACAATACAGTTTGACAACACCAATTCCAGATCAAACTAACTCTTCTTCTGAGAGCGCCCGGGATCGCTTCCTTCTAGGAGGCACCATAAGTTTCGGTTGTGCAAGTATCTCGTATTGCGCGATGTAGCTATAGTATGGAGGTATGCTGGATTGCCATTCCAAGACTTCATATTTCGCCCGAGGCTTAACATATCTGGTAACCATATCACTTGATCGTATCGTTGGTAGATTATTTTGACTTATAGAACTTACTTGATAAAGATTGTATGTCGCTAGGCCACTGCAGCCATGTTTGTTTTTATGCATCCAAACGTAAGTAAGTCCACTGTTATTTCTATTTGTGTCTCTTGGGTGTTCACCAAACAGACGGACATGCTTGTCTGTGTAATATTTCAGACGTTTGAGAAAACTATACCAAAATTGAGCACTAATATTAGATCTTAGTATGCTCCCATAGATGTTTAACCCAATGAATGATCTATTCACCACAGCCGCGATGTCCATACAAATGGATGCTAGCTTCGGCTCCTCTACAGGATTTGTGCTCCCAAATGCAATCGTCTTGAAGAAATACCAAAAAGCTTCTTTTGGGAGATAATCTAATTGGAGTGCCTTTGTTGTTCCAAAAAATTCTATCTTGTTTGATCGACTCATTATTATGATCTTACTCACAGGTGCTATGTGATCTCCTCTCAGGCTGTGCAATATCTTTCTCCATGTTTCATCATCCATCTCCTCAACAAGTTCAATGATAGCTAATGACTGTTTTCCTGAGACAGGATTTCGATATTTGATTGCACCGGTGTCTGGAAGAAGCGCCATGTCTCCATTATTCTCAATGCTACCAAGGCCATAGAAAACAATTGTAGAGAAGTATTTACGCACCCTTTCATCTTGGCAGACATGCTCAACAAGAGTGCTCTTCCCAACTCTACCTGGTCCAATTATCGGAAGCACATCAATAACTTTTTCACCGCCGGGAGGATGTGGTGCTAGCAGGAAGTTGATGACCCTTTCCTGTTCTTCTTGGCGGCCAAACATGCAGTTTTCTAGCAACAAGTAGCTGCAATAAGGTTGCCGACTCATACGAGGGTAGCTGCTCACAAACACAACAAACTCCTGCATGTCTGAAACAATGCTTTCCAGGTGACCAAGCATCTTATGCAGCTCTTTTCTCTCCAAAACTTCAGATACCATTTTCCTTGTTGTAGTGGAGAAGCAAAACTGCTTTAATGGATTGAAAGAGGACAGGCCAAGAGAGTGATCACCCACCTCATCTTGAGCATGCGCTTGAACGATTCGGTACCTGAAATTATCAAGGAAGTAGTAGCCCCTGTACATCATATTGCTCAGCATCCAAAGTTGCAGCAGCATAGCTTGATTTGTGATGTGCCTACTGTCAGCCTCCTCAACGATGGCTTGGATCCGGAGCAGCAAGCGGTGTAAACGTTGTAGATTCTCCTCCACACCTTGATGCTGATGGTAGTATCTGTCAACCATGAAGGATATGGACCTGCTGAGAAGATCACCAAGAACTGCAGAAAAGAAGGTATCCATAGCGATATATCTTGTGCTTAGAAAAGGTAAAGCAATCAGGCAGGCAACTCAACAGCAACATGCCCACTCGGTAAACACAAAGCTAGCGAGAAGGAGTAAAGAGTTGTCATGTTGCTGCTGAATTGCATTGGGAGGCCGCTGTCTAGGTGCAATGCACGGAACGCTTGACACAGTGGGTCATTTATTGACGGCTCAGTTGATTTCTGCACAATTAGTCATAGGTGGCCAATGAAAAGGCTCGTAAGAGGCCAAGATTTTCAGAGCACGTGTCAAACCTTAGAATTAGCCAACATCTGGGACCAGCACAGCTTGAAACGCTTCCATTGACAGCAATGCACAACGTAACCATGTCAGATTCTCCCTCCACACTGCCGCTTGATTCCAGTAGTATATACTATCAATGAGGAATATGTAGGATATGGATCTGCCGATAAGATCACCAAGAAGTGCAGGGAAAAAAGTCACCATGGTGAACTGTTGTGAAGGGAATTGTAAAGGAGGTATTTCAGGCCGTATTGCAAGAGCTAGTGGGACCTGTGCAATCAGGCAGGTTAGTCAAATACTATGATGTTGATCCATGAAAATCGTTGAATGGCTGCTATCTAAATGCAACGATTCTTCAAAGGCACATGGGTCACTGAGGACTAACTGAGTGCTTGTTGATTTCGATCAGCTGTTGACTAGGAACATTTGGAAGAACACAAGGCAGCTTTCCCATGATCATACATAATATTAGTGACTAATGAGGCTTTGTCGAACAGAACAATTCATGTCATCAAGAATGGGAAGGTTCATAGATGCGTCCTAGCACTCAGTACAGTTAGAGAGCAAGGCATTTAGGGCGGCGCCAAAAGCCTAGCTATTGTATCGGCCTATTCGATGATAGCATTGAAATCACAAGAAATCCAGCACCCGATAGGTATCTATCTACTCAAGATATTTACCCTACCAATCATGCCGTCGTGGAAGTCAGGCAGCGAGGATTGATCCGGCGCAGCAAACCAGGGGCCGGGGTGGCGGCGGCGTGGATACGCGGCCGAGCTCGAGCGGCCCGGCCGGCGAGTCTGTGCGGCAGGAACTCTACCTGCCAGAGGACCGTGGAGGCGTGCCGGCGGAAGATCTCCCCGGCGGCCATCGCCGGACCTGACGCCGTGAGCCCGTGACGCGGCGAGAGAACCCAACCGAGCCTTGGAGCGGTAGAGGAAGAAGCGTTGCAACGGCGAACGAGCTAATTGGCGCAGACGCCGAGACGAGCCAGCTCGCTTGCGGGCGCGCACGCCGCGCGGGCTGGGGCGTCTGCGCCCCCACGCCGACCCCTTCCTTTTTTTTGTTTTCATTTTTCTCTTTTTTTCCGCGAATTTTTTATTTTAGAAATTGAATCTTTCATCTTTAATTTGAGTTGAAAATTTTGAATTTGAGTTGAAAGTTTTAAAATTTTGAGTTGAATTTTTGAATTTTGAGCTGAAAATTTTTTAATTTGAGTTAAAAGTTTTGAATTTGGAGATGAAAGTTTTTAAATCTGAGTTGAAAGTTTTCAAATCCTAAGATAAAAGTCAAAAATTAAAAACTATCATGTCAAAATTTGAAACTTTCAACTCAAATTTTGAAAACTTTCAAGTCAAAATTTAAAACTTTCAACTCAAAATTTCGAAACTTTTTCAACTCGAATTTCAAAAACTTTCAACTCATAATTACAAAATTTTCATCTCAAATTTTGAAAACTTTCAACACACAATTTTGAAATTTTCAACTCAAATTTTGAAAACTTTCAACTCAAATTTCAAAAACTTTCAACTCACAATTTTGAAATTTTCATCTCAAATTTAAAAAACTTTCAACTTAAAATTTCAAAACTTTCAATTACAGATTTATTAATTTTGAAATATTCTTTTAAAACTTTTAACTAAATTATTTATATATTTTTTTAAAATAATGCTAATTATCATAATTAATGATAATTACAGTAATTAACACTGATTACGATAATTACCACTAATAGTGGTGACGTGGAAACGGGGTGCGCGCAACTGCGCGACTTAGGCAGCCGGCGCTAGCCACCCCCTTGCAACGGGAGACAGGAAGGGAAGAGCCCAAGATATATGGGCCAGTTTTAAGGTTGGACTTTTAATCTTAAGCGGGTTGAATAGTCATAGAAAGTCCAATTTGGCTCCCTCAAAATATAGGTCGGATCTAATTCCTATCCTCAATCGCAAAACCAGATATATCGACTCCTCCAACTATTTTGAGGGCGGTTTTCGCTGACATGGTACGTTGACTTGGTCTAACCGGTTGACTCAACATGTGAGGTTCCACATATCAGTGCCTCATCTTCTTTCTTCCTCTCTCTTTCTTCTCCACTCGGTATCCTTAATTTTCTTAGCCTCGTCATCTATGCCAGGAAGGAGTGGCAAGAGTACGCAATGGGCAACAGATATAGGGGCCACGATGACATCGATGAGATGGCGAGTGAGCCGACATCGATGTAGACGATGAGCGTGGGTGCTGCGACATGGGGGACACGGTGAACGAGCCAGCATCGAGGAGTTGGTGGCGACTATGCTCGCGACTGGTGTAGGGAGCGACGGGAAGGGGAGATACCAACGCTAGAGCAGCTCGAAGCCACGATCGGTGGAGGAGTCGGTGGTAAAGGGAGCTGGGAGCGACAACCGATGAAGGAATCGATGACGATGGTGCCTAGGCATGGCCTACTCCCGACGTCCTGGAGCTTGGATCCGGCACCAGCTCCACCAGCCTCACTGAAGCCTGGAGAGGACGGGGCGGAGCCTAGTGTAGGCCCTAGGACGGCCGAACAGAGCAGGAGTTGGGGGAGGACGGGTGTTGAGGTCGATTGGGCTCGGATGCAGAGGGAGGTCGACAATGGGGAGCTAAGCTCTAGCACAAGATGTGGCTGCTCTTCCGGTGCTCCCTCCCTCTCCTCAATCTACATGCTGAGGACGAGTAGCAGCAGGTGGACGAGGAGGAGGCGGAAGAGGACAACTATTATTGGATCTAGTATGGATGCGGTCGAGTGCCCCTCGTTCTCCAATGGCCGCCTCTTCTTTTGATGCTTTGAATGTCTCCAACATGTGGATCCCATTACGTTTTTCATTTTATTTCTGCATCGTAATACACGTAGGCGCCACATCAGTATAGGTGGACAAGTCAACATGCCACATCAACGAAAACCATCACAAAACAACCAAGGGAGTCATTTTTCATTGTTAATCTGATTTCAAAACTGTATTCCTACTCGAACTCTCTTTTTTTCTTTTTATAATTTCAGAATTTTTTTTATTTTTATTGCGAATTTTAATTAATTATATATTAGGTTTTATATGGACTCTTCTTTCAATATTGCTTATTTTTAATTTCGAATTTCGGTTATTTTTTAATTTTATTTCTACTTAGACTTTTCTTTTATCTTTTTCTAGATGGACTGTTTTTTCAACTTTGTTTATTGTTTATTCCGAATTTCAGTTATTTATAAATTATATTCCCATTGAAACTCTCTTTTTTCTTTTTCTAATCTAGAAATTTATTTTATTTTTTATTTTGTATTTTAATTAAACTTGTGTTGTGTTCGAGATGGATTGTTGTTTCAATATTCTTTTTTATTTCAAATTTTAGCTATTTTAAAATTTATTCCTTCTCGAACTTTTTTTTTCTGATTTTAGAATTTTTTATTTTTTATTCTGAATTTAATTAATCACGTATTGGGTCCTTTTATGGACTCTTTTTTAATATTGCTTATTTTTAATTTCGAATTTCAGTTATTCTTTAGATTGTATTCCTACTTAAACTCTCTTTTTTTTTCTAATTTCAGAAATTTTTTTATTTTTTATTTCGAATTATTAGGTTCTTATATGAACTCTTCTTTCAACACTATTTATTTTTAATTTTGAATTTCACTTACTTTTTTAGATTATATCTTTACTTGGACTCTTTTTTTTGTTTTGCTCTGATTAATATGGAAATTTTTAGCTTTCATGATCAACGTGATGTCTTTTTTTTGAGCTGTCTTAATATTAATATTATAATAGATAGATAGATTGATAGATAGATAATAGATAGATGGATGGATGGATATATATTAAGATAGATAGATAGATAGATGGCAATGGCTTCGCTTCACATATATTTAATGGTATATGCCTGTGATGGCCATTCGCTATTCTGTTTTGTGTAGGCTCAGTGACAGGGAGTAAGTCCACGGTGGAACAACTCACTCTTGGGCTTATCTACCTCAAGAACTTAGGCCCTTCAGCGTGCCTCCTCTGCTTTCTCTGTCTTCCAAGGCTTTATAACTAAACTTTAGGTTTCCCACTGTTAATTTACGCCTATATCTGCTGAAGAATGAGTTTTGCTGTAGCTCATGGCGGAGATGATAGAAGGGATAGCGTGAGTCAATTGCTTTCTGTGCAATCATGATATTCATAGGTGGAAAATTAGCAATTGTCACTTCATGTTGTTACCATGAGCCCTGTTTTTTTTCTCATTGTTTCAAGATCAGGTGGGCAAATATGATTACGATACATTTTACATAGTACATTACTGAGTTGTTTTAACCTGATAATTGATCCTATTTCGCAGTGCAGTTGTCAGTTCAGACCCACCTGATTATTGATCCTGCAATTGTCAGTTCAGACCCCCTCATTTGTAAAATCTGTATATGGTGCTTCACTGTCCGCTCTCTTTATAATGCTTTAAAAGTAAATAATGTCTTCCTCTACAAATTTATCTGGAAATTGGAACTTCCAATAGACTAAAGTTTCTCTTTGCTTAGTGACCAGCAAAAGTATTTTAAGCAATCTGTTGTGCTCTATATACCTGATACTTATTTTTTGCCTATGGGATATTAATTTTGTAGCTATTTTCGATACATTTTTATTTGACACACAAAATAAATAAAATGAATTGGTTTGTTGGGTTTAATTATTATATAGAGTTGATCCCCGATAGGGCGCACAACGTGCGCCAAAATGTCTAGTAAGATAAAAAGTTGCACATATTCTGAAAACACTTCAAAACAAACCCATGCAAGTATCAAGATAATTCCAAAAGATGAGGAGCCCAGTTTTACTATTTTATTTTAGGGACTAACTATACAACTTTTAACATTTTTTTAAAAACTTTTAAATGTAACTATAGCATAAATATAATGTAGTTACATTATAACTATAATAATATATAATAATACAGTTACAATGTAACTCGTATGTAACACGTATCTAGGAGCACACAAAATTGGGGCTGCTCACTTGGTATCTGTGAGGTTAGGGGATCGATCTCTGCGTCATGGCTTGAAAATTTTTCTCATGTTGCTTGCACGCATCTTGATACCAATTTAAGGGTCTAGAATTCGAAAAAAATTTCTAAAGAAAATTATCGATAAGTTTTTAGCAAAACCATTATTTTAAAGTGGGAAAGTGGTAGCGGGGGTGGGGGTAAAGTGAGACGTGAAATAGTGTGTGTAAGATACAGTCTTTTCCTATTTTTAGAAAAAAAAGATAACAGTATAATTCACATGATCACAGATTTAGATTAACCGGTTGCCCTCTTTAAAGTTCTCTATGCGTCATAGCTCAGAGAAAACTGGGACAAATACTGTGCAAAAAGATAATACTTTAAGTTTCCAAGTGAGACAGGAATTGAACTGTTTATTTTACCACCCCTTCACCCCCTTCCCCTCCAAAAAAATGTTACGTTTGTTTAAAGGCAAAATTTATTACAGCACACTAAAAAAAAATGATCTTTGCTAGTAGACATCACAAAAACATGAATTTATCTGGAACGCCCGTTCCGTCATGGCGTTAGTGGGAAAACCTAATTCCTAAAAACTCTATTTGTGAAATTTCTGCTCTCCGGTTGCCCTGGATCTTGTGTTTCCCCCTCTCAGCTCATTCCCGGAGAAATCGCGAAATCGGAATTCGAATCCAACCCTAATCCCTCCAAATTCAAATCTCTACCAAAAGTCTGCTTTATCTCCCTCTGTTCTTGGGCCGTTTTCCCGCTCGGCCCATTCACCCTGCCCTCTCTCCCTTGGCCTCCTTCCCTCCCTGCTGGGCCACGCTGTCCGGCCCAGTCCGCGCGGCCCGAGCGTAGCGCACGTGCGCCGCATGCGCCCGCGCCCTCTCGTTTTTTCCCTCTCTCGCTCTCTCTCTCCGCGTTCCTTTCTCGTTTCGGCGCCCTATCTCCGCGCCACACCGCATCGCCACATCGTCATCGCCGACGCCATCGCCACTCGGCCCCGCCGCTTTGCGCGCGTGCCGCCAAGGAAGAGAGCCGCGGTTCCCTCTCTCGCTCTCTCTCTCCGCGTTCCTTTCCCGTTTCGGCAAGGAGGTAGCCCCTCTTTTTCTTCCTCCCTTTTTCTTTTCCCCCGACCGGCGCCGACGTCACCGCTACCGCCGCTTGGCCGCTAGCGCCGGAGAGCGCCAGCTCTCTCTCTGCGCGCCTCCACCGCCTTCCTGAACCGCCTTTGCGCTCCACCGCCTTGCCGCCCCTTTTTAATCCAGCGCCCTTCCCTCTCTCGACCGTCATTTGTTCCGCCGTCGAGCACCTCCCTCCGAAAACTGCCGCCACCGTTTTCCTCCGCCGCCACGCCGCTGCTGTCGACCGCCGCACAAGGACGCGCGAAGGGACTCTGAGCGCCGCTCGTCTCCTCCTTCCTCGGCCCGAAGCTGAGACGTCCCCGCCCCGCGCCGCCGGTCCCCTCTCCTCCGGCTAACTCCTTCCCCGCGGTAATCCTCTTTCTCTCCGTTTCCTCCCATCCCTAGGCGCTAGCTAGCTCGCCGCCGCCCTCCCGTGCACGTAGACGCAGTAGTGCAGTCGTTAGCGCCGTCGCGGCCGTCCTTGCTCGCCGCTTCGCCGCCGCTCGGAGCCGACTTCCCCGCGCCGTCGCCCGCGCGGTCCGGTGCCGCTCCGCCTCTTCCATCACTCGGGACGAGCTTGGGAACCCGAGTAGCCGCTCCCCCTCCGACGAATCGGCCTTTCTCCGCTCCGGCGAGTTTCCCCTCTTCCGCCGCCGGCGACGTGCGCCACCGTAATCTGCCTCCTCCGATCCCTCTCCGGCAAATCCAAGCCGTTGGCTCGTCTCCTCTTGTTCCCCTCTCCGCTCCGGTGCCCTTCCCCTCGCCGAACCCGCGCCCCTTCGTCCCGGAGCCCCTCTGCCGTCGCGCGCTATTAGATTCCGGCGCCCTCTTCTTCCTTCTCCCGCCGTCCGACGTGGCGCCACGTCGACGCCACGCGAGCGTCAGCCGTCGCTCCTCCCTCCGTGCGCCTCGTCCTCGTGAGCCGGGTCGCCGACAGGCGGGTCCCGCTCTAGCGCCCCGCGCGGTGGACCTCGGTCCACCGATCCGTTTTGCCGCATGGGCTGCACCACGGTCCGGCCCAGTCGACCCCTCCGCCTCACGCGCGCCCGCTCGGCCTTGGGCCGTCCTCTCCGCGCGCCGGCCCGCTTCGCTCGGCCGCGCTCGCGCCAGCTCCCTGGGCCGCGTCTCGCGACCGGCCTAGTGCTCCTGCATGAGCCTCGTTCGCTCGTGGGCCGTGCCTCGTCAGCCGGCCTGTCGGCCTCTCCCTGCGCCGATCGGCCTCGGGCCGTTTTCTGCGCGTGCCAGCCCGCGTTGCTCGGCCGCGCCCGATTTGGCATTGGGCCATATCCATCTATCCAAAACAAAGTCCAATTTATGTCCCTCCTTCTTTCTTTTTTTTCCAAGGGATTTAATAATTCCTTTTCCTTTAGACAGAAAATCAATTAATCTTAGGAAATTCATATCTTCTCAACCGTTCGTCCGATTGACTCCATTCAACCTCCAAAATTCCTCAAAAATCGAGATCTATCTATTGGCACGCTTAGAGGTCTTTAATAGGGCTTCCTCTTGACCGTTGTGTTGAGTGGCCTCGTTTCGCGTGTAGCTTCAAAGCTGGAAGACACGCAGTGCGTGTATTTCGAGGAGGAAGCTCAAGATCTCGAGCAAGGGAAGTCAACTTTGATCAATTGAACCCATAATTTGAAATTAAGTATTTTATTTTTGCAAAGTATGCATCCCTTTAGGTTACACAAGACACTTGGCCGCGGTTGCAATACAACCGGCAGGCCCTACCCACTTGCTGCATTTGACTTCCTTGATTATTGAATGACCTAACACTCCCTTGTCGCCTTTCGGTTAGGTCTCGGTATTTCGTACCCCGCGTACGAATATCGAGGCTTTCTTCAAAATTAAAATGATCACCTGGGTAAAACTTGGGTTTACAAAATTCTTGAAAAACTCGACACTTGGGTCGGTGCCTTGAAAATAAATTGAGTTTCCAAAACATGCGGTGCGGGAGACGTACTGGAGGTACGGTCTTTTCGTTCTCGTCTTAAGGACCGATTCCTTGGGAATTACATCTGAACATATAACAAGTACGACCACATGGGTGAACTGGGACACCCCTGGCTGAGTAAGTAGCTAGGCCAGGGAAATCTTGATGCCAAGGGACAAGTGGATTCGCCGGGGTGGTGTCGGGGAGGACCCTTGGGCTTCCTGGCACAGTATGGTCTGGGACCTAACCTGGTGTTGGTCCGTGGGACCCCTCCCGTTGGCATTAGGTGACCCTGAGTCGGCTTTCAAAATGCCTTGTCGTGAAAACCTCAAAGTCACCAGACGTGGCTGTTCTGCACGGGCTGGGTGACCCGGGTTAGTAACGTCGTGTGGGTAAAGTGTACCCCCTGCAGAGGTTAACAACCTGTTCGAACAGCCGTGCCCACGGTCAAGGACGGATGTGAGGTGATTCCTTAGCGTAGTTTTGTTTGATTACTTTGTGAACTGCTGTGGGTGTAAGGAAATCCTTTCAGTGCTTGACTTGTGGCTGTCGGAACAGCCGGTGTCGGAAGACGATTGGCAGGGAGCCTTTCGTGCCGACAAAATCAATCCTTACACTTCACTGCTCCGGCCGGATGAGACGCACTTTCTCGTCCGTGTCATTGAGAAGCACTCATTTAGTTTCTTTCAAAAGTCTTAAACTAAAATCGAACGCGAAAATAACTGGCTCTCCTTTGAAGCTTGCATTAAACACTTAATTTCCCTTGGCTTGCTGAGTACTCCCGTACTCACCCTTGCTCTATATAAATAAACCCCCCAGTTCTCGAAGACGAAGAGATGGACCCTGCTGAAGAGGAGTTCTTCCAGGAGCAAGCGAACTACGAGCTGTAGTAGGGTTTCGACCTTTCCCCAAGTCATGCTTGTGGCCTTGGGCTAGTCTCCGCTTTGTAAGATCGAGATGTCGACTAGAGGGGGGGGGTGAATAGGCGATTTAAAAACTAAATGACACCGAATCAAAACTAATCTAAGTTGCTAGGCTTGGTGAGGGTCAAGTCTAACTTAGCAACTAAGTTATGTTTTGCAAACCTAGGGTGATAGTGGCTCAATTATATCTCTAGGAAAGTAAAGCACACTCCTATGTCAAGGTTTAGCAATCCTAGGGTGATATGATCTCAAGTATGTTTCTAGGAATGTAAATTTCACAAAAGTAAATGCGACAATCAAATGAGACAAAGAGACAAGAGATTTTTCACTGAGGTTCAGAAACTTGCTGGTTTCCTACTCCCCGTTGAGGCGAGCCCAACTCCACCGCTCAACCACAAAGCCACCGCACGCCCCCTTCGTCAAGGGGTGGGCAAGGCGGGAGCCGGCCCACGGAGAGGACTACCCAAGCCTCGATCACTCGGGGTAGTTCTTCCTTCACTCCGAAGGTGGTGAACTCCAAACCACTCACAAACCGGCACCGGGCCTCCTCCACAATCTTCTCGGAGAGGTCACCGGGCAACTCCTCCACAAGCCGTCTAGGAGGCGGTAACCTCCAAGAGTAACAAGCAATGACGCGGCTCGGAGATGATCAAGTGCCACACTAGCTCTACAATGGAAGCAAATGCACTTGACTCTTGGCTGGAACAACCTCAATCACTACAATGGATGAACACTAAGCTCAAATGTGTGTGAGAGAGGTGCAAGGGGTGTATGCAATCGAATTGGGTGCCAAGAGAGTCCCCTTGCTGCTGGTGGGGGAGTATTTATACTCCCACCTACCAAAACTAGCCATTGGGGATGAAATCCACCAACTCTGTGTACTGCCGGTCAGACCGCCATTGTGTGGCCGGTCAGACCGGACTACTTCGCAACGGCTGAAAAACTAGCCGTTGGACTGCATTAAATGCACTGGGACCACGGGGCCGGTCAGACCGGAGGCCAAAAGGCCGGTCAGACCGCCCGTGACTCGGTCAGACCGCCATCGGCTCGGTCTGACCGAAAACGGCTCTGGCGGCTCTGGATCGGCCACCCCGAGCAACACCATCCCGGCCTCCAGGGATCCGGTCTGACCGCAAAAGTGCCGCCGGTCAGACCAGCCTTATGTACCGGTCAGACCGCCCGCTTAGTGCTGGTCAGACCGGCCGGGGCACTCCGGTCAGACCGCCACTATATGGCCGGTCTGACCGCCCCTGGTCAGGCCGAGACAGTGAATACACAAGTGTGTGTGAAGAAATGTGAGCACAAGTCTAAATGCATAATGACCTAATGTGGCAATTAAAATCATCTCTTTGCTAGGTCATTACCCCTCTTAATAGTACGGCAAAGCTATAAATAAACTAGCACAATTTTGATCGCCCAACGCCTCGATCAATTTAAAATGAAAACACTAGTTTACCGTCTTCTCTTCTTTTTGCTTTGCGTCGTCAATTTTAATCCATCGATAATCATCCATGCGCACACATGATGTGAATCTAACTTAAAATATATAGCTCAAAGACAACGGTTAGTCCACAATTAGTGCTTATCATTAATTACCAAAATTAACAACGGGGGCCTAGATGCTTCAATCTCCCCCTTTTTGTAATGCAGTTGCGAACTCGGGGTCTGTCCGCAGTTCCAACCCTGGTTGTAGCTCTACTCTTAATAAAGAGACCTTTGTCGCTGTGATATTCAATCTTCCTGTTGTACCAGCACTGCTTCCTGGGACTGGTACAGGTTTACAGGTTAATTTGGATCACCTTACCCTAGCCGCCGTTCGAGGCTAGTTTGGGGGTGTGACATTATTCAAGGACACTCGAAAAGTGTGACAATTTGCTGCAGGACACCCGACACATTAAAATACAATATCTACTCAATTGATGAGAGAGAAACTTCGTAAAAAGACAGTCTTGTCCTCATCTTCTTCTTTCTGTCTTTTTCTGGCAACGGACACTGACAACAGGACGACAAGGTCCCTGTGTTGCGCGGCGAGGTGTTCTGTCATTGTGCCGGCCGGTCACCTGCTTGACGAACTTCTTCTGCCTCACCTAATCCATTCGTTTGTCACAATTTGAGAGCACCAGTACCGAAGGAGCCGCCGCCGTGGCCGTTGGTGATACTGAGGCCATTCATAGTGCTCCGAGGTGTCGTTCGGCCAACCCTCGACGTGTCAGAGATTCATGACCAACTAGGCGTCGCGCGTGACCAAACAAAGTCCGCGGAGCCTAGTTTGGACACTCATTCTTCTGCAACTCTCTGACAACTCGAGGGCATAGGGCATGGGGTGAACGGCGCAGCCGCGTTGTGGATGTCGTGGCCTCGCCCCTCCCCACACGACCCCCTTCGTGGGGAGCTCAAGCAGGAGCCCAGCGGTGGTGACGGAGCCATGGAGGTAAGCAGGAGGTGAGCGGCAGGCGTACCAGGAAGACCAGCAAACGATGGCGACGACAACCTCGACCTCACCCATCCCGATCTGCACCCCCTTCGGGAGCTCGTCAGCCAAGTCCCGCCTCGATCCGTGTCGCTGGGAGCTCGCCGGCCACCTTGATCTCACCCATCATCACCTCTACCTCCTTTGGGATCTCGTTGGCGCATCTCGCCTCACTTTGCGCCACGGGAAGGAGGAGGACAGGAAGCAGCAGCGCCGGATCGATCTGAAGCGGCGCGGTATGGAGGTTGGAGAAGGTGCGGCGACATGGGAGATGGGTGCGATTTGCTCGGGGAAAGTGATTTTCGTGATGGGCCCGGTGTGAGAAAAAAATTGGTTATGGATCCACCCAAAGCTACGCATGCACTGAAGAGATGGAAGATTCATTTGCTTTTTACTTATGTGGAGACTGGGCTTCTTGGTGAGACGGGAGGGGAGGGGCATTGCTACTGCCCTGATGGGGATGGCCCCGAGTTGTCCAGCCAGTTGCTGGGGCCGGACATCACCAGCACGGGGCCCTCGGATGACACCAACGGGACTAGTCAAGCCGGTACTTCCAAACAATAAACACTAAGGCTGTGTTCGACATGCTGTTTTCCTAACTCATCTTTCTCGTGTTTCGCGCG
This sequence comes from Oryza officinalis, assembly GCA_008326285.1. Classification (NCBI taxonomy): domain Eukaryota; kingdom Viridiplantae; phylum Streptophyta; class Magnoliopsida; order Poales; family Poaceae; genus Oryza; species Oryza officinalis. Next base: position 47,706,632 of record BDMV01000001.1, on the reverse strand, counting down.
CACACTTTTTAAACTGCTAAACGGTGTGTTATTTACAAAAAAGTTTCTATACGAAAGTTGCTTAAAAAAATTATTTTGATCCATTTTTGAAAAAAAACTAATACTTAATTAATCACGCGTTAATGGATCACTTCGTTTTTTGTGTGCAGGAGATGTGTTCCCAACGCAATGTAACGAACACAGCCTAAAGCATATATACTGCTACCCATGTTACTATCACTATTCTCAAAACAATTTGGAATTAATCACAAATTAAGCCAACACTATTTGCATGATATTTGGGGGACATCCCCGCTCCTGTCAGGCAGTACTGCCGTAACGTTCTTTAGAGGCCGCCTCCTGCCACCACTCACCGCTGAGGCCCCCTGTATCAGCAGCAGGTGCTCGTTGCCGGAGATGTGGAGTTGCAACTGGAGTTGTGTCAGCAGCTCCTCCTTCTCCCATGTCAGCACGTCGATGGCGTGGAAGCGTAGGCGTCCACCTTCAGGCGGTGGATTTGCTCGCCTGCTGCCACCGCCACGGCTGCATTGCGTTGGCGCGCAAATTCATCCTGTCGTCAGCGCACTCTTGTGTTTGATGTGGTGCGGGCCTCGTGGTTGCAGTGGTGGTGGCTGGTTCGTGGCGGCAGCTCCCTCGAGCCGGGGATCTCCTCGCCATCCGGCCCCTCAGCACCTGCCGGACACGGACCACGCTCCGAGGCACCGAGACGACGCGGACCTAATCCCCCTTCCTTGCATCCCAAATCACTGCCAATCTCCATGGGAAGAAGACAGGGTAATGTTATTTTAGTTAAATTTTTTCTCCGGTTTTAATAAAAATGATATTTTAATGCTCTTATTGCCTTTCAGCAAATCATCACATTTTAAGAATGTCCTGAAGCAAATTTACGTTTTTTTATGTCTACTAATAAAGACTACACTTTTTGAGTGCCTTATAACACATTTTGCCTTGTCTAAAAATCACCTCTCAACTCTAATACCAGTTATTGTCTCTCATCTTTTTACTACAGGCCCACATGACCACACCTACCGAAGCTCTTCCCTACACATGCACCACTCTAACTCCCTCTGTTCACACTGGTCCGAATGTCGTGATCCATGCTCAACTAGTTGCGGAGGTGGAGCTCGACACAGCAAAGGAGGGGGAGCACTCGATGGAGACGATCCTAGAGCAGGGGCACACGGTGGCGACAGACCTCCGCCCCCTCCCCCAGCGGTAGGCCTCGGGAAAGCGCCGGCAATGGTAAGGGAGAAGAGGCTGCTCGGGATCCACCAACGCCCCGAGGTTCCGTCAGATCCGTGTTGTCCCACACTATATCAGCAATCTGTCGCTAGTGTGTGGTCATCATTGTCTCTATTGCCAAGCTGAGCAGGCGAGCTCGAGGCAGTGGCATGTCAGCTCCGTGGTGCCCAAGCAAATGCATGGCACTGAGAGGGGGAGATGGGGGAGAAAGGGGAGGGCGTTATGATATATCTAAACTAAGAAAAAACATCTGGATCGAAGATTAGATAAATCAAATTTATGGTTTAATAACGAAGCATGTTAACTTACCATAAAACAACTCAATTCTCATCGAATTCCTATAGAATAGAATGTTCACAGTGTGTACGCATTATATGAATGACACATATTATAAGAACAAAACATATTCATTAACTTAAGCATGTCCCTCATTTTCTTTAATGAGTTGTGTTGGAGAAATGAAAACTGGGGTAGCTCTTTCTCTATGTCTTAGGGTAATATTTGCCACATTATCACTTTTTACGAAAGTAGAATATAATATTAACACAAGAATCATGAATGATGACAGCTGGCAAGGTGCATCGGGGCCCGCTCCGGCCGAGGCCCCGGGATACCCAACCTCTTGTAGGTTACACACTTCGTGTGTTAATAGGAGTGTGGAGACCTACAAGATTTATATCTACAAGGTGCGACAGGGCTTGCTTTGGCCGAGGCCCCGGGGCACCCAACCTCTTGTAAGTTACACACTCCGTGTGTTAAGAGGAGTATGGAGACCTACAAGATTTATATCTATAAGGTACGACGGTGCTTGCTTTGGCCGAGGCCCCGGGGCACCCAACCTCTTATAGGTTACATACTTCGTGTATTAAGAGGAGCATGAAAACCTACAAAATTTATATCTATAAGGTGCGACGGGGCCTGCTCTGACCGAGGCCCCAGGGCACCTGTCACGCCCCAAACTAGCCCCGAATAGCGGCCAGAGTAAGACGATCCAAATTAACCTGTATACCTGTACCAGTCCCAGGAAACAGTGTTGGTACAACAGGAAGATAGAATATCATAACAACAGCGGTCTCTTTATTAAGAGTAGAATTACAATCAAGGTTGGAACTGCAGATAGACCCCAAGTTCGCAATAGCAATACAAAAAGACGGAAGCGAAAAGACGGAGACTAGTCCTAAGCCACAAGCAAAGCCTTGGGGAAAGGCCGAAACCCTACTACAGCTCGTAGTTTGCTTGCTCCTGGAAGAACTCCTCTTCAGCAGGATCCATCTCCTCGTCTTCGAGAACTGGGAGGGATATTTATATAGAGCAAGGGTGAGTACGGGAGTACTCAGCAAGTCAAGGGAATTAAGTGTCTGATGCAAGCTTCAAAGGAGAGACAGTTATTTTTCACATTCGATTTTAGTTTAAGACTTTCGGAAACAATTAAGTGAGTGTTTCTCAACGACACGGCCGAGAAAGTGCGTCTCATCCGGCCGGAGCAGTGGAATGTATAGATTGATTTTGTCGGCACGAAAGGCTCCCTCCCTGCCAATCGTTTACCGAAACCGGCTGCACCGACGACCACAAATTAAGCACGTCGGCACGAGAGGCTCCCTGCCAATCGTTCACCCACACCGGCTGTACCAGCAGCCACAAGTCAAGCACTGAACAGGTTTCTCACACCCACAGCAGTTCACAAAGTAGTCAACAAAACTACACTAAGGAATCACCTCACATCCGCCCATGACCGTGGGCACGGCTGTTCGAACAGTTGTTAACCTCTGCAGAGGGGGTACACTTTACCCACACGACGTTACTAACCCGGATCACCCAGCCCGTGCATCACAGCCACATCTGACGACCTTGAGGCTTTCACGACAAGACATTTCGAAAGCAGACTCAGGGTCATCTTATGCCAACGGGAGGGGTCCCACGGACCAACAACAGGTTAGGTCCCAGACCATACTGTGCCAGGAAGCCTAGGGTCCTCCCCGACACCACCCCGGCGAATCCACTTGTCCCTTGGCATCAAGATTTCCCTGGCCTAGCTAGTTACTCAGCCAGGGGTGTCCTATTTCACCCATGTGGTCGTACTTGACATATGTTCGGATGTAATTTCCAAGAAATCGGTCCTTAAGGCGAGAATGGGCAGACTGTACCTCCAGTACGTCTCCCGCACCGCGAGTTTTGGAAACTCAATTTATTTTCAAGGCACCGACCCAAGTGTCGAGTTTTTCCAAGGATTTTGTAAATCCAAATTTTACCTAGTTGATCATTTTAAATTTGAAGGGAGCCTCGATATTCGTACGTGGGGACGAATACCGAGACCTAGCCTGAAGGCGACAAAGGGGTGTTAGGTTATTCAATAATCAAGGAGGTCAAATGCAGCAAGTAGGTAGGGCCTGCCAGTTGTATTACAAACCGAGGCCAAAGTGTCAAGTGTAACATAAAGAATGCATAGTTTACGGAATCAAAATACTTAATTTCAAATTATAGGTTCAATTGATCAAAGGTGACTTGCCTTGCTCGAGATCTTGACCCTCCTCCTCGAAATCCGCGCACTGCGAATCTTCTGGCTCCGAAGCTACACGCGAAACGAGGCGACTCAACACAACGATAAAAAGAAAACCCTATTAATGATCACTAAGCATGCCATTAGATAGATCTCGATTTTTGAGGAATTTTGGAAGTTGAACGGAGTCAATCGGACGAACGGTTGAGAAGATATGAATTTCCTAAGATTAAATGATTTTTTGTCTAAAGGAAAAGGAATTATTAATTCCCTTTAAAAAGAAAAAGAAAGAGGGACTTGAATTGGACTTTTAATGAGATGGATTCGGCCCAAGGCCGAATCGGGCGCGACCGAGTAACTCGGGCCGGCGCGCGGGAGAGAAGGCCCAAGGCCGAGCGAGGGAGGCCGATGGGCCGAAGGCCGAGTGGCGCGGCCCAACGGGCGAGCGCGAGCGCAGCCGGGCGAGCGGGCCGGCGCGCGGGAAGGACAGCCCAAGGCCGTGGGAACGCGCGAGCCGAAGAAGGAGCGGACTGGGCCCGAGAGGGAGGGAGGCCGAGTGGGCCGAGGCGGGGCGCAGCCCACACGGGCAGATGGACCAGTGGACCTCCGGTGGACCGAGGTCCACCGCGCGGCGCTAGGGCAGGACTCGGTGCACGTGAACGAGGCGCACGAAGGGAGGGAGGCGGTTGCCGCTCGCATGGCGCCGACGTGGCTGCCACGGAGGCCGGCGGGAGGAGGACGAAGGGGAGGCGTCGAGATCAACGGCGTGCGACGGTGGAGGAGCTCGGGGCGGCGCGATGCGAGCTCGGCGAAGGGAAAGACATTGGAGCGGAGAGGGGAGCGAGGGGAAGCGAGCCAACGGCTCGGATCGGAGCGAGGAGGCGCGACGGCGCTAGGCGGCGGCGGCAACGACGGCGCGGGGAGGGAGCGAAGGAGAGGGCGGCGCCCACGGCGGCGCCCGGGGAGAGTGTCTCATGGCGCTAACTAGCATCCTAGGTTGGGGAAAGCGAAGGGAGACGGAGGAGGAAGAGGGAGTTACCGCGGGAGGGGAGCTCGCCGGGGACGGAGGGGGTCAATGGTGCGCGGGCGGCACGACACGGCTCTGGGCCGAGGGAGAGGGGAAGGAGGCGTCTGGAGTCCTTCGGGCGTCCTCGGCTGCGGCGGCGAATGGCAAGGGCGGAGGCACAGCACGGCGTGGCGGTGGTGAGCGGCGGCGGAGAAGATGTTCGACGGCGGCACTAGCGCGACCGAGAGAGAGGAGGAGGATTTAAGGAAGGGCGCAAAGCGGTTCGGGCGAGGTCGGTGGAGAGGCGCAGAGGGGACCGGCGCGGCGCTAGCAGCCGAACGGCGGCTGCCGGATGACGTCGGCGGTGGTTGGGTAAAAGAAAAAGAGAGGGGGAGAAAGGGGTGCGGCCCCCTTGCCGAAACGGGCAAGGGCATGCGGGGAGAGAAGGGAGGGCGCGCTCTCCCCCTTGGCAGCACGCGCGCGCAGGGGCGGCGGGGCCGGGAGTGGCGTTGATGGCTTGGCGCGACGCGGAGGCAAGCGGCGCAGGGGCGTCCCGGATGACGGCGTCGGCGGACGGGATGGTCGGCCACGGCACGCGGGCACGGGCGCCACTGGCGGGACGGGAAACGGAGGGCGTCGGCGGAAAGAGAGAGAAACGAGCGGGAAAAAGCGAGAGAAAAAGGGAGAAGGAGAGAGATCGAGAGGGATCGGGAGAGAGAGAGAGAGCGGGGCGCTCTCTCGCGCGGCGCGTGCGGCGCACGTGCCCGACGCGGCAGGCCGCGCGGACTGGGCCGGGCAGCGCGTCCCAGCGAGGGGAAAGGGATGGGCCAAGCGAGCGGCCCGGGAAGGAGAGGGCGAGGGGGGAAAAGGATGGGCCAGAGGGAGAGAGGAGTGAGGGGATGGGCCGAACGGGGCGGCCCGGGAAGGAGAGGAAGGGGAAAAGGATGGGCCGGTCGGCGGCCCGAGAAGAGGAGGGAGAGGGGGAGCAGGCCGAGCGGGAATCCGGCCCGAGGACAGGGGGAGGTGAACTGGACTTTGGCAGAGAGGGAGAGAGGAGGATTTAGGGTTTGGATTCGAAATCCGACTTCGCGATTTTCTCTGGGATTGAGCTGAGAGGGGAAACACGAGACCAGGGCACACGACAAGGCGCAACCAAGGAGCAAAATTTTCGCAAATAGAGTTTTTAGGAATTAGGTTTTCCCGCTAACGCCACGACGAAATGGGAGTTACAACAACCAACCTCTTATAGGTTACACACTCCATGTATTAAGAGGAGTGTGAAGACCTACAAGATTTATATCTACAAGGTGTGACGGGGCCCGCTCCGACCGAGGCCTCAGGGCACCTAACCTCTTGTAGGTTACACACTCCGTATGTTAAGAGGAGTGTGGAGACCTACAAGATTTATTATCTACAAGGTGCGACAGGGCCCGCTCTGGCCGAGGCCCCGGGGCACCTAACCTCTTGTAGGTTACACACTCCATGTGTTAAGAGGAGTATGGAGATCTACAAGATTTATATCTATAAGATGTGATAGGGCCTGCTTCGCCCAAGGCCCTAGGGCACCCAGCCTCTTGTAGGTTACACACTCTGTGTGTCAGGAGGAGTGTGGAGACCTACAAGATTTACATATACAAGGTGCGACGGGGCCTGCTCCTGCCGAGACCCTAGGGCACCCAACCCCTTATAGGTTACACGCTCTGTGTGTTAAGAGGAATGTGGAGACCTACAAAATCTATGTCTAAAAGATATTAAGAAGAGTGTAAAGACCTATAAGATTTACATCTTGTAAGTGATTGCATACGTAGTTGTATGACGAAGGAAACTTGTGGAGTTATGTCCATCATGAACTCCTTCATCAACAACATCTTTGAGAAGCTTGTCCAAATCAACAAGACTTCCTGTTAAAGGGCGTGTGAGTGTGCCCGGGGCCAGGGCTGACCGGAGGCCCGGGCACCGCGCATGCCCCTGGAAGAATAAGTCGCCTAGAAATGTAGTAGCTTGAGGAATATTGTTTCCCTAAAGTAAATACTGTCATGGGATGACACCAAACGATGAGCCCGAGGGTAAGTGTTGCCCTAGGCTCTTCTTGAATATCTCCGCTAGAGACTTGTTGCATTTGACATAAGACTGCGCACATCGCCTGCAATTTGTGTAGAGTGGTAGGCCTGGCGACCTGCTCGAGAGCAACATCATCATACCAATTGCAGGACGGTGCCCAAAAAATTATGGAGCAAGATTATAGCTTGATCGAATGCAACCAAGAGATGGCGAAATTTGAAGACGCTGGTGATGCCGTGTTGCTCGAAGCTATAGGGGCGGGGCGACGTGCCATGTATCGGCCGATGGATTCATAACTTCACCACCAAGCAAAAGAACGACGACGACTCTATCGTGACAAGGCATAGGCCTACTTGGTCTAGATTCACGTATGTTGCGAGAGAAGCAAGCCCCAACTATCCTGGGCCCCTTTGACTGGGAGCTCGGGGCATGGTAAAAACAACCGTCCACGGTAATTCTTCATTTAATTCACAGATATCAGAAGGGATAATCACAAGACATAGCATAGATGTTTCCGATGTGATTATGGCGTTGTAAACCCCCCCTTAGACTATAAAAGGAGAGGTCATGCCACTTAGAAAGAGGATTCAGACTTTTGGGACCTGGGAACGACCAAGGAACCCTAGTTCAACTTGCTGCTGACATTGTAAATCTCTTGCATCCACATAGTTCAAAATACAGGAGTAGGGTGTTACGCTTCTGAGCGGCCTGAATCTGTATACATGTTCTGTGTTTCTCTCTATTTATATGTTAAGATAGATTTGATATATCCATCATGTTTGCATAGGCTTATCGGCTCATTGAGTATTAGAATATCATATACAATCTCGTGTTGCATGGTTAAGTCTGACCTACTAGATTGTTATTGATCATCTAAGTCTTGTTAAACCGATAGGTTTCATGCTTATGTTTTATCGGAGTGCTAGCCGATAAGTTATTTTTATATCGGACCTTCAGTCGATGTATGCTTTAACCATCGAGCCTACGCTTAATATTTTTTTTAATATTGGCTGATTGGTTCATTGGACATCTACTTCACTATATTATCATCGGCCAATTGTTTGTTCAAGTCTTTTCATTATCTTTATCTAAGTGTTAGAATCTACATCAGATATATAGCTGATTGTTTAAAATCCTATCAACATCAGCTAGAATCGCTACATCGGCTAGTATCACTACACCGGCTTATTGGCCGATCAGCTCTTTGATCATCAATTTATCTATCTTGTCAGTTGTAGGATCAAACTGACTGGCACACCCAAACCCGATATTTTAGGACTTGCACTGGAGCTAAGCAAATCTCTTAGGCCTTCATATTTTTCGCGTCAACACAACAGGAACTTGATCTCGACTCACCCCCTGGCCGAATCTTCCAAGGAGGGGGGGGGGGGGAAGGGGGCTTTCTCCTCCCCGTTGTAGGAGAGCGATCTTCGACAAGTTGATATTAATTGGATATCTTTTTTTGAAGTTTTTTTTTGCAAAGGTTTCATTTACGCCTAATCGATATCAAGTAGACATTGTTGTTGTGAAAATTCTTAATTCATGAGTTGTGGGAGGGATGTATGTCACTAGAAACAGAAACTAAAGCAAGTGTTGAATTTCAAGCTGGTGTTAAGCATTATAAATTGACTTACTACGTCTGAGACGAGAGTACAAAACCAAGGACACCAATATCTTGGAAGCATTCCGAGTAACTCCTCACACGAGGGTTTCGCCCAAAGAAGCAGGGGATACAGTAACTGCCAAATCTTCTACTGGTACATGGACAACTGTTTGGACTAATGGACTTACCAGTCTTAATCGCTACAAAAGCCGATTCTATCACATCAAGCCCATTGTTGGGGAGAAAAATCAATATATCGCTTATGTAACATATCCATTAGACCTATTTGAAGATGGCTCCGTTACTTATATGTTTACTTCCATTGTGGGTAACGTATTTGGTTTCAAAGCCATACGCGCTCTACATCTAGAGGATTGCGAATTCCCTCTACTTATTCAAAAACTTTCCAATGTCTGTCTCATGGTATCCATGTTGAAAAGGATAAGTTCAATAAGTACGATCATCCTTTATTAGAATATACTATTAAACCAAAATTGAAATTATTCGCAAAAAATATATGCTAGAACATGTTATGAGTGTCTACGTGGTGGACTTGATTTTACCAAAGACAATAAAAATGTAAACTCACAACCATTTATGCGTTGGAGGGACCGTTTTGTCTTTTGTGCTAAAGCTATTTATAAAGCGCATGCCAAAACCGATGAAATTAAGAGGCGCTACTTGAATGCGACTGAAAAAAATTTGGGTCGAAGATTAGATAATGGAAGATGGCATTACATCCATGCAAAGAGATGTACATAGCTAATAGTTTAGTTTACATTATCAAAACGGGGGAAACATGTGGGCAAACTCTGTGTTGAACTAAACTGTCAGTTGTTGTTATGGCATCCATATTATTTTCTGTGCCATATGGATCAACCAACTATAGACTCTAGAGTGACACCAACGATTTCAGATCAAACTAACTCTCCAGACAGTGGCCGGGATCGCTTCCTTTTAGGCGGCACATGCAGCGGCCGTGTAAGTACCTCGAAATGTGCCATGTAGCAGTAGTAAGGTGGTATCTTTGATCGCCATTGCAGGACATCAATTTTCCCATGAAGCTGAACATTTCCAACAAGAACATCGCTTGCTAGTACCATGGGTTGATCATTCAGATCTGCAGAACTTGCTTGATAAAGAGTGTAGGTCAACGGATATGTCGCTTCAGCAACACACCGATTTTCAGGCGTCCAAACGCAAGTGTGTCCACTTTTTCTTTTATATGTTTCAGTTGGGTGTTCACCTAGCTCACGGATATGCATGTCTGTATAAAATCTAAAGCATGCGAGAAACTTATACCAAAATTGAGGATTGAGATTAGACCTGAGTATGTCACCAATGATGTATGTTCCCATGAATGATCTATTCATCAAGGAAGCGATCTGCATACATATGGCTGCTAGCTCCGGCTCTTCTTCAGGATATGTGCTCCCGAATACCATCGTCTTGAAGAAATACCAAAACTCTTCTTCTGGGAGAAAATCTAATTGAAGTGCTTCCGTTGTTCCAAAGGTTGCTATCTTGTTTGATCGACTCGTTATTATGATCTTACTCACAGGCGTTAAGTGGTCTCCTCTTAGTCTCTGCAATATTTTTGTCCATGTTTCATCATCCATATCATTGACAAGTTCAATGATAAGTAGTGATTGTCCAGTTGAGGCAGGATTTCGATGTTTGATTACACCGATTTCAGTAAGAGGCACCAGTTCTCCACCCTCAATACTATCTGCGCCATAGAGAAGTATTTTAGAGAAGTATTTACGAACCATTTCATCATGGCAGACATGCTCAACAAGAGTGGTCTTCCCAACTCTGCAAGGCCCAATTATTGGGAGCACATCAATGCCTTTTGAACCGGCAGGACGATGTGGTTCTAGCAAGAAGTTGATGATCTTCTCCTTCTCTATTTGGCGGCCAAACATGCAGTTTTCCAGCGACAAGTAGCTGCAATAAGGCTGGCGACTCATACGAGGGTAGCTGCTCATAAGCACAACAAACTCCTGCATGTCTGAAACTATGCTTTGCAGGTGATCAAGCATCTTTTGCAGCTCTTTCTTCTCCGAGACTTCTGACAGAATTTTCCATGTTCTAGTGGAGATGCAGAAACGCTTTAATGGACAGAAATGGGATAGGCCAAGAGAGTGATCACCAACCTCATATTGAGCATGTGCTTGGACGTTTCGGTATCTGAAGTTATCGAGGAAGTAGTAGCCTCTGTACATCACATCTCTCAGCATCCTGAGCTGCAGCAGCATCGCTTGGTTTGTGATGCATCTCCGGTCGGCCTCCTCAACTGTGGCCTCGATCCGCAGCAGCACACGGTGTAACCGCTGTTGATTCTCCTCGACATCCTGCTGTTGCTGGTGGTATCTGTCAATCAGGAAGGATACAGACCTGCTGAGAAGATCACCAAGAACAGCAGACAAGAAGGTGTCCATGGTGGGGTGTTGTGATTGGAAGGGAAGCAATGAAGCAGGAAAGCTAGCCACATGTTATTTGGTTGATGTTGAACTGCATTGCAAGTGTCTGATGACTCGATGTAGTCGAAAGAAGACAAACAAATAAATAGAAAATGAACTGCATTGCAAAGACCATGCAAGAGTCTTTCGAAGAAAAAAAATTGCATTGCAAGAGCCTCTGTCTATTTTCTATAACTCTATTTCATCCGTTCCAAAATAACTTAATCTAGTATGACATATGATTTATCCTAATATAATAAATTCAGACAAAAGTATGCTCAAATTTATTAAATTAGAATGGATCATATCTTAGATTGAGTTATTTTAAGACGAAAAGGGTGGATGCAATGCTTGAACTCTTTTGGCACAGTCGTTCGTTCATCATTGACCGCTTTCAGTTGTTGACTGCTCAATTAACCAACGAAAAAGGTCGTAAGAGGCTATGATTTTCGGAGCACGTGTCAACGAAAAAGTCGTAACAGGTTCTGATTTCCAGAGCACGTGTTAGACCTTAGAATTACTCCGTTTTTAATAGATAACATCATTGTGTTTTTAAACAACGTTTGATCATTTATTTTATTTAAAAATTAGTATAAATATGTTAAAATATAAATCATATTTAAAGAAATCGTAAAACATGTCACAATAAAATAAATAACATCTATAATTTTTTTTTGAATAATCATAAAAAGTTTTTTTTGGAATAAGACCAATATTGAAACGTTATGTAAATAGTAAATAATCCTCCACTTCATACAACTGATGTTCCATGTTTCATTGACTCTCGGAAAAGACTGTTTTGTTCCATGTTTTGCTTGCCTGTCGGAATGAGATTGGCACTTTGGCAGATAAAGTTAGTAGCGAAGGTGACGTCATTGCACACACAAATGCCAGCAAGGTTCAACATATAACAAAGGAAAAAAAGCGTGTATGCACTCATAAAGAAAGTATGGTTGTTTATATCATTTGCACATGGATATGTACACATACATTCAGAGGAACTATGACGGTGGCCTGCGCAAAATGATCAACTCCTTACACATTTATTTCAACAATTTCTCTAAACTTTCTAAATTTGACTCTTTTTCAATTATATACATACATCCCACGTACGCTATATAAAAACCTTGACTTCATGTGCAATGTTTTTTAGTCCGAGCATTTTTAGTCACGATCCAGTCACCAACAACGCTCCTCCGACAACAAGCAACGGTTGCTCACGAATAACCAAAAAACCATATTTCAAGCATGAGTTCTTTCAATTTGACTCAAATTAGCGTAACAACAATACATGTAACATATGTAAACCACAGCAAATCATAAACATTAAAAATAACTTTTATCAACATCTTGACCAATTATTTTACCATGGTTTTAACTTAATCACCATGATTTTACAAATATACATATTTTAATATGATTATTTGAAAGCTGAAGTTTATATTTAGATGTAACTGAATGATAATACATGATTAATAAATTCATTCTTGAGAATAATATATAATATACACATAAAAACATGAATGATATTATATACAAGAAATCTGTGTCCTCTTCTCATATACTTAACACTCCTCTGATATATTATTTTTCATGTATTCTCCTTTCAATAAATTTAGTCCTAGTTTCTTATGTTTGTTGAATATTATCACATTGGTTATGGAAGGACAATAAACCTAATATACAAGTGGGAGAGTCACTCACCTCATTAGCTAGCTTTTGGGGTAAAAAAGACCATTTACGATCCTATAATTGATATCAGAGCCTGATTAGTTCAACATTTTTAGCCCAAGGGATACAGTGTGTGAAGGCTTGAGGGGCTGTGGGTGTCTGCGAGGCCCGTATACCTGAGGGACCATCGATGTACGATGAAGGAACGATGAACGGCTGAGGGACACCAATATATAAAGAGTAAGATTATTGAATAGTCCCACATTGATTGTGAAAGAGTAAGAGACCTAATATATAAGTGGGGAGCATCAACGCCAGACAGACCGGAGGTCTACGGACGGTTAGATTGGCACATCTACTCCGCTCAGACCGATCGTCATCGTTTCGAAGGTAATTTTTAATTCCGCTAAAAGTTTTGGTTTTTTGTGTACTTCAACCATTTACCCCCTCTCTAATTGGCTTAGTTATTGCTATGCGATCCTACAATATTAATTGTATATTGGTAGATGTCTTCCAATTATATATTCCATATTTGGTAAGGTCACTTTCTACATATTTTTTATTTTGAATTTTAACGAATTTTCAACTTGGAATTTATATTGTGATCAAAATGATGATTTTATTATATTTTTATTCCAAATTTCAATCAATTTCATATTATGTTCTACATGGACTCTTCTTTTAATTTTCATTGTTTTTAATCCAAATTTCAGATATTTTAATTTGTATGTCTACTTGGATTATATATTGTGTTCAATATGGATTTTTTTTCTTTTATTTATTTTTAATCTAAATTTTAGTTATTTTAAATTGTATTTCTACTTGAACTCAGGTTTAATCTAGGCCGTCATAATCTTGATGCACACTTTAATCGATGACTTAGATTTTTTTTCCTTTTCTCTAATTAACGCATGAATCTCTAGGCTACGAGAGCAAACATGGTTTTTTCTATTACTTTATCAAGATAATAAATTCGTGGTCCATTTTACATCTTACTGACTTCGAAAAGCAAAAGAAACATTGGTTATTTTTAAATTTGGAGTATAGATCCCTCTGACATATAGAAACCATCACATATCGAGAAGGCTGTGGAAAGGGGAAGTATTTGTAGGAGAGATGCATGACCAGTGACAGAGATCCTGAGGATCACAAAGATTTAAAACAAAAATCTGGACCAAAACAGCAGTAGTGAACCATATGGATGTGTGGAAGTGGAAGGTGGCTGAGAATAGTTGGTACCTATGGTACTGGCACCCAATTTCACCGAGGTACCGACTACCGAGCCTTCTGATGCGCTGACAGGATACGATGGTCTTTTGGCATGTCCTTCGTGCTCCTCCCACCCGGCGGCTCGTCCTCCTTCCCTGCATCGCCCCCCTCCCCCTTCCTACCTCAGCCTTTGACACCCTCCCTCTCCCCCAGCACCTCAACCCTCCGGCCAGATCCGGCCACCACCGGCGTCGGGGGCGCATCTGTCCGAGGGCGCCAGCAAGGAGGTCTCCTCGAGGTTGTGACGCTATTACGGCGGAGGCAACGATCATGGGATGGGCGACGACAGCGGAGATCTCTCGGACGGCGGAGGCAACTGTTGTGCGACGGTGGCGATTTCCCTCCTGACCGGTCCGCTCTAGTCGCCACTCGTTCAGGACTGAGCTGAGCCCCGCCGTCCTCTCTTCTTTTTCTTTGTTGCTGCTAGCCTGCTACTATGATTTTTGGTGTTTGGTCTGCTGAACCAGATGTAAAATGGTTGTATGCTACCAGCTTTAGAGCTGAATTGGCGGTTGTTTCGGTATTGATGAACTGAAAACAAGGTCGAGAATTTTGATCTCCTATTAATTATAACAAGCTGGAATTTCGCGGCTAACACCCACAGAATTATATATCTTTTTCACATGATTTTAATTAAAATTTATAAAATAATCATCTCATTGTTTTATAACTTTCAAAAATCGAACCTTATCATCCCGAGGTTTCTAATTTTATAGTTTTTTAAAAATCATACTAGTCATTATCCCTTACTCTTTAATTTGTTTGTCTGATCTATCATAGTTTCTATTTATCATTCTTAAATCCTTCAAAAATTAGATCTTTTAGTTTATAGGGATTATTGTTTTCGTTTTTATAATTTTTAAAAGTTCTGTCAAATGTCTAATTTTATAGATCAAACCTTATTATCCCGAGGTTTCTAATTTTATAGTTTTTTAAAAATCATACTAGTCATTATCCCTTACTCTTTAATTTGTTTATCTGATCTACCACAGTTTCTATTTATCATCCTTAGATCCTTCAAAAATTAGACCTTTTAGTTTCTAGAGATTATTGTCTTGTCGGGTTTCGTTTTTATAATTTTTAAAAGTTCTGTCAAATGTCGTTGCTATTCTCCTCTACAGCCCACCCGCTGTCTCCTCTCTTTAGTGTTACTGGGGATTTTAAAAATTGAAAACGATTATCATTGGGGTTCATTATTTACTTTTAAAAGACCCGCCAACTGTTTGTGACTAAGCTGCTTAATGGCATGCCTGGTATCCCTCCTTTTAATCATCATTGAGATTCTAAAAATCGAATATAACCAATTTTGGGGTTTCATTTATAGTTCTAGATATCCTATCAACTATTGCCACCATATTTCTTTATGGGTCCGTTGCTTCTCTCTACTTTATTTTCATTTACTACTGTTGTGTTTTAGATGGATTGTTCTTTCAACATTCAATATTTTTCATTCTAATTTTTTTGTTATTTATGAATTGTTTTCCTACTTGAACATTAATTTTTTTAATTTTTAGAATTTATGTTTTTATAAATTTTACCTCGTACTGTATTTTACATGTACTTTTTTTGATTAATCATTTTTATTTTTTTAGTTATTTCAAAATTGTATTTCTACTCGAACTCTCTTTTTTCTTTTTATAATTTCAGAATTTTTTTTATTTTTTGTTCAGAATTTTAATTAATCATATATTGGGTTTTATATGGACTCTTCTTCCAATATTACTTATTTTTAATTTCGAATTTCAGTTATTTTGTTAATTGTCTTTTTACTTGGACTTTTCTTTTCTCTTTTTTCTAGATGGTCTGTTTTTTCAACTTTGTTTATTTTTTATTCCAAATTTCAGCTATTTATAAATTGTATTCTCATTGAAACTCTCTTTTTTCTTTTTCTAATCTAGAAATTTATTTTATTTTTTTATTTTGAATTTTAATTAAACTCGTGTTGTGGTCGAGATGGATTGTTCTTTCAATATTCCTTTTTTAATTTTGAATTTTAGCTATTTTAAAATTTATTCCTTCTCAAACTCTCTTTTTTCTTGATTTTAGAATTTTTTTTATTTTTTATGTCGAATTTAATTAATCATGTATTGGGTTCTTATATGGACTTTTTTTTTATCAATATTGCTTATTTTTAATTCAAATTTCAGTTATTCTTTAGATTATATTCCTACTTGAACTCTCTTTTTTTATTTTTCTAATTTCAGAATTTTTTTTATTTTTTATTTCGAATTTTAATTAATACGTATTGGGTTCTTATATGGACTCTTATTTCAATATTATTTATTTTTAATTTTGAATTTCAGTTATTTTTTAGATTGTATTTTTAATTGAACTCTTCTTTTCTTTTTTTGATTAATGTGGGATTCTTGAACTGTCTTTTTTTTATTTTAGAATTTTTTTAATTTTTATTTCGAATTTAATTTATCACGTATTTCAGTTATTCTTTAGATTGTATTCCTACTTGAACTCTTTTTTTCTTTTTCTAATTTCAAAATTTTTTTATTCCAAATTTTAATTAATCACGTATTGCGTTCTTATATGGATTCTTATTTCAATATTGCTTTTAATTCTGAATTTCAGTTATTTTTAGATTGTATTTCTACTTGGACTTTTTTTTCCCGATTAATGTGGGATTCTTGAACTCTCTTTTTTTTTCCTGATTTTAGATTTTTTTATTCCGAATTTAATTAATCACCTATTGGATTCGTATATGGACTCTTTTTTCAATACTTCTTATTTTTAGTTCCAAATTACAGTTATTTTTAGATTGTATTTCTACTTGAACTCTCTTTTTTCTTTTTCTAACTTCAGAATTTTTTTATTTTTTATTCCAAATTTTAATTAATCACGTCTTGGACTCTTATATGAACTCTTATTTCAATATTACTTATTTTTAATTCTGAATTTTAGTTATTTTTTAAATTGTATTTCTACTTGGACTCTTCTTTTTTTTTCTCCGATTAATGTGAGAATTTCTAACCTCCACAATTAACGTGATGTCTTTTTTGGACTATCTTAATAATATAATAGATAGATATCGATTCATGAGAAAGTCTTTTCCTCTTTCTTTGAATTGTTTACTGTTACTCATTATTTCCTTTCCTCCTCCTTCCAACTTGTCGAGGATAGAAAAGTGCGAGAGGGAATCAGTGAGAGAGAATTGAGCGAATCCTTTATTGATCAAAGTGGTACAATATATAGAGGGGGAAGGGATGGCAACCATAGGGACGCGTTGGTTGCCATAACGTTGATTGGGAAAGTTGCGACCAAACTTCCAGATAGAATGGCAACTGTCATGCCTAAACTTCCGGAATGGATGAGATCATCCAATATATATCTTAACACTCCCCCTTGATCGAATCCAAACTTTAATCATTGCTCTCTTATTGTTCCAGATATCTATAAAGATAGTCTTAGAAATAATTATAGTTAGTATATGAGATATATCAGATAAACTCCTCAAAAACCCAGTGGGAAAAATAAGGAGAATCTGATATATTATTAGCGATATTTAGACTTTTATGAGTAAAGCTCATAGTATAGTCCAAAAATAGGATGATGTCTACAGTTATCATTTAGTAAAAACTACAGTGGGAAAAAACAAAATGATAAGACATACAACTTGTGTTGATATTACTTCGTTAAAAACTTTGAATGAGAAAACCTAAAGGTAAAACTCATACAAAGGAAAAAGAGTATAATATAATGAAAACAGGTTATTTTCCAGAAAGAGGTACTCCCCCTGAATCCTGCAAATCTTGAAGTCTTCTCATACCAATTCTCTCAACACATTTAAAGAATGTGGAGTATAGTAGAGATTTTGTGAATAAATCAACAAGATTATCACATGACTTAGTTTGCAAGATGTTTATCTCTCCGTGTTGTTGAAGCTCATGAGGATAAAATAATTTAGGAGCAATATGCTTAGTGATTTTGCACTTAATATAACCAGTTTCCATCTGAACAACACAAGCAGCATTATCTTCATAGATAATAGTGGGTAATTCTAATGAACCTATACCACAAGATTTTAGTATATGGTTAACCATTCTGCGAAGCCACATGCATTCACGTGATGCCTCATATAATGTAATTATTTCAGAATGATTTGTGGAAGTAGCTACCAGAGTCTGTTTAGATGACTTCCATGAAATAGCAGTTCCACCTTGTAAAAATACGAATCCTGTTTGTGATCTGGCGTTGTGGGGATCAGATAGATAGCCAACATCAGTATACCCAATTAAAATTGGATTTTGGTTCTTTTTAAAGAAAAGTCCTAGATCTCTTGTGCCATTAAGATATCGAAAGATATTCTTAACTCCAGTCCAATGGCGTTTGGTAGGAGTAGCGCTATATCTTGCTAATAGATTTACTGCGAAAGCAATATCTTGTCTTGTACTATATGCAAGATACATAAGGGCGCCGATAGCACTGAGATATGGAAAATCAGGTCCTAGAATATCCTCTCCTTCTTCTTTTGGTCTAAATATATCTTTCTCTACGTCTAGAGACCGAACCACCATAGGAGTTTTGGAAGGATATGACTTATCCATATTAAATTTCTCCAATATTTTCTGGGTATATGCATTTTGGTGCATAAGGATTCCAGAAGGTAAATGCTCAAGTTGTAGACCTAAGCAAAATTTGGTTTGACCCAAATCCTTCATTTCAAATTTCGTCTTTAAATGATGACATGCTTCATTAATATCTTGTGTATTGCCAATGATGTTTAGATCATTGACATATACCGAGATAATACAAAATCCTGATGGGGAATTTTTGATAAAGACGCATGGGCAATCATCACTTTTAGTGTATCCCTTTAGCAAAAGAAATTCACTTAATCGGTTGTACCACATTCTGCCCGATTGTTTTAAGCCATAAAGTGACTTCTGCAACTTAACACAACACATATTACGATTTACCTTTTGATTCGGGATGTCGATTCCGTCAGGAACCTTCATGTAAATGTCAGAATCAAGTGACCCATAAAGATATGCTGTCACTACGTCCATCAACTGCATAAATAGACGATTTTGTACTGCCAATGATATTAAATAGCGGAAAGTTATACCACTCATAACCGGAGAATAAGTTTTGTTGAAATCAACGTCAAGTCTTTGCGTAAAACCTTGTGCTACAAGCCTTGCTTTATATCTCACCACCTCGTTGTTTTCATTCCGTTTTCGGACGAAAACCCATTTGTATCTCACAGGGAAGATACCACGAGGAGTAGGCATTACAGCCGAGAATACATCTCTTTTATAAAGCGAGGCTAATTCCACATCAATTGTGTCCTTCCATTTGTTCCAGTCAGAGCGCTTTTGACACTCTTGTATAGTCCTAGGTTCTGGATCAACTTGGAGGCAGTCAGCAATTTGTTCAGAAAAATAAGTGTTGACTATTATAGATCTTCCATCAAAAGATTCTCCACTTTTAGAGTAGTTGATGGCAATTTCATCAACCCTTATAGACTCATCTTGTTCTCCCAAAACAATGTATCTACGGTCTTCCGAATTCCTAGTCTCAGCATTATGCACCACCGAGCTAGGTTGCAGATTATCATGATCTGCTTGATATATAGTATCAATTTGGTGTGTACCAACTAAAAGTTGGTTTGCATTTACCATCTTTCTTTACTTATTAGCAATTGTGTCTCGCTGAGTAGCCATACTTCTTCCTCGCTTTTTAGTGAGTGGAAGTTGAGCGGTTTTATTTGGTACCTCCACTCTTTCTGACGCATTCTGAGCGGGAATAAAAGATTTAGTCACACCTTTGTAATTAGTAAATGCATCTGGCAGGTTATTTGCAAGGCGTTGGAAATGTATAATTTTCTGAACCTGAAGGTCAGTTTCAGCAGTACGTGGATCTGAGGCTGGAATACCCTGAGCATCCCAATCAATTTCCTGGCATTCATTCTGGTACTTGAATTCTCCCCCTAATGTCGGGAAATGTTCCTCATCAAAAATAGAGTCAGCGAACCGGGCAGTAAATAGATCACCTGTTAAAGGTTCTAAATACTTTATGATCGATGGAGATTTAAATCCCACATAAATCCCCACTTTCCTGTGTGGGCCCATAGCGGTACGCTGTGGTGGTGAGATCGGTATGTATACAGCACATCCGAACTTACGCAAATGGGAAATACTTGGAGGATTTCCACGTACTAACTGCATTGGGGAAGTATCATGATATGCAGTTGGTCGTAGTTGGACAAGGTCAGCAGCGTGCAGTACTGCATGACCCCAACATGACGAAGGTAATTTGCAATTCATCAATAATGGTCTAGCAATAAGCTTGATTCTTTTGATCAATGATTCAGCCAAACCATTTTGTGTGTGGACATATGGAATAGAGTGCTGAACCTGAATTTCCAATGCCATGCAATAATCATCGAAAGCATGAGATGTAAATTCGGCAGCGTTGTCCATACGGATTGATTGAATTCTATGTTCAGGGTGATTTGCCTTCAACCTTATAATTTAAGACATTAGTTTAGCAAATGCATGGTTTTGTGTCGATAGAAGACACACATGAGACCATCTAGTAGATGCGTCAATCAAAACCATAAAGTACCTGAACGGTCCAGATCTTGGCACAATGGGGCCACAGATATCACCTTGAATGCGTTCAAGGAATTTAAGTGGTTCGGTTCTAATTTTGAGATAAGATGGTCTCAAAATTAGTTTCCCAGTAGCACACGCAGTGCATACGAAATCAGAGGATTTGGGAAATTTTTCAGTAACCAAATGATGACCAATAGAGTTGCTAATAATTTTTCTCATCATCCCGATACCGGGGTGCCCAAGTCGATCATGCCAAGTGTGGAATGCATCAACATTTTGAAAAATTACTTTATACGCAACATGTGTAACAGGCTTAATGTATGTATAGTACAACCCCGATGTGAGAGATGGAATTTTTTCGTAAATGCATTTGCCATATCCATTTTGTTTAGTTAAGAGAAGAAATTCTTCTCGATTATACATATGGGTTTCAATGTGGAAACCATTTTGACGGATATCTCTATAACTTAGTAAAGTACGAGTTGAATCAGGATACAGTAAGGCATCCTCGATTGTAATTTGTGTACCCATTGGAAGTGTAATAATTGCTTGTCCAGAGCCAACTATCACAGTATCGCGTCCAGCGATGGTCAAAACTTTGTCTTCTTTCTTTTTGAGAGTTTGAAAGTATTTGATCTCCCTAAGTATAGAGTTTGTGATACCACTGTCCACAAGACATAATTCCTCTTCAATTAGAGCGATATCCTTAGACATCTTCTCATTTGTTTTTCTTCGCTTCTTCTCCTTCTCTTTCACTTCGCGATTTCCTTTGCGAGAGCGAAAGTGCTGATAACGTGTCGAGGGTAGAAAAGTGCGAGAGGGAATCAGTGAGAGAGAATTGAGTGAATCCTTTATTGATCAAAGCGGTACAATATATAGAGAGGGAAGAGATGGCAACCATAGGGACGCGTTGGTTGCCATAACGTTGATTGGAAAAGTTGAGACCAAACTTCCGGATAGAATGGCAATCATGTCTAAACTTCCGGAATGGACGATAGCATCCAATATATATCTTAACACAACTGAAATTGGATGCCGTCATGTGCGTTTCTTTGCACGGCCCCCCACGCGCCTTGATCAATACCGCTGCTCGCTGCTTGCGTTGCCATCCCGCGTCGGTACATCTCCGGGCAGCCACCTCCCATCACTTTCCATATCTATGTCATGATGAACATAGCTAGAGGGAGAAGGGATATTGGCCGCCAGAGAGGAACCGAGGAAGCTGGACGGGGAGGATAGCAATTATAGCTGGCTTTACTTATGACCATCATGCTCTTAGCGAATGAACGGATATATTTGAGTGGTACCTTCCAGTACCTGTGACTGGAGGTATCTTCTCACAAATAATAAAAACTCTTTAAAAAAGGTTCTAAAAAATGATAAAAACTCTCAAAAAGAGATATTTTACTGTGCTTGAGAGATATGTCCGGTACCTCCCAATCTACTGTACATCCACCGCTCATTTCTTGATGGATAAACTGAAAAATATTCAATGTAAACATGGGTAGTTTAGTACTTGTTTAGACAAACCATCTCTATCTCATCTCGTAACTTTTTAGACGCTATATCCTCGAGCTGATCCGAGTAATTCTCATCGTCGCATCAGTGTATTTTATTCGCTAGGCCGTACATATAGACTCCTATCATTAATGTAAAACTAATCAGTCCATCTAAAATTTAATTATTCATAATGATTCTCTATTTATAATCCACACGAACGAGAGAGGCAGATATTATATAATCCATGCTCTATTTATTCTTTCATCATCATCGGTAATTATGTGAAAGTAAATTACTCAGTTTTAGATTCATTAAGATTCTTGTGGTATATAGTCCGAAGTATCGTTAAACCAATTTGATTTAGGACGTTATTGTGGATGCGAGGTGCCATATCTGTTGCTTAGGCGCAGGAAGTACTCGATAATACGTACCAAAGTCGATTTGTTTAGAAGAACGATAAATCTGCTAATTTTTTTGTTTTTTCCTTTCTATTGTGATATTTTTGACACAAAATTACCTATTTAACCTTTCACCTAATCTCTTAAGTTAATACATAGCCCACATTTCTGGTACCCACCCATAGATACCTTCTGCTATAGATCGTTGGATTGCATCCCATCAACGGATGTCATGACTCCCAAGCGCTATAGCAGGTCTCCTAAAAAAATATAGATTAAAGTTTCACGAACTCTTTAGAAAATAAATCAAGACAAAAGATATGTCCAAAAAACAATAAAACCATATATGACTAAAAGATTAGATACCGAAGATGTAAACAATTAATTAATACTAGTTAGTTTACATCATCAAAGAGGGTGGGAAAGAGGAGCGAGGAGGCACACAGGACTAAAACCATTTCAAAAATAATTATATTAGAACGAAATGGAACGTGTTTACCGAACAGTCTGTTGATGGACCTAATCTAAAGTTTGACAATACTAATTCCATATCAAACTAACTCTTCTGAGAGCACCGGGGATCTCTTCCTTTTAGGAGGTACCATAAGTTTCGGTCGTGCAGGTATCTCGTATTGCCCGATGTAGCTATAGTATGGAGGTATGCTGGATTGCCATTCCAAGACTTTATATTTTGCTGCGTGAGGCTTAACAGTTCCGGTTAGAATATCTCTGCTTGTTAGTACCGTTGGTAGATCATTTAGCCTTGTAGAATTACTTGGTAATAATTGTATGTCACTGCGTCACTGTCGCCACAATAGTTTTGCATCCAAATGTAAGTACGTCCACTGTTAGCATTATACAAGTCTCTTGGGTGTTGACCTAGCAGATGTATATGCCTGTATGTGAAATATTTCAGGCGTTTGAGAAAACTGAACCAGAAATGAGCGCTAAGATTAGAATTGAGTATGCTCGCAACGATGTTTAATCCCATGAAAGATCCATTCAGCACAGCTGCAATCTCCATACATATAGATGCTAACTTCGGCTCCTCTTCAGGATTTGTGCTCCCAAATGCAATCGTCTTGAAGAAATACCAAAAATCTTCTTTTGGGAAAAAATCTAAATGGAGTGCTTTTGTTGTTCCAAAAGTTGCAATCTTGTCTGATCGACTTGTTATTATGATCTTACTCACAGGTGTTACGTGGTCTCCTCTTAGGCTTTGCAATATTCTTCTCCATGTTTCATCATCCATCTCATCGACAAGTTCAATTATCGCTAGTGATTGTTTGCTTGAGGCAGGATTTCGATGTTTGATTGCACCAGTGTCTGTAAGAGGCGCCAGGTCTCCATCACCAATACTATCTGGGACATAGAAAACAGTTGTAGAGAAGTATTTACGAACCCTTTCATCACGGCAGACGTGCTCGACAAGTGTGCTCTTCCCAACTTTGCCTGGTCCAATTATCGGAAGCACATCAATGTCTTTTGCACCGAGATGATGTGGTGCTAGCAAGAAACTGATGACCCTCTCCTGTTCTGTTTGGCGGCCAAACATGCAGTTTTCCAGCAACAAGTAGCTGCAATAAGGTTGGCGTTTCATACGAGGGTAGCCGCTGACGAACACAACAAACTCCTGCATGTCTGAAACAACGGTTTTCAGGCGACCAAGCATCTCTCGCAGCTCTTTTTTCTCCAAAATTTCGGATACAGTTTTCCTATCTCTAGCAGAGATACAAAACCGCTTTAATGGACTGAAAGGGGACAGATCACCCACCTCATCTTGAGCATGTGCTTGAGCAATTCGATACCTGAAATTATCGAGGAAGTAGTAGCCCCGGAACATCACATCTCTCAACATGCCAAGTTGTTGCAGCATCGCTCGGTTTGTGATGAGCCTCCCGTCGGCCTCCTCAACGATGGCTTCGATCCGTAGAAGCACGCGGTGTAACTGCTGTAGACTCTCCTCCTCCACACTCTGCTGTTGCTGGTTGTATCTGTCAATCACAAAGGATATGGACCTGCTGAGAAGATCACCAAGAACAGCAGAAAAGAAAGTGTCCATGGTGAGATTTCGTGACTGGAAGAAGAAACTCAATCAGGCATGCAACTGCAACTTATACAGAAGGCTAGCCACAGGGAGCTGTACATGTTGTTGTTGAATTGCATTGAAAGGCCGCTGTCGAGGTCATCCCTTGACAGCGATTTCTTGTTGAGTTGTTGGTTTCAAACTTTTCAGTTGTTGAGTGCTGACTGCACATTCAGTCGTCGATATTTGGCCAACGAAAGGCTCATAAGAGGCGATGATTTTCAGTACACGTGCTAGACCTTAGAATTAGCAAACGTCAGCTCCCTTACGTTTTCAGAATTAGGTAATTAAGCCAGGTGTTTGATAACTTACCCTCCACTTCATATTATTGTTTGCTTTATTCGTAGAAAAGACTGTCCTGTTCCATGTTTTCCTTGACTCTTGGAATGCTGGAGAAAGCAACATGCATTTTTTTTATTTTAGAAAAAAAATCCATGCAGGCGTCATAAGAAAGAATGTGATGCAATCTGTTTCTTACGTATATTTGGAGAAAGCGGAAGGAACGGTATGATCAACAGATTAAGCCACAGTGATGCCCTTCTTATGTTCTCTCAGTGTCAGAACTCATGAGAGAAAACAAACATGGAAGTCTGACGAAAATCTTACAAACAGATGATGTTAGATTCTTGAGTGGTAAGGCATTGAATTACTTGATATGAATCTTACAAACAAGCATGGAAGGCATTCTTTTTCTTTCTATCTATCTATCTATCTATCTATATATTATGTTATTAAGATAGCTTGAAAAGAAGTTACCACGTTGATTATGAATGCTAGAAATTTTCACATTAATCGAAGAAAAAGAAAATAATAGTCCAAGTAGAAATACAATTTAAATCTAACTGTGGAGGCTAAAAATTCTCACATTAATCAAAGAAAAAGAAAAGAAGAGACCAAATAGAAATACAATTTAAAGAATAACTTAAATTCGAAATTAAAAATAAGCAATATTAAAAAAATAGTCCATATAAAAACCCAATACGTGAGTAATTAAAAATTGGAATAAAAATTAAAAAATTCTGAAATTAGAAAAAGAAAAAAAGAGTTCAAGTAGGAATACAATCTAAAGAATAACTGAAATTCAGAATTAAAAATAAGCATTATTAAAAAAAAGAGACCATATAAAAACCCAATACGTGATTAATTAAATTTGAAATAAAAAAAAATTAAAATCAGAAAAAAAGAGAGTTCGAGAGGGAATAAATTTTAAAATAGCTAAAATTCAAAATAAAAAAAATAATATTAAAAAAACAATCCATCTCGAACACAACACAAGTTTAATTAAAATTCAAAATAAACAAAATAAATTTCTAGATTAGAGAAAGGAAAAGGAAAGTTTCAATGGGAATACAATTTATAAAATCCCCAGTGACACTAAAGAGGAGAGACAGCGGCGGTCTATAGAGAAGTATAGCAACGACATTTGACGGGACTTTCAAAAATTATAAAAATGAAACCTGATGAGTCAATAAACTCTAGAAACTAAAAGATCAATTTTTTAAGGTTCCAAGGATAATTAATAGAAATTATGGTAGGTCAGACAAACGAATAAAGAAGTAAGGGATAATGACTGGTATGACTTTTAAAAAACTATTATAAAATTAGAAACCTCGGGAAGATAAGGTTCGATCTCATAAAACAACGAGATGGTTATTTTAAAAATTTTAAGTAAAATCATGTGAAAAGATATATAATTTTGTGGCGGCTAGCCGCGTAATTATGCGGGCCATCCAGCTAGTTAACTAATTAAAGTAATAGAAAAAGGAGTCTCCATGTTCGCTCTTCTAGAAATTTGCATATTGATCGGAGAAAAAAAATAGAGTCCATATAGAAACACAATTTAAAAATAGTTGAAATTCCAAATTTAAAAAAGAAATATTGGAAGAGGAGACTACAGTCCATACTGGTATACAATTTAGAACTAATTGAAATTCGAAATTAAAAAAAAAGAAAATTAAAGGTAAAGGTTAGAGTCCATATAGAAATACAATTTATAACTAAAAAATTGAGATTTAGAAAAATGAATATTAAAAAAAGAGTTTACAACGCATATAGAAATACAATATAGAAATAACGTAAAATCGAAATTAAAAAATAAAAAAAATTAGAATAAGAGTCTAGAGTCAATATAGGAATTTAAAACTAATTAAAATTCAGAATAAAAAATAATAAAATTAAAATTAGAGTTTAGAGTCTATATAAAAATATAATTTAGAAATAACTAAAATTCGAAATGAAAAAAAGGAATATTAAAAGAAGAGTCTATAGTCCATATAGGAATACAATTTAAAAATAATTGAAATTCAGAATTTAAAAATAAAAAAATAAGATATGAGTTTACGGTCCATATAAAAATACAATAAATAATAATAATAATTCAGAATTAAAAAATAAGAATTATTGGAGGAAGATTATAGAGTCCATATAGAGATACAATTTACAACTAACGTAAATTTGAAATTTAAAATTAAGAAGTATTGGAATAGGAGTCTATAGTCCATATAAAAGTATAATTTAGAAATAACTGAAATGCAAAATTTAAAAATAAGAAATATTGAAATAAGTGTTTAGAATTAAAATTTATAAATAACAGGAATTCGGAATTAAAAAATAAAAAATATTAGAAAATGAGTCTACGGTCCATATAGGAATACAATTTAGAAATAACTAAAATTTAGAATTAAAAAAATAATAAATAACTATCATGTATATACAATACAATATCAATACTACTCATTTGTTAGTAAGTTAGTACATAATTTAAAATTATATTGTTACTTTAATATATTTGAATAATAAAATATGATAATATATATGCCATTACGTGAGAAAAAAATATAAGAATGTTAGCTATGCAATCTGTGCGGGTCATCGTGCTAGTTTACTGCAACCAAAAAGAAAGAGGGATTTCTTGTTCATCCTAAGGCAACTGAAAATTTGCTATATTTCAGTCACTGTCGCTTCACACTTTTTATTTATGAAACAAAGAATTATTCTAAGCTAAACATAAAATGAACCAGTTGGGCAGTGCTATTTGAAGTAGATTTGCATGATCTACACAGCTCTTCCTCTCCTTTAAAATAAAATTGTTTCTTATACATCTGTGGCTATCAATCTATACTATATATATAATATGCTCCACTATGATGGATAGCATAGATATTTCTTTTCTATTTCATTTAACTTAGTAATTTCTAAGACTTGAGAATGAATATGGCGGCTCCTTTTAGTCATGTTTATACTACCTCCAACTTGAACATATGACACTAGTACTATTCAATTTCAAACTTAGACCACTTATTTTTTAAAAAAATTATAAATACTTAAATATGTTACATTATTAAAGTGCGATGCTTCACAAATATTATTAAAGTGCGATGCTTCACAAATATAACCATGCAAGTTTCGTTCATCAAAATCTAATTGTTCAAATATAATTTGTGGTGAGTGAGATGTCAATAGCCAACAATGTTATTCAAGAACAGAGGGAGTGATATAGAGATATAGATTCAAATTTCATAAAATTTTATAAACATATAAATATAAAATGATATGTCCAACCTAACCAAAAAAAACCATATGACTAGAAAATTATAAGACGGAAGATGGCACGACATTCCTGCATAAAGATGTACACAACTAATAGTAATTAAGTTTACATCAAAATAACTGGACAAGAATGGAGTCAAACATATTTTCTAAACTGTTGCTGTTATAGCATCCATATTTGTTTGATGTGCCATATGGATGGAGCTAAACTACAGTTTGACAACCAACATTGTTTTGAATCAAACTAACTCCTCTAAGAGCGCCCGGGATCGCTTCCTTTTAGGTACCACAAGCGGCTGTCGTGCAAGTATCTCGTATTGCACGACATAGCTATAGTATGGAGGTATGCTAGATTGCCATTCCAGGACTTCGTATTTCGTCTGAGGCTTAACATTTCCGACAAGCATATCGCTTATTAATATCATTGGTAGATTACTTAGTCTTAAAGAATTTGCTTGGTAAAGATTGTATGTCACTGCGTCACTGCCACCATAGTAGTTTTTATGCATCCATATGTAAGTACGCCCACAGCTAGACTTACATGAGTTTCTTGGGTGTTCACCTAGCAAACGGAAATGGAATTTTTTTAGAAATATTATTATTTAATAAAAAAATCACAAAAATAGTTGGTATCTGGATAAATTCACAAAACTAAGGACCTGTCGAACTATCGTAATTCGACAGGACCCTATCAAACGGCCACTGTTTGACTGGGGCATAGGTCCCCAGCACGGGCCTATCGAATACCGGTTATTGCCAAGGAACACATCGAAATAAGTATTTTTTTAATACTAGAAAAAAAATACTCATGCGTTGCAATGGCTAAACTAAAATTATAAAAAAATATAAAAACAATAACTTTTCATGATATGAGCCCTTTAAGAAAATATATTCCTAAAGAAAGAAAGAAAGTTCTAAAAAAAGAAAGAAAAAATATCATAAAAACTAATTTTATTAGCCTATGAAGCGCACGTGGCACAGCAATGCTTCGGCCCGGAGATGGAAGTCATAAAATTTTTTATAATTTTTCAGCAATTTTAAGCAATTGAAATGGTACTAATCCTATTTCTGAAAATAGAAAATACTTAAAACACTAAGAGAGAAAAATAAAGTGATTTTAGCTCGGCCCAAAAACTTGCGGCCTGCTTCTATGCGGATTGCGCGCGTGCGGCCCATGAGGCGGCCCAGCAGCACGGTAGCCTAGGAATGTTGCCGGCCCGACGCGAGATTGATCTGAGCCGTTCGTTTTGATGGACGGCAAGGATCAGTTCCGAATCCATCAAAACCATCGGTGCCCAAAAACCTTAACCCTAATTTTAATTTTTCCCCCTCCCTCTCCCCAACGTGGGCCGCCTCTCCCCGCTGGCGGCACCTCTCCCTATCCCCTCCCCTCTCCCCACCGACGGTGCCCCTCCCTCTTCCCTCCCCCCACCAGCATCGCAGCTCCCCCTCCCTCTTCCCCCACCGGTGCTCTCTCTCACCCCACTGTTGGCCCCTTTCCTCCTCGTCGGGGTGTCGTCGCCGCCTCGCTCCTCGCCAGATCCGGCAGGTCGGCGACGTGGAGGCTCGGGATCTAGCTCCTCCCTCTCCCTCTCGGCATCTCCTCGGCGCAGCGGCGGGTCAACGACTTCCCGGTGCAATGGTGGCTCCCCAGTGCAGCGGCTCAGTGGATCCCCGACGCAGCGGCCGGTCGATGGCTCCTCGGCGACGCGACGGCTTGGGATCTGGCCCCCAAGCTTGGGACCTCTATGGCAGCGAGGTGGCGAGGAGCAGCGGCGGCCTCCCACTCACCCCTCCCTCTCTTCTCATCATCTCTTGTGTGATTTCTGCCTCTCCTCTCATCTCCTGTGTGATTTATTTTGTGATCTGATTGGATTGTCTCTTGTGCTGTGATCTATTTTGGACGATTTTGTGATGATTCTGATTTGGATTGGGATTTTCTTTTTGGGTTGGATCGTGATGATTTGGGATTTGGAGAGAAGGTGCACGCGATGTGGGCGACAGACTAAGACGGACCAAAATTCTCTACGGAAGCCTTACGAATTTTTTATTTAGGTATAGATTTGGTTAGCAATTTTTTAATTTGTTAATTTTCTTTGGTGAAAAATACATTGCATTTTTAATTTATTTATTTGAAAAATACATTGCATTTCTAATTGATTAATTTATGTAGTTATAGATTCTTTATTGTTTTCGTTGATATTGTTGGTTTCATGTCTTTGCCGTAATTTCTTTGTCCTTTGTAAGACAGCATCGGTTGACGTCGCCCTAGGCATGGCGAAGAAAGAATGCAAGGAGGAGGAAGACATTGTAGTGGTAGCAGAAACCAACTTTATCGATGGAAAAGAAAATTAACCATTAGTTTTCGATTCGTTCTCACAGACTAACGGAACCCATTGAGTTAAGAAGTTGCATAGATGAGCTATAAGAAATTGCCGGTCGCGACAAATCGGGCTTGAGCTTGTCTATAGACCCTTTATACGTCGTTCAAGGTGTACTGCAACTTCTTGCTCCTTCATTCGTATATATTCTGTTTGCGTTTTAGTTTCAATTACTCTTCCGACATTGTACGTCAGGTTGACCACGTCGATCCATAAAGTGAATCCACACATCCTTGGATTGTCCTGAGGAATTAATCTAATTAGTGAATGGGATAGGTATATTATTGAAACACGAGCGAAAATAAAAATAAGTAAGCATGTGACATATAATGAAGTCGTTGTCTATGTTGGGACAGACGTAATATCTCTTGTGCAAAGGATGTGGCCACCTAACAACGATCCCTACAATCGCATTTTGGACGCTCAGACCATTCAGGTAGACCTAATGGATTGTTTCTGTAGTGTAAGCTAGCAGACTGCGTCTGACGCTCGTACTCCATCCACGCTTGAATGAATTGTGTGGTCTTCTCAGGTTGTGTTATCCTTACACCGATGAAAATAACCCTCGTCGTATCGATCCACTTTACAAAGCCACATTTTCTTACGTCTTCTTGTTTGCACAAATTCATTACGACCGATGATATATATAATTATATGAAAGTAGTGATCGATGGAAGTGAGAACTTAACGGTACTTATGACGAAATCGTCGTCGACAATTTTAAGACAGATGAAGCATCTTTGTCCTATAGTTTCTTGTCTTACGGATCTTATCACCTAGCAACTTCTCCACAACCAAACTTAGGACGCTCCCGCCATGTGGGGAGTCCCAAGGGATTTACCTACCATTCTAAGGATTCTGCAATAATTCATCATTCATCCTCATCCTTTCTCCTTAGGTAGTCAGATATTGTTTCACTACGTGGATACGGGCGTGTTCTGTCATGTTGTGGATTCGTCGTATCTACCCACTCAACGAAGTCGCACAAACTACGGTAAGTCTGTAAAAGATTGTATGATTGTTCACAAACAGTTAGCGATGTATGTATTCAGTATAGGTAATTGAAGTAGATATAAATGATTCTTACATGATAAATGTTTGGGCATTGGAAGAACCTCCTACCACAGATTTCTAAAATAAGGGATAACATGAGTATACATCGATCACCGCAAGCGCACAACGGATGATCACACCACAGTGAAAATAGACCAACAAAAGGATCCCTTCGCTAGTCAAGATGCTCGCAAAATAGAGCTTCCATTCTCTCGAGATCAATGTGAATGGGAGAGGGAAATGTAGGACCGAAAGAACTGGCGGAAGTGTTTTGCCAAGGTCTGTTTATATATATTGGCGTAGCAACTGGAGGAACTGTAGGTGTCAAAAGTCAATTGTAACCACGATAGGGTATTCTGTGAATAGACATGACGAGCACAAGCAACCACGCTGTTCCGAAAGGTGATCGCGAATAGTCAAGCTCGCACAGTGTCCATGTCATAACTCGTCCCATGATAAAGGTGATTGTGACAAATGAGCACTGTATTGTTAGTTTGTTAGATGTTAGGACAATGAGATGACATAAGCGTCGAAAGTAGATTGTAACTACGCGCGACCACTATTAAGTTGATAGCGACTATTTTTGTAAATCTCTTAAAAAATATATGAAAATTAAAAAAATCATAGAAACGTAGCTTATCCAATAAATGTACGTCATGACTCAGTTCATAATATAATGTGACATAACTAGTAGGTGGAAAAGATAAATGTTCAGAATACAACTAACATAAAAATGTCAAGGACGATTTCCCCTCGCATGC
This sequence comes from Oryza officinalis, assembly GCA_008326285.1. Classification (NCBI taxonomy): domain Eukaryota; kingdom Viridiplantae; phylum Streptophyta; class Magnoliopsida; order Poales; family Poaceae; genus Oryza; species Oryza officinalis. Next base: position 47,674,527 of record BDMV01000001.1, on the reverse strand, counting down.
TTGCTTGGCCCCTCTTCTTTCATTGCCTGATCTATTAAGTGGGATAAGTCAAATTATCTGATGGGTGCCTATCTTGTGTTGGCTGCTGTGGAGTGGCATCCTGTCACACCTCGTCCCTGCGCCACTGTACCAATGGCACCAAGGAGGGCATGCCGTAGGAGAACGGTGAACCGCTTTCCCACGAAACCGCAAAACAGGTACCAGTCCTAGGATAACGATGCTGGTACCAGCGGTAACATGATGAATCAATGCAAGATTTAAATAAATACAATATACCTTTACGTTGCAGCTTTGGGTTATCCCTGAGTTGCAACCTCCAATCAGAGTCAACAGCAGTGAAACTTGGCGAAACTAGGACACCAAATCCACCGGCAGTAGTTTGGGTTTAGGGACGAAAATCCAACCTTCATCTTCTTCCTGAACTTAAGTCAACAGGAGAAAAACAACAACAATGGGGGATTGAGTACTTTTGTACCCAGCAAGCCACTAGAAAATGTGTACATGCAAGCTTCAAAGATAGGCTGAGTTTGTTTGGCAAAGCATTTTAAAACACTTTTCAAATGTCTAAGTGTAGGTTTCAAAAATATACTTTTCCTTCGGAAGGAGGTGTCTCACCTCAATCCGTCCACGAGTTGCTTTGCACAGCTCGAGCGGGAAAGTTAAATTTTAGTATTCATAACACTTTCTCCTTTATTAGTTTCTTTTCACTTTCAAAACATAAACCAACGTTCCTTCCAACCATCATCCATTAACCAAGTCTCAAGGTTAACAACTCCGGGTTCGGTCCTCTCGACCTGCCAACCCAACCTCGGCCATCTTGGCCCCTAAACCGGCCCTCTGGGTCCTATGGTGCTAAACGACACCCCCAGATCACACAGGTCTGTTCCCAACCACGAAGGCTGGCCGTCCGTCACAAAGGACTCTGGTAACGGTTCCCATCCCACGAACCAATTTATTAAATAAGTTTTAAAAACAAATCTACGTTATGGGAATCACATCACATTCGCCCTTGACCGTGGGCACGGTTGTTCGAACAGTTCAATTAAACCTCTGCAGAGACTGTACGCTTTTCCCACAAGACACGAAGCTTACACCGATACTGACCGGTACCGGAAGTTCGTGACAAAGCTTTTCCCTAACCAAACCATAAATGTCCTGTGTCACACAGATGGGTGGAATCTCTCCACCAAGCATTAGGCCAGTCTCAGACCCTCATCCACTCAGGCCCCACCGTATGGACCCCTGACACATCCTTACTGCAGGAGATTGCTGTAAACTCCACCATACCGGTGCTCCTCACCTGTCAACATGTTAGAAACCTATGTTTCTGCTAGTTACTCATCTAGGGGCATCCCATTCTACCCATGTGGTCGTACTGTGAGATGCTCAAATGAAAAACTCAAAGGAATCGGTCCTTATGCGCGCCTACAACCAAACCACACAGGAGAGGATTCGCATCACAAGTTTTCTCCCATAAAATCATTTGATTTTCAAAGTCACCGACTCCCCGAGTCGGGTTTTATAAACCTTTCACAACCCAAGTTTTTCCACATCGATAACCATGTATAAACTGTATATAGACAAATGGTGTAAAAGGACACCTGAGCCCAGAGAGCGCAAGTATCAAGGTACTGCTGTGATGGAGCGACAAGGGTTAAGTTTAACAAGGTCCTACCGAAAGTAATGCAACTACATAGGTTGGTCTGTCGGTCGTGTGCTCGTAGATTGATGGCCGATCAAATTAAGTGTGTACGCTAAGAATGCAATCTTACAAACAACACATTTTATAAACTAGGAGTAATATGATCGAAGAGTGGCTTGCCTTATTGTTGGTCTTCAAATCTTCAAGAAAAATCTACGTCCATTGCATCTCCGAAACGTCCGCTACACGATCAAAAAGAGAAAAACATCTAAAACCGTATAAAGCAGATAATAACTATTATAAATTAATTGTGCCATTGTATAGATCTCATTTTTAGAACAATTATGGAAGTTGAACGGAGCCAATCGGACTTACGGTTGAGGAGATACGAATTTTGGAAGATTACTGGATTTTCTAAAATGTGAGAAAAAGGATTTATTAAATTGAAAGGAATATTCCCCAGAATATTCCTAGGCTGTGAGGCTCAGCGGGAGGTAAATTGGACTTGGTGGAGATGGGGCTAGGCTGGTGGGCTTTAGCCCAAAATTGGGAGAAAGGACGTAATATAGACTTTGGCAGGGGATAGATTTTTTGGGCTCGGCCCAACGAAGGATGAGGGACTCCATATAGACTTTTAGTCGGCCGCCCAATGGATGCAGAGGGAGGTTGTGTAGACTTTTATAGAGGACTTCATGGGCTTGGGCCGAGAAAACAAGACGGACGAGATATGGACTTCTGGATAGATTATCAAGCCAGTTGGCCCAATGAAGTAGAGGGACGTGATGAAGACTTTGTCGAGGACTTTATGGGCTTGGCCCAAAAAAGGAAGAGGGAGGCGATGTAGACCTTTTCAAAGTCTCCGGTCAAGGACCCGCGGAGAGAGAATAATAAAAAGTGGGTCCTACCTCCTTTTTTTTCTTTTTTTCTTCTCCCCTTTCCTTCTTCTCCTCTCTCCTTATCCTTTCTTTCTCTCTCTTTCTTTTCTTGCTCGTGTTCCTTCCAGAGGAGAGGAGAGGGAGGCGCCGACGGCTAGGGGGCACGGGCGGCGGCGGCGCGGCGAGCCCGGCTAGGGTCGCGCTGGCCGGGGCGACGCGTGAGGGTCGGGGCGGCGGCGCGCGCCAGCGTCGCGGCGGAGCAGTGCGCGGGCAGGGCGGCGACGCGGCGCGCGGCAGCGCCCGGCCAGGAGGCGACGCCATGGCATCGCGGCGCGGCAGTGTGTGGAGGCGGTTGGGGCGGCCTTGGCGGCTTGGCCGAGAGGCAACGGGCGGCAGCACCGCGACCGCTGAGGCGCGCGGGGCAGCGTCTGCGGCCAGGGCGCGACGACGCGGCGTGGGTCGGCGGCGTGCTTGGTCAGGGGCGGCAACACGCCGGCAGGAGGAGGGCGGGGCGCCGATGGCTCGGGGAGGGCGCCGGCCGGGCGTGGCAAGGGTGGCCGGGAGACGGCCGGGCGTGGCGGCGCGTCGGCATGGCCTGGGAAGGCAGCCAGGCGGCCTGGTCGTGAGACGACGCTCCAGGGGCTCGGCTCAGCCTGGGCGATGGCCGGGCTGAGCGTTCGGCTAGGCGGCTCGGCCAAGCGTGGCGCGGTGCGGCTGCTCGGTAGTTGCGGCACGACGTCGGCTTGACTCGGCCAGGAGCACAGGAGCAGGAAGGGAGAGGCCGGGGACGGCTTGCCGGTGGCTCGGCTTGGCCTGGGAGACGGTCGGGCTGAGCGTCGGCCAGGTGGAGACGGCGCGCGACGTGAAGCAGCAGTGCACGGCCAGAAGGCGGCCGGTCGAACGACGACAGCGTTCGGCTCATCGGTGTGACGAAAATGGAGTGACAGCTTAGCGAAGGATCCATGGAGGGCTTCTGCCTTTATACTCTCCTTCGTGCATCGCGGAGAGCTCGACGACAACGAACACGCATGTGCATGCTTTTACTCCCTCACAATCCACTCTGCTACTGCTAGAGGACGGTGCCTACCTTGCTCAGAGAAAGTGGCAGGACAGTGCCTAACTCTTGTTAATGCAGAGTTAGAGCAGAGCTGCTGTCTGCTCTTTTGTTTTGATGTGGTTAAAGGGGTGTCAGGGGAGTTTTAATGGGTGTCAGGGAAGGGCAATGACGACAGCGGAGAAAATGTGTACATGCACGAGCGGAAATGGTCTTTGCTTGTCTCAGTGGAGAAAAATGGAGGAGTGCACGCATGCTTGTTTACTATCATTTTTACTCGTGGGCTGTAAACAATTTTGAACTTGTAAAAGGACTGTGACTCTGATGTGAATTATTTGTTTGAGGTTTTTGAACAGATAGGAAATTGGGTTGAAGGGGTTTTGGTTTTGGAATAATAATTTGCGATGAATGGAGTGAGTGGAGCTTTAAACAAAAATAATTTAAAACGAATATAAAATGGAGGGATAATTTAGGACATGATTTGGATTCCAAAATCCAAACGCGGGGATTTTATTTGGAAAGGAATGATTGAAGGAAAAACTCGGTTTTTGCCGGTTCCGTTGGTGTGCGATTAAATCCAATGGGAAAAACGACTGTGGATTCTGGGTTTTACGTGCACAGAAATATTGATATTGATATGTACAGGTATAGAAAATATTTGTCGGGCGGTCGAAGTGTAAAAATAAATATTTTTAGACTCTCTGATTGGAAAGAAGATTATTTGACGACACGGTTAAAATCCCGAAATCAAAATTTCAACCATACGGATTTTTGGAAAAGTTTAGGAGGAAAAACTCAAACTTCAAAATTCGAATCATAGGAATTTAATTTTGGGAGACGATATCATGATGAAGGTTTTGGGTTCACAAGGAAATGAATCAATTGAGATCTTTGGCACAAAATCCTAAATACCCTCAAAGAACCAAATTTTTGAAAATAGGATTTTAATAAAATAGATTTTTCGACAGGGCGAAAATCAGGGCGTTACACATCCTTTGGCTGTGTGACCAGAGGAGCAGCATACCCGTAGTCTAGCCCAGCTTGTGCATTGGGTGGTTCTGTCGTGAAGAAATCCTCCACAAATTGTGTTCAAGAGGAGGCAGCAGGTACTGCAGAATGTGCCTGGGCAAAACCGTAGTCATCATATGTTGTAAAAAAGAGCGAAACCCAAAATAAAATAGTTAGTAACGATGCATAAAAATAGACCAAATGTTGATGCTAAGTAAATTTTTAACATTACTTACGTATGTGTTGTGTGCCCTAACTCCGGCGTGTGTGGAGTGACATAAAGTCCCCATCCCGGTGTGCGCGCCACGTTATAACCTGTCGGCTGGTAAGGGAGGTTTTTCGTCGCAGACGCTGCCGAGGTATGGTAAACTGAACGTTGAGTATGGTATACCTGCTGCACTTGTGGACATGGTGGCGGCATGCTCAACGCCAGTACCCCAAAGTCAGATGACCTCCCATAGTGGACAGGTGGAGGGGTCTCCTGAAGCGAAGGACGAACGTGCGATGGACCGACGACGTCATAACCATGACGCGACGTGGAGGGACCCACGTGATCCACACTAGAACATCGTGCTAGTGGTAGTGATCTCGTCCATCTGGAAGGATGCACAACATCAGTTGCGCTTCAATAGGAGACACGACGAAGTAGCACCACAACACGGGAGCGAAAAGTGCGAAAGACACTCGCCACCTCGTCCGGCCTGACGACTTGAGGTCTCGTCTCTAGTCTCCGCAACAACGTGTCCGACTCGAGGTGAATGTGCTCAACGAACTCGAATTGTTCAATAAATAGGGAAGGTCGTTAGAATGATTAAATTAGTTGCACATTAAATGACAATCAACAAAACCAACGACGTACCATGGAGTTGTATGCAGATCGAGGCTGTGGGGCAAACGTGTTCGTGATCGTCGCCTGGTGGGAGACAGAATTATCCCCTTGTGGCAAGAAACACCTCCAGCGCGTAACACTACGGTACCAATGAATGTATGCCCCGTACGAAGCACCTTCGTCTGGAGGTGTTTGAAGCATTAAGTTTCAGTCGCATGTTCCCACTCGACAACCGTCAGTTGAATCGTCTGAACAATGATCGTCTCGTACGATAGACCCAGTCCCTTCTGCGAGTACCTGCACACGATGAAATGAGCACCTAAGAAAAACATAGAACGAGACAAAACATAATAATTGAATATAACAATTCTGGTGTATACTTACTTGTGGAGGCTAACAGACAAAGGGTGACCATCTCTAGGAGGGAAGTCTTGGTACATACCGAGTTGTTTAAGTACCCTCTGGATGTTGTATGGCTCGACGTGCACATCCAGCACGAGGTGACAATTAGTCATCCAAAGTTGCACATCTTGCGTGCAAAACTGCGCGAGACCGTGTGGTGCACGCTCAACGACTTCGTGATGCGTGTATGGAGTCCACCGAATATGGTTCGACGTAAGTTGGTCGAAGTCTGCGACAAACTGTGTACTAACAAAATTATGATTAGTATCCGTAGAAATAGATAGTGTTCTATGACAAATGATTTAAAAACAATTTACTTCACGGTGTGTACATAAAGATCCCATGGTGGGACGATCGTCCTTGTCTTCAACACCAAACTTGTGCATCTCTTCGATACCATAGCTTGCGTACGACTCCAGCTGTGGCCTCCCAATGTCAAGCGCTCGTGTGCTCATAACGTTAAAAGCAATGGGCATCACGTAAGAGAACTTTACTTTCTGTTCCTCATGCAAGCCTCACAAAGTCCGGTGTATGTCGTAGTAAGTACCGTAGACCCTCAACTGTACTGTGAAATCTCTTCAATAGGTAACTCCGCGATTTGCTCCGCATAGTGGATGAAGTGCTTGTCTTCGAAGTCAGCGTGAGTCCCCATGAACATCACCCATCCAAACAACCACAGTAGATACACGACTTGAGTGGCGACACACAACTCAGTCTTCCTGATCATCAGGGAAAACATCCTGATGAAATTGCTGCAACCAAATCTTCGTAGGACCATGCCCATCAGTGAGATCCTCAATCAGAACAGCCAACACGCCACCAAAATTGGCCAAAAGATCGTTTGCCCATCCAGCATGAACAAGTGTCGAGCCAACTGTTGCGCCAGCTACCGGCAGACCCAACAAAAAAGAAATATCCTGCAAAGTGGGCACCATCTCTCTAACTGTCAGGTGGAAAGTGTGTGTCTCGAGCCTCCATCTATCCACCAAAGCACTCAGAAGGGCCGCATCAATGTTGATACGTGGTGACCTTCGACGTGAAGGCTCTACCAATCGTGCAAAGGTCAACAACCTAACGGCTCTCAACCTACAACATGTTAAATTGAAAATATTAGTAAAGGAAAATTTTGAAACAACAATGCTAATAACAATGTATTTGCATGTACCTTGGAACCCATCGCGGATCGATACGCCAATATTGATTCGTTCCTCACATTTTCAAGACATTGCAGATAGTCCCTCGACTAATTCGTCACGATCGATGGTACTTATCGATCACCTCGTCGATCAGCTGTGCGTCATCATTTTCAGCCATACCTACAAATTGAAAGTCGTATTAGTATTACGACCATAACAACGCAAATAATATTACAACGCAAAAGTATAATATGACAAGTACAATACTGATAAATTCAAATATTAAAATTCTAGTACAAATTAATAGAAATATTACAAGCCAAATATAGATAAATTCAAATATTACAAGCCTAATACAGATAAATTCAAATATTACAAGTCCAATACAGATAATTTATAAATTACAAGTTCATTACAGATAAATACGAATATTACAAGTTCGAGTACTGATAAATTCGAACTAAGGATTCTTTTTCTTCTTCGACTTCCGCGTTGAAACACGATGAATATATGCACCTTCGATGTCTTTGCCTACGTTGTACATGCTGCAATCTTTACGGGCATGGTCCCCGCTGCATAGAATGCATGCTTTCTGACGACGAGAACGACCGTTTGCTTCTGCTTCATCCATGTGGTTCTTGCGACGACCCTTAGTATCAACTAGTAAATTTGAGTCAGACACCCAGTTGGCTTGCCCTGGAGGTGGACGAGTGAAATCGCATACGACACACCAACCACGCAATTCACCATGCCAAGTTGCCTCCCATGCTTCCTTAGTAAAGTACAGAGAAACGAATATGTTTGCATCACTACCTCCTTTTGCGGTAACTGCAAGGATATGAGAACATGGCAGGTGTCGAAGAAAAAACTTATTACAGTTGCATTTGCAAGCATGATACTCTGGCCATAACGTGCATTCCAATGTGATATCAGTACTACCAATGCCAACTCCACTCTTGTCACGCAGTCGTATCTCAAATAACAGCTTCCTATTCCTAGCAGGCTAGACTCTGTGCATTCTTTCCTTCTTGCCTTTCTCGTCCATGTAGTGTGTAATAGCCGAGCTATACCTAACATTAGGTTTGCTAAGGTTAAGACTAGCCATGGGGTACCTTTTACAAAGATACTTCTGTATGCCCCTTGTGATGCCCTCCAGGATAGCAACAAGTGGTAGAGGACGTGTATTTTTCATCACCCAGTTGTACACTTCAACTAGATTTGTTATCATCATACCATACTGTGAACCATTTGTATCATACAACAATGACCATTTCTCCCTTGGCTCGTGTTCTATCCACTCCATGAAGCACTTCGTAACGCTCCCGCGCTTCCTACACCAAGTAACACTTGGTGATTCATTTGGAACGGGTTCCAGGCCCTCCGACTCCTCTTGTCAAGCAACAACGGGTTTTTTTCCGAACCTCTTCCATGTGAGTAGTGGTCAACCTCTTACTCCTGAATTGTCTTTAAAAATTTACACCGAAATATCGCATACACCATCCGCTATGCAAATCTAGCCATGACACCTCTTCTGTGACATCTTCCTTTAGCTTCTGTACCGCCGATAGCAAACTAGCATGTCAGTCATGCAGAACCCACACATTTGGTCTATTTTGAACTACACACTTTTTAATGTGCCGCAAGAACCAAAGCCAGCTTGATGTCTTCTCGCTTTCAGCAAAAACAACAGTAACAGGGACAACATGGCTATCTCCGTAACATAACTATACTTGCATGTCACGTAACATAACTAAATTTCACTACTTAAATATAACTTTCTTTCGATTTCTACTAATACTACATGTTTATTTCTACTTAGTAGTCACTACTTATAAATATCTTCATGTTAATTTATACTAATACTCCACATTTATTTCTACTCAGTGGTCACTACTTAAAAATTAATACATTGCTCTTCACCTCAAAAGTTATGTATTATTCTACTACTAACTGTACTAACCTACTACTAACTTCAACACATTACTAATTTAATATTTGCACTAACATCCAACAATGATTATAAAAAAATTAGCGTCGTCGTACTTAGGGATTAGAAATTTATACCTTCAATGTCACTGCTCTTTCCTGCACAGTCGCGGACGTCTCCTTCCCAATCGCGCAGGTCTTCTCTTCGGCCGAATGGCGCCTTTCTCTCGTGGCGACGGTGACACGACGATGACAACTCTCTTCGGTGCCGACGCTCGGTGGTGAAGTGGTCCTCCCTCTTTCTCTGCAGATGAAGCGCTGCGAATGCGAGATGGATTCTTAAAGGAACCAATCGAACTCCCATTGTTCGATAGAGTCGGTGGGAAGGGGGCTGTCGAATGGGGCTGTTCAATAGGTACTGTGGCTGCCAGGCGATGAGGCCGGTTGAACGCCCGTAGTTCAACAAGGCATCCTGTCGAACTCCCGCATTTCGACAGGTCCCAGTCGAACGCACGCCGTTCGATTGCCTCGCCTGTCGATCCGCCACCGTTCGATAGGCCCCTAGTTTTGCAAATTTATCCGGATGCCAACTATTTTTGCGATTTTCCATTAAAATTATAATATTTCTAAAAAAAATTCATGGAAATGTCTGTCAATGAAATATTTCATGCGTTTGAGAAAATTGTACCAGAATTGAGCACTAAGATTAGATCTGAGTATGCCCCCAACAATATTTGATCCCATGAATGATCTATTCAGTCTGCGATCTCCATACAAATGGATGCTAGCTTTGGCTCCTCTTCAGGGTTTGTGCTGCCAAATGCAATCGTCTTGAACAGATACCAAAAAGCTTCTTTTGGGAGAAAATCTAACTGGAATGCTTTTGTTGTTCCAAAAGTTTCTATCTTTTTTGATCGACTCGTTATTATGATCTTACTCACAGGTGTTATGTGGTTCTCCTCTCAAGCTGTGTAATATTCTTCTCCATGTTTCATCATCCATCTCATCAAGAAGTTCAATGATAGCTAATGATTCTTCTCCTGAGGCAGGATTCTGATATTTGATTGCATTGGTGTCTGGAAGAAGCACCATGTCTCCATTCTCAATGCTATCCAGGCCATAGAACACAATTGTAGAGAAGCATTCACGCACCCTTTCATCACGGCAAACATGCTCAACAAGTGTGCTCTTCCCAACTCTGCCTGGGCAATTATCGGAAGCACATCAATACCTTTTGCACCACCAAGAGGATGTTGTTTAGCAAGAACTTTATTACCCTTTCTTGTTCTGCTTGACGACCAAACATGGAGTTTTCCAGCAACAGGTAGCTGCAATAGGGCTGGCGAGTTATATGAGGGTAGCTGCTCACAAGCACAACAAACTCTTGAATGTCTGAAACAATGGTTTCCAGGCGACCAAGCATCTTTTGCAGCTCTTTTTTCTCCAAGATTTCAGATGCAACTTTCCTTGCTCTAGTGGAGATACAAAATCGCTCTAATGGACTCAAAGGGGGCAGGTCGAGAGAGTGATCACCCACCTCGTCTTTAGCTTGAGTACCTGAAATTATCAACAAAATAGTAGCCTCTGAACATGACATCTCTCACCATCCTGAGATGCAGCAGCATCGCTTGGTTTGTGATGCGCCTACTGTCTGCCTCCTCAACGACGGCTTGGATCCGCAGCAGCATGCGGTGTAACTACTGTAGATTCTCCTCCACGCCCTGGTGGTGGTGATGGTATATATCAATCACAAAAGATATGGACCTGCTGAAAAGATCACCAAGAACAGCAGAAAAGATGGTGTCCATGGTGAGATTTTTGTGATTGGAAGAGGGAGAGCAATCAGGTTGGCAATTTAAACAAGTTGTCCTGTTGCTGTTGAATTCATTGCAAGTGTCTTCAAAAATAATAAATTGGCAATGAGGCAGGTTTCTTATAAATAATAAATTAGCAACAGGGAATTGTGATGTGGATACATGGAAATTATTGGATGGCTGCTATCTAGATGCAATGATTCTACAAAGGCAATGTGAGGCATTGAGGGCTAAGTGATTGTAGATTTCAGTTGTTGACTAGAACAGTTTTTCAAGAATATACTCAACTAAGAACATTTGGGCAAAACAGCTTTGCTATGATCAGACATAATATACATGAGCCTTTATGCTTTATCAATTCATGGCATTAAGAATGGGTAGGTTCAATGTGGTGTATTAGCAGTTTACCACTTAGCACTGCAAGAGAGCTTGGCCTTTTTTTCACTGGACCGATACTAGTGCACCAATCGAATCTCTACTATATAAAAGAGCCTAGTGGTGGTGGTGAATCTGCCATCACATAGAGTTGGTAGGATCTTTTAAGGCTAGATAAATATATATCTCTATGTTTGTGGCTTGTTTTTTTGTTGGATGTTTGCTTGCAAATTATGTTTGACAAATATAATTTCCAAGTCAAGAACTTCATATATATCTTTGGAAATCCATTGCAAAGGCACGGGTATTTTGCTAGTTTTATTAAGATGTAGAGGGTAAACATGTACAAAGTCAGCAACAATGTTACTAATTACAGGCCCAGGCCACAATCGGCACTGAGACCTGGACGACTCAACAGTTCCATCAAATCATATTGTAATTGACTGAGGAAAGTACCCAAGCCGCGAGCCAAGTGTGCCATTCATCCCCAATATCGATAGCCGACTCGTCAGGAGATCGCGCTACATGCTGGGAAAATACAAGCGTTTAGAGAGCACGACATTTAGGGCAATAAAATCTATCCATCCAATCAACCTATTCGATGAGAGCATAGAAATCACAACAAATCCACCAACCAATGGTTACATACCTATGCTATTTACCCATCACGGCGGCGCAGAAGTCAGGCGGGGAATAGGACGGGGCCGGCGCCGCAAACCGGCTCGGCTGGCAGGTCCGCGGCGGGGATCGCGCGGCCGAGCTCCAGCGCGCGGGCGGCGAGTATGGGCGGCAGGACCTCCACGTGCAGAAGCAACCACTGCTGGCGCCGGGACCACAGCGCCGCCGCGGACGCCCGCGCCGCGCGCCCGCTGGAGGAGATCGCGCCCGCAGCCATCGCCGGATTTCCCAGCAGGGCGCGGCGAGGGAGAGAGAGACCAACCGGGCCTTGAGTGACGGGTGGGATTAGGAATAGGATACTAGAGAGGAATAAGTTCATTTGAGGTTTAACTTTATACTAAATCCAATTTTCGTAAAAACTAGATACAACCAATCTCTGAATTATCAAAACCAGTATAAACCAGTTCCCTGAAGGTTTAGAAGGTGATTTTAGCTGACATGGTTAATTTGACTAGGTCTTCGCCTCACATGGCGTTGACATGACGCTTACGTGGCAATTCGATCCTTGAAAAATAATAAAAACTGTGAGCCCACATGTCAGCTATATAAAAAAAAATTTAAAAAATAGTGGGGCCCAAGTCCTCACTCCTCCATTCTTCCCTCTCCCCTCTCTCTCTTCTTCCTCATCCTCACTCCTCTCTTCTTCCCTCTCCTCTCTCTTCATCGTCTCTTCTCGGGCAGCGGACGGGCGGGTGGGCAGCGAGGAGAACGGCGGAGCAGGTGAGAGAGACGGATGGCGCCCTCGCCGGCGCCTTCCCTCTCCGACGGTGTCTCTGACTAGCAATGGCTTTCGCCACACTCTTTGACTCACTCTACTGCCCTGAGCATCTCGACCTTTTCCATGACACTGTCGACGACCTGCAACTGGACCTTGACCTGCACCAACCACCGTCGCCGCCGCCGCTCCTCAACGACGAGCTGCTCGCGCTGTTCGAGGCGCTCAGAGGGAAGGAGGAGGCGGTTGTTGATGAGAAAACACAACGGCCTAGGTGTTCTGCTTAGCTCCAGTGCAAGTCCAAATCTTGCTTTCAGGTTCAGGGCGTGCCAGTTGGTTTGATCTTGCAACCAACAAGATATACAATAAAATAATGTTAGTAAACGATAGTCGATCGGCTGGTGTACCGATGATATATCGTGAAAACCTAGCCGATGCATGGACTGAATCGGCTGTAAGGTGGAGAATACTATACATAAATTAGATTTAGATTAAGTATAATCATAAACAACTTTTCCTTAACAGGACCAATCCTATAGGTCGAACCCAATCGATGCAGCACAAGATTGATATCTTTTAAAGTTAATTGCCGTATGATTATAAAACCTAAATAACCAGCCGATAGATAGATATTGTAGATTAAACCCAAAACAATCATGATCGGCTGTAGATATAAACCACATGTAATCATTGATTTAATCTTTCTCTTAGATGTAAGCAATTATAGATCAAACCTAACCGAGACAATATTAATTGTTTATAACCAAGATCGGATAAATCAATAATTATATGAACCTATTTCATAGCTGATAAGATATCTTTAGGGTATTTTAGGTAACATATCGACTAGAACTCCGATACAGCCTTATACAGGAATATCAATCTTGATCAAATATGTTAAATAAGTTTCAACCTCGACAGATCAGACCTAATCGATGGCAGCGTGATGGTTGAAACAAGCTCAACAGATTTAAAGGATTGATACACTTGTATAAGATGGCAGGTATAACATATAAAGCAAATAAATAAATACAAAACAGTTATACCAGGTAAGATCGGCTGAAACCCCGATTCTATCCTTATTGGTAATCAAAAAGCAAGTTAGCCTTCATGACTCTGATCATGACTTAGTAGGTCAAACCAATTGATGCAGCACTAAGTATGAAAAGAAGCGTGAAGTCTAAACAATCGAGCTCTTGACTGATTTTCAGAGTGGTGGATACCTTAGCTGATCTAAGCCGATGGGACGATTTAGCCGATACCGACAAAACCTTGGAAAAGATTTGGCCGATACAAGTAAATCGAAACATCGAGTTAGATTAACTAAGATATTTGATAACCAGAGATTGTATAAGATAGATTAGAACATCTAAGACGATGCGCTAATCCGCCGTTACAAACTGCTGTGACAAGCCATACCTCTTATTGGAGATCGAAGCCAATGCAGCCCAACTCAAAACAAGAACTCGTCGATAGGTAAAAGTAAATTTGTGGCGATGCGCCAAAAGTATATTGAACTGTTATTGTTTTTCTTACAAAACCTTGGGCATATATTTATACCCGAACATATAAACCTTGTCCATATCTGACATGATTCAAAACTTGCCTAATTACAAAATAAACAAACAAGTCCCTAGGCGGACTCTTACCACAAAATCTTAAAAGGAAACAACTAACTCCTATTCCTAATTAATAGATACAATTGCCTCTTCTGAACTTAATCCTTGTTTGGCAATATCCTTAAGCTCCTTCCTGAGTCTGACACGGACTCATGTTGCCCGTATCGGCTAACCGAGTCCGATTCTGTATCAGCCGATACGGCTTTCAGTCGATGCACTATTCAGTTTTTGGAAACAACCCTATCCCTTCAAATCCGCTTTGGATCTAACTCAATCTTGCTTCATCTTAGCGTATCTTTACCAAATTTTGTTGTTAACTGCGGTGTGGCTCGCCGTTGCTGATGACAACGTCTACGGCAGGGTGATTGCCCGGGAGGCGGCCATTGAGTGGGTGTTGCGCGCTATCGTGAGGCTCAACTTCTTCGCGCTCACGACCGCCTCGCCGTCGCCTACCTTGACCGCTGCTTCCTCGGCGGCGTGCTCCGCCTCGGCGACCGCCCCTGGATGTTGCGCCTCGCCGCCGTCGTCTGCGTCGCGCTCGCCGCCAAGGTGGAGGAGACGTGTGTGCCCATGCTCCTCGACCTCCAGCTCTGCGCCGCCACCGCCTCTGACCGCGCCGACCCTGACAAGGCCTACATGTTCGAGGCCAAGACAGTGCGCCGCATGGAGCTGCTCGTGCTCTCAGTGCTCGGATGGCGAATGCACCCCGCCACGCCCCTCTCCTACCTCCAACCCCTCCTCGGCGTTGGAGGCCCCAGATGGCAAAGACACCGTCAGAGAGGGAAGGCGTTGGTGAGGTCACCGCCTCGCTTGCCTGCTCCGCTGTTCTCCTCGCCGCCCACGAACCCGTCCGCCGCCCAGGAAGAGACGATGAAGAGAGGGGAGAGGGAAGAAGAGAGGAGTGAGGATGAGGAAGAAGAGAGAGAGGAGGGGAGAGGGAAGAAGGGAGGAGTGAGGATGACATGTAGGGTCTACGTGGGCCCCACCATTTTAAATTATTTTTTGTGTATAGCTGACATGTGGGCCCATGGTTTTTATTATTTTTCCAGAATCAAATTGCCATGTAAGTGCCACGTTAATGCCACGTGAGACGAAGACCTAGTCAAACTAGCCACGTAGGCGCCACGTCAGCCAAAACCACCTTCTAAACCGCCGAGGGATCTCGTTTGCACCGGTTTTGACAGCTTAGGGACCGGTTGTATCTAGTTTTTGGGTTTAAGGACGAAAATCGAATTCGGTGTAAAGTTAAGAGACCTCAAATGATCTTATTCCGTGTAATGTTTAAAGCATTTGAGAAACCTGCACAGAATTGAGCACTAAGATTAGACCTAAGTATGCCACCAATGGCGTGTGTTGCCATGAAAGATCCCTTCACCAAGGTCGCGATCTCCATACAAATGGATGCTAGCTTTGACTCTTCTTCAGGATTCGTGTTCCCAAATGCTATCGTCTTGAAGAAATACCAAAACGCTTCTTTTGGAAGAAAATCTAAATGAAGTGCTTTTGTTGTTCCAAAAGCTCTTATCTTGTCTGATCGGCTCGTTAATATGATCTTACTCACAGGTGTTATGTGGTGGTCTCCTCTTAGGTTGTGCAATATTCTTGTCCATGTTCTGTCATCCATATCATCAGCAAGTTCTATGATAACCAATGATTGTCCAGTTGAGGTAGGATTTCAATGTTTGATTAGACCGGTGTCTGTGAGAAGCGCTAGGTCTCCACCCCCAATACTATCTGGGCTACAGAAAACAATTATGGAGAAGTTTTTACGCACCCTTTCATCATGGCAGACATGCTCAACAAGAGTGCTCTTCCCAACCCTGCCTGGTCCAATTATCGGAAGCACATTAATGCCTTTTGCACTAGGATGATTTGGTTCTAGCAAGAAGTTGATGATCCTCTCCTCTTCTATTTGGCAACCAAACATGCAGTTTTCTAGCAACAAGTAGCTGCAATGAGGTTGGCGACTCATACGAGGGTAGCACCTCACAAACAACAAACTCCTGCATGTTTGAAACAATGTTTTCTAGGTGACCAAGCATCTTCTGTAACTCTTTTTTGTCCAAAACTTCGGATGTAGTTTTCCTTGTTCTAGTGGAGAAACAAAACCGCTTAAATTGGCTGAAAGGGGACAGGCCAAGAGAGCGATCACCCACCTCATCTTGAACATGAGCTTGAACAGTTCGGTACCTGAAATTATCAAGCAAGTAGAAGTAGTAGCCTCTGTACATCACAGCTCTCACCATCCTAACTTGAAGCAGCATAGCTTGGTTCCTGATGTGCCTCCCATGTGCCTCCTCAACGATGGCTTGGATCCGTAGCAACATGCGGTGTAACTTCTGTAGATTCTCCTCCATACCCTGATGCTGCCGGTAGTATCTATCAATCGTGAAGGATACGGACCTGCTGAGAAGATCACCAAGAACAGCAGAGAAGGTGGTGTCCATGGTGAGATTTTGTGATTGGAAGATTGGAAGAAGGAAACCAATTAATCAGGCGTGTTGTCTTATACAAAAGGCTAGCCACAAAGAGTTGCCAACTTGCCATGTTGCTGCTGAATTGCATTGCAATGCAAGGATGCTGTCTAGGTCATCCATTGACTGCACAATTATTAGTATTAGTCATCGATAGGTGGTCAACAAGGCTCGTAAGAGGAGGTGATTTTCAGTGCATGTGCTAGACCTTAGAATTAGCAAACGTCAGCTCCCTTACGCTTCAGAATAAGTAATTTAAGGCAGGTGGTTTAATAAATTCACCTCCACTTCATGCTATTGATGCTCCATTCGTAGAAAAAAAAGACTGTTATGTTCCATGTTTTCCTTGACTCTTGGAATGCTAGATTGGCAGAGAAAGCAAGACGCTGCTTGTTGGCATATCTTTGGAACCTTTTGAATTTTGAATCTGATTAAAAGGATTGGTTTTGAGGTTTTCTTCGTCTGTTTTGTTGCCTAGATCTCTTTCATGCTTGCTAAGAAAAAAAATAAAAATCACCCCAAAATTATTGTTAAAATAATTCAAAATCACTTTGGACTGTAACCCACAGATTTACCAAGCAGGGTCTAAGTTGCAAAAAAATGACTTCATTACTAATACAAATGCCAACGAGGTTCAGTACTTCATCAATGTATAGCCAAGAAAAAGAAAGCATGTATGCACTCATAGAAAACAGTGGTTGCCCATATTATTTGCAGATGGATCTACACATATATTCACAGGAAATTGGAGGTCCATGTAGTATATTGTCTCTGCAATATAGATGAAAGTGAACATACAGAGAGACCATAGCAGATCAAGAAGGCTGTGAAAAGGGAAATGGGGTTGTGAAGCTTGTAGTGTGCAAAGTAGAGCGTACATGATATATGCCCACTGAGGGTTACAACTATTGTAAAAACAGGAATATATAGACAACAGCAGAAACCTACGTAGTGAACCGCATGGATGGGAGGGACTTACTGGACTTCGGTGCGAGAGTTTGACAATATCAACACAAATGTCAGATCAAAGTAACCATCTGCTGCTGGGATCGCTTCCTCTGAGGCACTCAATTGTGCAAGTATCTCGCATTGTACCAAGTAGCTATAATAAGGAGGTATGATAGACTGCCACTCTAGGGCGTCAAGTTTTCCTTGATACCGATTGTAAACCATTGCAACTACTGGGTATTCACCAAGCAAAAGGATATGCCTGTCTGGTGAAATATTTCAAGATAAGAAAAACTTTGTACCAGAACTGAGCACTAATTAGATCTGAGTATACCATCAATGACGTTTGCTGCGATGAATGATTGGCTTAACAAGGCTCCATACACATGGACCCTAGCTTTGGATGCTCTTCTGGATTTGTGCTCCCAAATGCAACAATCTTAAAGAAAAACCAAGAAGCTTCTTGGGGCAAAAATTTAGCTGAAGAGATTCAGTTGTTCCAAGAGATGCTATCTTCTCTGACCGACTGATTCTTATGGTCTTTCTCACAGGTGTTATGTAGCATTCCATCAGATTCCGCAGTATTCTACTCCATGTTCCGTCATCCATATCAAGTTCAATGATAGCTAGTGACTGTTTGCCTGAGGTAAGATTTTGATGTTTGATTACACTGGTTTCCGTAGGTACCAAATTTCCACCGTCGAAACCATTTCCACTACATACAATGATTGAAGAGAAGTGTTTTGCGCCCTTTCATCAAGGCAAACATGCTCAATAAGAGTGCTCTTATTACCAACTCCTGCCGGTCCAATTATCGGAAGCACAGGTAAGCCTCTTGTACCAGGAGGAACTGCTTCTAGCAAGAAGTCGATGACTCTCTCCTGTTCAGCTTGACAACCAAACATGCAGTTTTCCAACAATAAATGGCTGCAATATGGTTGGTGAAACATACGAGGGTAACTATTGACAAACATAACAAACTCTTTCATGCCTGCAACGGTGTTTTCCAAGGTACCAACCATCTTTCACAGCTCTTTTATCTCTTTCCGATACTATTTCCCTTGTTCTAGTAGACAAACAAAACCGCTTTGCTGGACTAAATTGGTACAAGGTGAACGAGTGATCAACCAAATCACCTTGATTTTTGTCACGACCCGGCACAGGTCGTAGACGATAATCGTGGTAGACGGAGCGCGGCCGATGCGGCGTGATGAGAAGAAGAAAGCAAGAACGTGCGAGGTAGAGAGAGACAGCGCAGCGAGACGGAAGAACAAGGAGAGATTGGAAATAGGAGGAGATTAACTTGATTCTTTTCTAATCTTAACCATCCGGATTAGTCCTCGTTAAATAGTAAAGATTAACCCTAACAACTCCCTAACAACCATAGCTAATATCAAGCACAAGATAAAATATATCTCTATCTATTTTGACGATGTGTCAACCTCTTGCTCGCCAGCCACGCCAACCTCTTCTTTTTTCTGAACGGAATTCCCCACATGACATCTCTCCCCTCCTTGACAAACAGCTCGTCCTCGAGCTGGAACGTAGGATAGCGACGACGGAAATCATCGAGCGGAACCCATGAAGCATGCTCTGCCGGTTCACCCTGCCATTGCACCAAGACCTCACGAACATGCCGGGCAAGACGAGCACGTAGAACGGCCGAAGGAGTAGGCACTACTCAGTCATCATGGAGCTAAGGTAGAACCGGCGTTGTCGTTGGCGGCGTTCCCCAGAATGGCTTCAACTGACTGACGTGAAACACATCATGGATGCGGGCGCGAGCTGGTAGTTGGAGCTGATATGCGACATCACCAATGCGCGTCAGCACCTGATACGGCCCATAAAAACGTTGTGACAGCTTTGTGGTCGACCGAACACCAATGGAAGATGCTGATCGATGCAAGAGACGAAGCAACACCCAATCGCCCACCTGAAACACAAGATCACGATGCTTGGCGTCATAATACCTCTTGTAAACCTATTGTGCTTTTTTGAGGCGATCGTGAATGTCAGCGAGGAACTCGTCCCGAGCCCGGATCATGTGATCGACGGCGGCCACCTTGGCTGTCCCAGGTTCATAGGAACGAAGCAACGGTGGCTCCCGTCCATACACCACCTTAAATGGAGTCTCACGCAGTGAGGATTGGAAGGACGTGTTGTAGCAATACTCCGCCCATGGAAGCGACTGCAACCACTGACGAGGACAGTCGCCGGCGAGACAGCGAAGATACATGGCTATCGTTTGATTCACTGCCTCCGTCTGGCCGTCGAACTATGGATGAAACGCCGAATTCATGTGGAGCTGCACGTTAGTGAGTCGAAAAAGCTCCTGCCAAAAATGGCCCGTGAAGACAGGATCCCGATCGCTCACAATAGACGCCGGCATGCCATGAAGCCGGACTTTGTCGGTGAAGAATGCCGCCGCGACCGACGCCACCGAGTAGGGATGCCCGAGCGCGATGAAATGCGCATACTTGGAGAACCTATCCACCACCGAACAGAATGACAGATTTGCCATGAACCTTGGGAAACCCTTCAACGAAATCCATGGAGATATCGGCCCAAACCTGCGATGGTACCGGCAGAGGCTGGAGTAGGCCGGCGGGGTGCAGGTGTTCGACCTTGTCGTACTGACATACCGGGCAGGCCTGGACGAAGTCTTGAACCGCCGCGCGCAGCCCGGGTGTGTGGAAGTCCGCCCGCACACGGTGCATGGTCTTTTGAATGCCTTCATGGCCTGTCTCGTGCGCTACGGCCACGATGTCGTGGAGGAAGGCTGAGTCCGGTGGCAAGTACACCTTGCCCTGGAACGTGAGCAAGCCATCGACCTCGTCCCACGGTCCTTCCAGCAAACCAGCCTGGTGTTGTTCGCAGAGGGCGCGAACGGCCGGGTGCATGGAGTGCTCGGTGTGAATGTTGTCGAAGAGCATGAACGTCGGCGTTGAGAGCGCCAGCACCCATGTGGCAGCCTCCACGTCACGCTGAGAGAGCGCGTCAGCGACGGTATTCTGGCGGCCAGGCTTGTACTCCACGCGGAAGTCGAACCTGAGGAGTTTGCTCACCCAGGCGTGCTATGGAATCGTGGAGAGGCGCTGATCCAACAAAAATTTTAGGCTATAATGGTCAGTTCTTACCACAAAGGTGCGACCCCAGACGAATGGTCTCCAGTGCCGGACGGCTTGGACAAGGCCGATCAGCTCGCGTTCGTAGGCCGCAAGGCACGCGTGTCGTGGCGCAATCGGTCGGCTGAAGAACGCCACCGGTCCACTGCCTTGGTGCAGCACCGCACCAAATCCAGAGCCGGAAGCATCGCACTCGATGATGAACGGGAGGGAAAAATCCGGCAGCTGGAGTGTGGGTGCTGACGTCAAAGCGTGTTGTAGGGCACGGAACGCGCGCTCGGCTTCGTCGGACCAGGCGAACGCCGCCTTCTTGAGGAGGCAGGTGAGAGGTGCAGCCGCCAGCACGCCAAACCCTTGAATGAAACTCCGGTAGTAGCCCGCGAGGCCAAGAAAGCCCCGCAACGCCCGGACCGAGCGCGGAGTCGGCCAGTCCAGGACAGCTTGGACCTTCTATGTGTCCATGAAGACGCCTTCGCCGGAGATGATGTGGCCCAAGTAGGCCACGCCGAAGAAGCACTTGGATCGCTTGAGGAAGAGGTGGTGCCTCTGCAGGGTAGAAAACATGGCTCGTACATGGCGAAGGTGTTCCGCCCAGGAAGGACTGTAAACCAAGATGTCGTCGAAGAAGACGAGCACAAATCGACGGAGGAACGGTGCAAGACTTCGTTCATAAGGGCTTGGAACGTCGCCGGCGCGTTGGTGAGGCCAAACGGCATTACTAGGAACTCGAACAAGCCTTGATGTGTGCGGAATGTCGTCTTCTCAATGTCATCGGGACACAAGCGCACTTGATGGTAACCGGAACGTAGGTCCAGTTTGGTGAAGTAGTGCACCCCGTGGAGCTCGACGAGAAGTTCTTCCACCACCGGAATGGGGAACTTGTCTTTCACCGTGCGGTTGTTGAGGGCGCGGTAGTCGACGCAAAACCGCCAGCTGTTGTCCTGCTTCTTGACGAGGAGGACGGGCGCTGAGAATGCCGATGAACTAGGGCGAATGGTGCCCTGGGCGAGCATGTCCGCACGCTGCTGCTCCAGTTCGTCTTTTTGGTGCTGCGCATAACCGCCACTGGCCCCGTGTTTGGCAGGAGATGGATGTGGTGGTCGCGGGTGCGTGGTGGAGGTAGCCCACGGGGTTCCACGAAGAGCAAGCTGAAGTCCTCCAGGAGTCCCGCCAAGACGTCGGGCCCCGAGCACATGAAAGCATGGCCGGCATGCACGCTGGTGGGCGCGCTGATTCTGCGCCATGTGACAAGCGGCATGGCACGAGTGAGCGTGATGCTGAGGTGCGCAAAATCCCATAGGATAGGCCCCAATTTCTGCAGGCATTGGACACCAAGCACGACGTCGAATGCGTCCAAGTGCAGGGCGAAGAAGTCGGAGGAGAACACAATGTCGTTGATGCTGAACGCGATGGCACGAGCCATGCCGTCGCATTCCAGGTGGTCGCCGTTGGCCACGCGGACACGTAGCCCTTGGCTGGGCTCGAAGACGACACCGGCGTGCGCCGCGGCGGTCGAGTTGATGAAGTTATGAGTGGAGCCGAAGTCGAGCAGCGCGACGAGGGACGTCCCGTGGATCGAGATGTGGAGTTGCATCGTCTCACTCCCATGAGGACGAATGCCTGCGAGTGCGTAGAGGGAGATGCCTGGGTCGTCGTCAGCCTCCGGCATGGTGCCGTTGGCGTAATCCACTGATGGCGCACAGAGCCAGAAGAGGCATTTGCACTTGTGACCTGGGACAAATTTTTCATCACAATTAAAACAAAGATCGGCTTCTCGGCGGGATTGCATCTCCTCTACCGTGAGTATGCGGCGAGGGACACGCCCTGGTTTAGGCGCCGCTAGTGTTCCTGGCATCACCATTTGGTTGTCGCACGCGGCGGCCACGACGGCTGTGACGTTAGACGTCGGCGCGGGTCGTTGCGGACGTCGATTGGTTCTTCTGTTTGGGCTCGTAGCTCGTACACCCGTGCCAGGCTCATGGTCGTGTCCAGAGATGCTGGTGACGCTAGGTCAACGTCAATGCGTAGTTTGCCTTGTAGTCCCATGGTGAAGAGCTCGATCTTCTGTTCCTCCGTGAGAGTTTCTGTACGACTCAGGAGGTTGATGAAGCGGCCTTGGTACTCCGCAACCAAGGCTGTTCGGCGCAGCTCGGCTAGGGTGCCAAGTTTGTTGTGTCGCAGCGGCGGCCCGAAACGGAGCTCCATCATCTGAATGAATCGACGCCACGGGGGGGTGCCGTAGTCGTGTTCCACATGAGTATACCACTCCTGCGCTTCGCCAGTGAGGTGGAACGCTGCTCTCCAAACCCTTTCTTCCTCCACGGTGCGTTGTCCGCGGAAGAATTGTTCACAGCGACTGATCCATGTCGCCGGATCACCTGTGCCGTCGTATTGTGAAAAATCCCATTTGTAGTAACGAGGAACGCGGCCGTCGCCGGTCCCCTTCGACGACGGAGGCCCCATGATCCCCTTCGATAACTCCAGGTTTTTAATCATCGTCAAGTGTTCATGGAGCGTGGTGCCGATTTTCTTCAATTCGTCAAGGATGGCCGTCATCTGCTGGTTGCCTTGGTCAGAGGACATGGTCACAGGCGCAGGAGTTTGCTCTGATACCAAGTTGTCACGACCCGGCACAGGTCGTAGACGATAATCGTGGTAGATGGGCGGGCGCGGTCCAGGACCGCGCGGCCGACGCGGTGTGATGAGAAGAAGAAAGCAAGAACGCGCGAGGTAGAGAGATACAGCGCGGCGAGACGGAAGAATGAGGAGAGATTGCAAATAGGAGGAGATTAACTTGATTCTTTTCTAATCTTAACCATCCGGATTACAACTCGTTAAATAGTAAAGATTAACCCTAACAACTCCCTAACAACCATAGCTAATATCAAGCACAAGATAAAATATATCTCTATCTATTTTGCTGATGTGCCAACCTCTTGCTCACCTGCCGCGCCAACCTTCTTCTTTCTTCGAACGGAATTCCCCACATGACAATTTTTCTCTGGGATGAATTGGTACTTCAAACTACCAAGCATGTAGTAGCCTTTGTACATCGCATTTCTCATCATCTGAAGTTGCAGGATAATTGCTTGGTTTGTGATGTGTCTCCTATCGGCCTCCTCAACGGTGATTTGGATCAACAGAAGTCCATGGTGCGGCCGTTGCAGATTCTCGTCCACGCCATGTTGCTTCTAGTAGCATCTATCAATGAGGAAGGATTTTGATCCGCTGATAAGATCATCAAGAACTGCAGAAAGGAAGGTCTCCATGGTGAACTGTTGTGAATAGAAGAGGGAAAAGAGGTGTTTCAGGCTGTATTGCAGAAGCAAGACCTGAGGCAATCAGGCAGGTTTCTTAAATAATAAATTAGCAACAAGGAAGTGTGATATGGGCACATGGAAATCATTGGATGGCTGCTAGTACAATGATTCTACAAAGGCACTGGGAGGCATTGAGGGCTAAGTGATTGTAGATTTCAGTTGTCAGACTAGAATAGTTTTTCAAGAATATACTAGACTAAGAACATTTGGGCAAAACAGCTATGCTATGATCAGACATAATATACATGAGCCTTTATGCTTTATCAAAGAGAGCAATTCATGGCATCAAGAATGGGTTAGGTTCGATGTGGTGTATTAGCAGTTTAGCACTTAGCACTGCAAGAGAGCATGGCCATTTTTTTCACTGTACCGGCAGCAGTGTGCCGATTGAATTTTAATAAGCAGAGGGTGAACAAGTACAATGTCAGCAACATTGTTACTAATTACAGGCCCCAAACCCAGGCCATACTTGGCACTGAGACCTGGACTGATCAATAGTTCCATGATAATGTAGTTAGTTGAGGAAAGTACCCCAAGCCACGAGCCAAGTGTGCCATTCAACCCCAATATCGATATTGATATGCACGTACACGTACACACACATACCGTACTGATGATGCACAGTCTGTTGCCACATGAGCTAACCAGGGTTTCCATTACCGCCGGGGCCGCGGTTACCGCGCCCCGGCGGTAAGCACGGTTACCGCACGGTAACCGCGGTAACCGTGACAAACTGCGACAAACCGTACAAAATTTATCAAAAATTCAAATTATTTTTCAAATTTATTTGAATTTGACGCGGTTACCGCGGTTTACCCCTTACCGTACCCCCGCGGTAAGCGCGGTAACCGCGGTAACCGCGCGGTTTACCGCGGTAATTGAAACCCTGGAGCTAACTGAAAGGGCAGGATGTTGCCGCCCTTGCAGAGGGCGGCAAGCCCTCGGCACACCGCGGCCCGTGCGCGCCGTCAAGACGCACACGGCGCCGTGTGCCACGTCATCTTACCGCCCTTTCAAAGGGCGACAGGATCTATTTTTGTAATTTTTTCCGGCGCTATAATATTTCTGTAAATATTAAAAAAAAAATCTAAAAACAAAAAAAATTCAGGAATAGGATACTAGAGAGGAAGAGGCTCGTGGGCCAATTGTGGGCTTGGATTTTTAATGGTTCGTGGGCTGAATACCACCATACTTCTATGGCATAAGTTCACCTGACGTCCCTCAACTTTACGTAAGTCTAGTCCCCAATCCACAATACCAGAAATCTCTACCTCTAAACTATCACAAAACGTGCATTTTTGGTCCCATAGCAGTATGGATCTCTAGTTTCGCTAATGTGGCATCCTAGTCAGCAAAAAAAATAAAAAAATTATGAGGCCCACATATAAGCGAGAAAAAAAAATTGTGGGACCCACATTTTTTCTTTCTTCTCTTTTCTCTTTTCTTTTCTTTCTTCTCTTCTCTTCTCTTCTTTGCTCTGGAAGAGCGGCAGCGACAGGCGAACCTAGGAGGAGCAGCGGCGACGGGCGGGGCAGCGACGGCGGGCAAGCGCAGCGGGCGGTGGGAGAGGAGGGAGAGGCGGCTGGCGAGCCTGGGAGTACAGCCGCCGCCGCCGCCTCCAACCAGTCGGAGTCGACGCTCGCCGTTGTCGTCAAAATTGAGCCCTAGCGAGCCGCCGCTCCAGTCGTTCTCCCTTGTCAACGTGGTGCGAGGTTGACCAGCACCATCGCGAGGTCATTGTTGTCACCGCCGGTGAGGTGGGGGAAGGCAGAGGAGGGGAAGGGGAAGGATGGTGGTGGCGCTCGGGACAGAGGGGAGGAGGTGCTCACGTCGATGCAGTTGTCGTCGTCGTCGCTGGTGAGGTGGGGGAAAGCAGAGGAGGGGAAGGGGAAGGGTGGCAGCGGCGCTCAGGACGAAGGAGAAAGCGGCGGTGGTGGCGCCGGTGCCAGCGGCAAGAGCGTCACCGCAGCGTGTGCGTTGTTTGGGTCTCCAAGGCTGCTGCACCGTGCCTCGCTGCCTTTCGACAGCCACACCAAGAACGGCGGTGGCGGTGACGGTGGTTTGGAGCCCGAGACGCCGTATTCGATGAGCCCGATGTCTGTGTTCGACTCGGCGGTGGCCTTCGTGCCAAGCTCGGACACCGGCGGAAGCAAGTGCCGGCCATGGTGCGACGGGGACGCCAGCACGCACGGCCTTGTCGACGCGCTCGACTGCACCAATGACGATGACGATGACCACAAACGAAGTGTCCTCACCGCCGCGTCGCAGGCGGTCAAGGTGCATGCGCAGCAACTGCATCATCCCCTACTCAGGTCATGCTCCCTCGACCACCGCGTCGAGTTTGGTGTCAAGAACAAGAGCTCGTGGCTTCCGCTGCATGGCGACGGAGGCAGCGCTGAGGACGGTGCACATCTTTGGCCTATTGACATGTGGGGCCCACCGTATGCCACATTAGTGAAACCGGAGTTAAATTGGGTCTATACTGCCTCGGGACCTTTTTTTACAGTTTGTGACAGTTGAGGGGTATAGATTTCTGGTATTAGGGATTAGGGATCTCAGACAGACTCGACGTAAAGTTAAGGGACATTAAGTGAACTTATTCCTCCTATTTCCATTCAATGACCAGTAAAGGCCAAGAAAGGGTTTTGGATTGAAGGGTTTTTTTTAAGTAAGGATTGAAGGATTTTTTTTGTGGCTGTCCAAAATCCTGCAAAATTCATGCTTTTTAAGAAGTAAACATTAGTTACTACTTCCGCCATCCACAAATATAAGAACTTCGGAGTTTTATTGAAGACATTAAGGACTAAGAGAAGATTATAATGA
This sequence comes from Oryza officinalis, assembly GCA_008326285.1. Lineage (NCBI taxonomy): Eukaryota > Viridiplantae > Streptophyta > Magnoliopsida > Poales > Poaceae > Oryza > Oryza officinalis. The sequence continues at coordinate 47,647,764 of BDMV01000001.1, read as the reverse complement.
AGAATGGTTGGGGGATGGAAGAGTTGGGTAGGATTTGCTGAATATTAGGGTGATTTAATGGGAGAAATAGTACTCTAGAAATCATTATATCCGTTGACAAATTTCAAATTGTAGAAGTCTTTTGTATTCACGGATGGAGGGCATAGTTCATAATTGGGTGGGCAAGCAAGATGTGATGCCAACTCCTCGTACCACAATCACAAAATTTTTTATTTTTTATTTTATTTATTAAAATATTTAAAAAATAATTTTTAGTTTCAAAGGTTACAAATCTACACCCCTACCATCCTTTAGGAGGATGCTTTTTAAACAAACGCTCTCTCAAAGGACATTTTTTAGACGTGACACATATTTGTTGGTGTGTTATAACGGTCGCACGAAAGGAGGTTGCTTGTAAAATAGCAACTTATGATATTTTGCAAGCAAACCCCTTGTAACCCTCTAGAAGGGCGGCAAGGGGCCCGTCTATAAATGGTCAGCCTCGGTTATTTTGCAGGTGGCCTCCTTACAACCCTTTAAGAGGACAGCAAGAGGGTTGCCTGCAAAATGATCAGTCGTCCTCCATGTTGTCATTAAAATGCGTCAACGGATATGTGCCACGTCATAAAAAATATTTTTTGGAAGGGCGTTGTGTTTTTAAAAAAAACGTCCTCCCAAAGAGCGTTAGGGGTGTAGATTTATAAAACTTTAGAACCAAAAATTATATTTTGTAAATATTTTAATAAATAAAATAAAAAAAATTCCCACAATCTCAAGCATGGCAGGAATGCTATGTGGTGCAACTCCGTTGTTGATGCACCGTTTCAACCCACTAGGCCCATCACACGCACACCTCGCGCTTAGATCCCATTGTTTCCTTCGTTCCAAAAAAACTCAACCTAGTTTAAAATGAAACATAACATAGTACAACGAATCTGGACACTCTATCTAAGTTCGTTGTAAAATGTGGGTTGCATTGGGAGGCAGAGGAGTTTGATTCAACTACACATTACGTAGAACCGCAACTTAATGCTAAGCAATGTACAATTTTGCACACCCGCTGCAGGATCGGATCTACATACACCATGACAAGGATGAAACGAGATGATCAGTTTCATCATGTAACCAGCTGCCTAAGACGCTTCTTCTTATCAAGGACACGAGGCGGACCAGGCGGTGTGTCCAGGGAGCAGCTCATCAGGTAGCTCCGGCAAGGGGGTATCTGCGACGTCCACGCCAGGACCTCGAACCTCCCATGGGGCGTCACTCTACCGGACAGCACCTCCTGGAACGTCACCCTGGGGATCTCCTGCCTGGCGGGGCACGCGGTGTAGAAGCCGTGGCACACGAAGATCTTGGAGCTCTCGGCCAGCCTCCACAGGTACACGGGGTGGTTGTTCCGCAGCAGGTCGTGCGGGTGCTTGCCGAACAGGGCGCGGTGCTTCTGCGTGTACTCCCTCATGTTCTTGAGGATGAGGCTCCAGTAATGCGCGTCGGGGTTGGCTCTCATCAAGCTGCTGGCGATGGTGGCGCCTATGAAGCCGCTCTTCTGCTCCGCGGAGATATCCATGGCGATGGACGCCAGCCTCGGGTGGTCGTCCGGGTTGGCGCTGCCGAACGCGAGCACCTTGAAGAAGTACCAGTAGACGTCCTCGCGGAGGAACTTGAGCTCGATGGCGCGCGCCGGCGAGATGCCCCGGACCGTCTCCGGTGACCTGCTAGTCACGATGATCCTGCTCCCGCGCGCCCTGCACATCGCCGACGAGCGCAGCCGCCTCCATGCCCCGTCGCCCACGGGCTCCTCGTCCTCGGCTAGGTCGAGGACGACGAGCGAGCTTCCGTGGGAGGCACGGCTGCCATGCTTGACGGTCAGACCACAATGGTCTCCCATGTCTTCAAGGTCGTCTCGGCTCAGGCACACGATGGAGGAGAAGCGGTCGCGGACCCTCTCGTCGTGGCAGACGTGTTCGACGAGGGTGCTCTTCCCGACCCTCGCCACGCCAACTATGTGCAGCACGCCGGCGCCGGCGCCGGCGCCGCAAACATCTGGCTGCAGCAGGAATCCGACGACCTGCTCCACCTCCTTCTGCCGGCCGAACATCAACTTATCAAGGAGCAGGTGCATGCTGTAAGGCTGAGTGCCGATGCGAGGGTAGCCCTTGAGGAAGACGACGAACTCCCTCATGTCGGCGATCGTTCTCCCGAGGCTGTCGACCATGCGCCGCAGCTCCCCTGCGCCCTCGTCGACGGCGAGGAGGCGGAGGCGCTTGGCGGCGTTGAACCTGGACGGCGCGAACGACGAGCACGCCTCGTCGGCGTGGGCTCGGTAGGTGAGGGCGTCGAGCATGTGGTAGCCGCTGTACATGGCTTCCCTGAACACGTCGAGCTGCCGGAGCATTGCCTTGTTGGTGATGTGCCGCGCCTCGGCCTCCTCGACGGTGACGTGCACCCTGACCAGCGCGAGACGCAGCTTCTCGAGGTCGTCCTGCAGCGTGCTCTGCTGCCGGTATCGCTGCACCAGGTAAGAGATGGACCTGCCGAGTAGGTCGCTCAAGATCGCTGGCAGGAATGTCTCCATGTCTGTCACCCAACCTTCTGGAGAGAAGAAAAACTGCATGATTATCCCTTTTTGCGATAAGTCCGCAAGATTTGGCTACAAAAGCAGGTCTATAAGTAAACAGAGGATGGAAAAGAACTGCAACTGAAACTGAACTTACAGTGCTCGGTACTTTTAGGGTAATCCTCCTGGATTCTCCAAGTATGTCAAGCTTTTGGCTGCAGGTGTGAGTGTGATGAACAGGGTGGCAGTGGCAGATTGCTGAATACACACTATGGGATACACATGTTTTGGCTATTCCATGCTTCACAAAAACCAAAAACCAAGGAACAGCGAGATGCGGAGCTCGCCATGCAGCAATCCAGACGGCGCACTTATTCGTTGTGCATCCACATCGGCCGGCGGAGAGGGACGCTTCCCCAGCCCCCAGGGTGCTGCTCAGTTGCTTCCCGAGCTCGCTGACAAAGCAAGACAAGGACCGGTGCAGATGAACCTGATGGCAGATTTCACTTTCCCAGTACTAGGCCAATTTATAGAAATTTGTCTATGCTTTCTTGTCTTTTCTTGTATGCATTGCGTTCTCGATTGAAATCCTCTGGTTACTTGTATTCTTGCACAAAACATCGCCAGTTTTTTATTTCTTTCCACTATTTCTTTCCGGACTACTCCCTCTGTTTCTGTTTCATATTATAAATCGTTTTAACTTTTTTTTTAAGTCAAACTTTTAAAATTTGATCAAGTTTATAAAAAAATATAGCAATATTTTGAAAACAAAACAAATATATTATCAAAATATATTAAATATTAGTTTTAATGAAATTAATTTGATGTTGTAGATGTTGCTATTTTTTTATAAGTCGTTTTGATTAAAAAAATCAAATCAACTTATAATATGAAATGAAGGGAGTATCATTTCAAAGAGTTTGGACTTTCAAGCACTACAGATGGTACAGATTGCAGAATTTCCACAAAATGCCGTACGGGTACCAGCTCAGAAAAGAGAGGTCAGAATTCAAAATCGCAGTCACAGGCACAGAGAGGACAAAGGAGCATACCTTGCTTGCTCACCTTCGGTTTGTTTGGATTTGGAAGCAGTATCCTTCACATAATTCTGTACCGGTGCTTGATTGAAACAAGGCTATAAGATGAAGTGTTTTTAGTGCCTTAATCCCATGTCCACCATGCAATCGGCATGACAGATTGGCAAGTAAGAGAAGCGGAAATGCTCTCTTGACCTGCATCTATAATACAAAGATGTCAGTTTAATGGAGAAGGGTCATCTCGCCCTGTTAGGATAAAAATTCTTATATCAAAACAAGGAAAAGCAAGGTTCAATTGTGCACAGAGCACCCTTGGATCAAAGTACAGTTTACAGTAGATTCGGTGCATGATATGTTTGGCTAGTTATCACTGCCTTTTTTGGCTTTTGCTAGGTTCTTGCCAGCACATTCGGTATGCTGTGACCCTGACAGAAATGTTTAAGACCAAAGAAGAAAGGAGCAACTCTCTTGGTTGGCATTGGTACCGTATATTGGTCCAGTTGAACTATAATAATAATGTGAAAGAAGGCCTTATGCAGAAGTTATCATACATACCAGCATGTGCCTGTCGTAATATCCTGCAGTGCCACAGACATGCACACCACCAATACGGAGTACGACCCTTTAAGAATTAAGATGCTTGAATCTAGTATTTGCTCGAGAACAGATTATGCTACTTTTTTACTGTAATATGTATTAGAGCTATGACCATTGCATTAAGATGATGAAAAAAGTACAGTTTAGATAAACATGCTAGACAACATGAGGACCACCTTGGAGAAAAAAACTTATCACGTCAGTAAAACCGTCATGATCACATTTAGGTCCCATTCTAAACTCCAACAAAATTCAGATTTTTCTTGGTTTCCGTGAGCACGCTTTTTAAACTACTAAACGGTGCATTTCGTGTAAAAACTTTTTATATGAAAGTTGCTTTAAAATATCAAATATATCTATTTGTTAAGTTTATAATAATTAAAACTTAATTAATTATGTGCTAATAATTCTCTCGTTTTACGTGTGTCAACTTAATCTTCATCTTTATGAGTTTCAAACATCACCTGACTTAGACAAACAGAGGCTATGCATGGACACACTTTTCCGGAAGATCATGCCACTGAGAATGTAAAAGAGAAACATAAATATCAAAGTAAACCGATTTCTATGCTCAGGAATCTGCACGAGATGGACATGTATCTCGTGATAGTGATGAGAAATTCTCGAATTATTGTTTACATAATCACATCCGATCTCAAAAAATGAACCGCTAAGTAAATAACATACAACGTATTCTAAAAATGGACAAGATTCTAGATTTTATTGAAGAAATGAGAGATGCCGTCTTACATATTATATGTACACATTGCAAATGTTATAGCTGTTCCTTCATAATTGTCTATGAGTTGAATAGACATATGAGACTAGATTAAATGGTTAATTCTTTCATATTGTTTGCTTAACAAAAATAGATACAAACCCATTCTTACATGGATCGGATGGCTTGACCCTCAAAACACTTTTCTCTGGCAATTCAGTCTAATATGTTTCTAAATAACACCTGTTGGTAGGGTAGCACAACGCAACCATTCATGTGCATGAACAGTGTGCACAGGTAGTGTTTCATGCATGTCACAGATGGCCTACTTAACATTTTCAACTGATCTTAATACTCAAATCCATGGACGACCTGATACCAAGTCAAACTCCCCTATGCCAAAAACCGCTTCCTCTTGAATATTATATGCTGCTGTGCTTGTGCTTCACAACTCATCACGAACTCATGGTAGGGAGGTATGCGTGATCTCCATACTAGGACTTCAAATTTTCCATGAGCTTTAGAAGTTCCAGTATGGACTTCATGTAACATTACCTTAGGATCATCATTCCTGACACATGTTTTATAGCCATTGACTAGAATGAATTTTGGATCCCTAAAATTTTCAAAAAGATATATATTGTGATTTTTTTGAAGAAGAGTATATGGGTGTTCACCAAAGAGAATGACATTTCTCTCAACGATGTCTCTGTGACATCTAAGGAACAAACGCCAAAAGTGGGTGCAAAAATTAGCTCTGAATAATGAAGCGACGACATTAGCACCTACAAAACATCCGTATTGCCCTGCTGCCATTTCCATAGCTGCTGATTCTAGAAATGGGTGCTCCACAGGGTTTGTGCTTCCAAAGGCAAGCACCTTGAAGAAGTACCAATAGGCCTCCTGAGGCAACAAACTTAGCACAAGAGGTTGAGTTGTTCCAACATTCCTGAACCTTTCAGATCTACTTGTAATAATAATTTTACTCCCACGTGGTATGCAGCTTCTTGAAGAGTACAATCTTCTCCAGTTTTCCTCATCTACATCGCCATCCTCAATAAATTCGATTATGATAAGTGACCGTTCATGTGCAACACAACTTTGATGCCTGGCTATGCCACTATCTCTGAGATCAGCAAAGCTTTTGCTTTCAACATCACTTCCACTACAGAAAACAATAGAAGAGAAAAAACTACGCACCCTCTCATCATAGCAAACATGCTCGACAAGAGTACTTTTCCCAACTCTTGCTGGACCTATTATTGGAAGAACTCCCAAACTTTCTGCCCCAAGAGATTCTTGCAACAAGAAATTGATAATCTTCTCTATTTCTGCTTGGCGACCAAACATGCATTTTTCCAAAATTAAATGTTGGCTATAAGGTTGGCGGTGTATGTGAGGATATCCCTTCAAGAAAACAAGAAACTCTTTCATATCGTCAGCGATACTCTGTAGGCTACAAAGCATCTCTCCCACCTCCTTCCTCTCCTCACCTTGAAAAGCCATGGAGAACGTCCTAGTGGAGAAACACAACCGCTTGGTAGGTCTGAGTTTGGGGAAGGAAAATGAGTGATCACCAACCTCATCATTGACCATCTCATGCTGAAGCATTCCATTCTTGATAGTATCAACCAAGTAGTATCCTTTGTACATGCCTTCTCTTAGCATCTGAAGCTGCCGGAGCATCGCTCGATTTGTGATGTGCCGCCCCTCGGCCTCCAGGACAGTTGCCTCGATCCGCAGCAGCAAGCGGCGCAGGGATTGCAGATCCACCCCCATGCCCATCTTCTGCTGGTAGTATTTGTCGACTAAGAAGGATATGGATCTACTCACAAGATCACCAAGAACTGCAGACAGGAGCACCTCCATTCTGAAACTCCCACAGTGGAAGAGGAAAGCGGTTTCTAGCTGGGGAAACTAAATTAATGCAGGAGTCAGGACATAACTGATCTCCGGCTGGATGAGTTTAAACACTTGCGTGCAACAGTTCAACGGACAATGTGGTTTATTCAACCCCGTGTGTTGACCTCCCCGTCGTTGACTACAGAAATTTTGGGCGCAGCAAAGATAATTCTAAACCATCGTGGATCTTAGGATATACTATACGAGTTGTCAACTAAGATGTCATCGTCTCGTCTACAATTACCGCAAGCTTACGACATCGTTTGACAACATTTGCGTTCCTCCATTGTGTCCATCTTGACTTGTTAAGGAAACTGGAGAATTCGCAAACTCAAATCGAATCAGGAGGAATTCGTTGCTTACCCGCAGGCGCCGCGGAGCAGTGTACAGCACCCAAGGTCCGCGCGCACGCCACCGCGGCGGGAGCGGCGGTGCGGCGGGTGATGTCCAGGGCGCCGCACGAGAAGCCCACGCGAGAGGTCCGCGTCCGCCCGCCCGCGGTAGCATCCGCGACCGCCACGCGGCCGATCGCATCGCCGCCGCGTCGGCTCACCACGAGGGTGCCACGCGAAGGATCGAACAGCGGAAGCCTTGGTCACCTGGGAGGCTGGGAAGTGGGATACGGGGAAAGACTTGAGAAAGCAGAGCAAACGTTGCACGGGGGTATGTTAGGCCATCATTGCCAAAGCAGTTAACCAAAGAGCGCTTATTAGAGAAAGAAAACTAAGCAGGGCAGATGAGTTACTGGACTAATTAGATGATTACAGAACGAGAGATGACGCAAGAGGATGTTGATCCTGAATCCTGATCCATCAAGGCAACAGCTTTGTCAGAGAGAAACACGATACACAAAAACTAGTGACACCGAAATGCTGGAGTTCATTCGGATCACAGGTGATTACAGAACTGAGATTTTGCAAGAGGATCATACATTGATACTCCATCCTGATCAACCAAGGCAACAGCTTGTCAGGGAAAAATTCAGTACACATTACACATTACACAATAACTACTGATAGTTAACTATTGTAGTTCAGATTATAGATGATTACAGAACTGAGATGTTGCAAGAGGATGATCATACTCCATCCTGATCCATCAAGGCAATAGCTTCTCAGGGAGATACACAAGTACACAATAACTGTTTGTTCAGCACAAACGAAAAAGGGAGAAAGAAATGCTTTGCTTCACTAAGTACATACAGCAACTCTGTTGCTATAGCCTCGTTCAGGCATGCAACGGACAATTATCACACAACTAACCTACATCAAAAACCACCTGCACACCGCATGTCCTGGCGCTTGCGTGGCACAGCATATCATGTAGCTGTAATAAGGCGCCATCCTGGACCTCCATCCTAGAGCCTCAAATCTACCGCGAGGTGTGGCGCCTCCCAGCATGATGTCCGAGATATTGGGAGCCTGGTCTGGACAGGAGTCCGTCTCATAGTAATCAGAGATCCACAGAGGATCGCTGGCCTCGGCGAATCTCAAGCAATGCACCCATTGGCCCTTCAGTAAGAAATTGTTTGGGTGATCACCAAGCACACGGAGCTGGTCGCGTATGTGTGCCCTCAGGTACTTCAGAGCAGAGCACCAGAACTGGGCATTGAAATTATCCCTCAGCAATCCACCAATGGTGTATGCAGCCAGAAAGGACCCGCTGTACTCCGTCGCGATCTCCATGGCTACCGAAGCGAGCCTCGGGTGCTCATCCGGGTTTCTGCTTCCAAAGGCAAGCATCTTGAAGAAATACCAGTAGGCTTCTGGATGCAAGAGGTCCAACCGGAGAGCTGCTGTTGTTCCCAGATTCTCAATCTTATCAGACCTGCTAGTGATGATTATTTTGCTCCCACGGGCCCAGCAACTCACCGAAGATTTTAAGCTTGCCCATATTTGTTCACTGATATCGCAAGCTAGCTCAATAATGATCAGCAACCTTTTGCATGAAGAATAGTTTTGGTGCTTCACTACACCATTTTTGCTCAGATTTGCCACATTTGCATCCTTCAGGTTGTTTTCTCTAAAGAACAAAATCGAAGAGTAATGATTGCGCACCCTATAATCACGACAAGCATGCTCGACTAGAGTGCTTTTCCCACATTTTCTTGGACCAATTATTGGAAGCACAGTAAAATCTTCATCACCAAGACCATCTGTTTGCAGCAAGAAACTGAGCACCTGCTCCTGTTCCATTTGACGGCCAAACATGCAATTTTCCAAAACTGAATATGTGTAACGAGGCTGGTGGTGCACTACTTGATAATTCCTCAAAAATACAACAAGATTCATCATGTCAGAAATGCCTTTTTCTATGGTAGCAATCATTCCTTGTAGCTCTTTTATGCTGTTACGACCAAACAACAGTGTTTTTCTATGACTGGAGAAACGAAGACGCTTGGCAGGATTGAACTTAGAAAATGAAGAGACATGACTCACCTCCTCATCCTTTCTGTCCTCTTGAAGGGCTGGATATTTATACCTATCAAGAAAGTAGTGGCCTCTGTACATCCCTTCTATTAACATCTGCAACTGATGGAGCATCCCTTCATTGGCAATACACTTTCCCTCTGCCTCCTCAATGATAGTCTGGGCTCTTAGTAACAGTCGGTTTAGCGTCTCCAGAGCCGCCTCAGCATCTGGCAGTTGCTGATATTTCTTGATGGCAAAGGTTGCAAGTCTATAGGCAATATCACTTACGGCTGCAGGAACCAGCATATTCATGGTGATTGGTGAACCTCCCCAAAAGATGGTGCAGTGAAACAAAAAAAATAAGGGAGAGATCAAGCAGAGCAGTGGTGCTCTATGATGCTAAGTGTGCTGTTTTTCTGCAGTACTTCATGCATCGAACTTTCCTTGGTAACTTTCTTAGCACATCACTCTCACGACTGTCCAAAATACATTTCACTCTCTTACCCTTTGTTTAGATAATTAGATCAAGAGATTTTTGCTAGTTGCTGAAGTCTGGAATGTGAGATCACTTTTAGGCTATCTCAGTGGTGGAGCCACTCCCAGCAGCTGCCCAAGCTAAGCCAGCAAGCCACCAAGGGAACTTCTCTCCACTGGAGACGGTGAAAATGGTGCTTTCCCAACAAGGGAAATTTAACCATCCTTGAGAAAGTACCTCAAGGTACCAACATTTTACACTAAAAATTTTAATACCTCGAGGTACCTAGTACTTGGAGGTACCATATTTTTACACTAGAAAATACGGTACCTTCTCAAGAATAATAAAATTGCCCTCCCAACAAATGTTTGGTGTAGTGAGACTTGACCAGGTTCCAAACATTTACTGGCTCCGCCACTAGGTTGTCTAAAGTTTGTGTGGATTTTATCTATTTCTCATGTTAAAAAGACAGTATTTGATTGTCCTATAGATTTTACTCCAATAAGGAGGAGTCGACACAGCAAATTTATATATTAGAAGGAAATGGTTCCCTCACCCCTCTACAAGTCTAAGTTGGTTCTGAATACACAATAAAGTACGGAATGCATTAAGGCTGAGTTCGCGTGTTGCTCTTCGCAGCGCCTCGGTAGTTTGCGAACCCAAAGTACTGTAGAGTAACTGTTGTGTACCGTACGTGGTACTGTACCAGAACTGTTTGGCACTGTAGTTTTGGCCGCTCCGTCCGTTCAGTGGAGACGGCGCCGTGAAGCACCGACAAAAATCGTCAAGACGCGGGCTGGAGGCGTTGCCATCGTCGTCGCTGCTCCGTACATGGTGCCGACCGGAAAAATGGTATGCGCACACGAGGAAAAATATGTTAGCAAGGAACAAATAAATTTACGGTGTTTTGTATGAATATATTTTCAATAATATTTGAAGAGATGTATATCGGTCAAAATAAAATTAGCCAGTCATTTTTGCTGAGATGGTTGAGACGGAAAGGAGTGCACGAAATTTACTGCAAAACTACTGATTAAAATTTATACATAGACCGGCCGGTATGTAACAACCACAGCAAATAATTGACACGTATTCGTAATTTTGCGTCCAGCATGAAAAAATTGAAACGTTGTTACGAAAAAAGTTTAATTTTTAAAAAACCTCAGCAATGACTTGGAAACTGCTAAAATAATAATTGAATCCAATACATATTCCAATTACATAATAATTGACGCGTATTTGTAATATTGTGTCCGGCATGAAAAAATTTAAACGTAGTTAGGAAAAAAGTCCAATTTTTAAAAAAGCTCAGCGATGATTTGGAAACTGCATAAATAATAATTATTTAAAAATTGAACTTTTTTCCTAACTACGTTTTGATTTTTTAATGATGCACGCAATATTACAAATACGCGTCAATTATTATGTAATTGGAATATGTATTGGATTCAATTATTATTTTAGCAGTTTCCAAGTCATTGCTGAGGTTTTTTAAAAATTAGACTTTTTTCGTAACAATGTTTCAATTTTTTCATGCTGGACGCAATATTACGAATACGCGTCAATTATTTGTTGTGGTTGTTACATACCGGCCGGTCTATGTACAAATTTTAATCAGTAGTTTTGCAGTAAATTTCGTGCACTCCTTTCCGTCTCAACCATCTCAGCAAAAATGACTGGCTAATTTTATTTTGACCGATATACATCTCTTCAAATATTATTGAAAATATATTCATACAAAACACCGTAAATTTATTTGTTCCTTGCTAACATATTTTTCCTCGTGTGCGCATACCATTTTTCCGGTCGGCACCATGTACGGAGCAGCGACGACGATGGCAACGCCTCCAGCCCGCGTCTTGACGATTTTTGTCGGTGCTTCACGGCGCCGTCTCCACTGAACGGACGGAGCGGCCAAAACTACAGTGCCAAACAGTTCTGGTACAGTACCACGCACGGTACACAACAGTTACTCTACAGTACTTTGGGTTCGCAAACTACCGCGGCGCTGCAAAGAGCAACACGCGAACTCAGCCTAACTCTATTTTGGACCAAACAAAACTACAGATGCACACATTGCTTTTGGGTGTGGAAGTATTAGAAATTGATGTCTCCAGAAAATGGGGAATGCACTGGAATTATTGGCGAGATGATGTTACCAGGGAGCAGCGTGGATAAACTAACGAGCATTTCTTTAAAGAGAACTTTTCTGCTGAGAAATTAACAACTTCTCATCGAGGAATTATCCTGATTTCTGAGCATTGAGTTTTGACATGAGGGTCGATGGGTGTTTAGTAAATAAGGCTCATGAAGATTTTGTTTTCTAAATACATTTCCTACAGAATTTTCTTTAATGTTACTTTAAATATCATCTCCTACAAGAAATATGGATATATATGCAGATAGATGCCATGTCAGTATGTCACATCATTCCATGGTCAACTATAATACTATACCCAATAATTGAGCATTGTTGTTTCTAGCGTTTTAACCGCAAGAATCAAAACGTGCTATGACGTGAACATCCCCAATCGACATCCAGGTCAAATCCAATCCAATCCAATCAAATAACGCCGTAGGAGAGCAAATCGATGAAAGAGACAAACTTACGGCCCTAGCAGCTCGTTGATCGTCTCTAGCAGTAAATTCTAGCAGGTCACAGCAAGAAATTAATTACCAGTCACATCGGCGCCGCCATCAGGTGGGGTGCCGCGGCATATGGGAGGCAGGTGAAGGAAGTTTCCGGGCACGAGAAGGAGAGGAGGCGGGGATTCCACCTGCGGCGGAGCCGGCTTACGCGACCACCGCGCGGCTGCGGGTACCCGCGCCCCGCGGCCGCCGACGCCGGACGCTCTCACCGGTCGCGGGCATTTGCGGTGCGGACCGGAGCGGAAGCCGGTGGGGAGGGGAGGGGAGGGGAGGGGAGACTCAGAGAATGGTGGCCTGGTGGGACGACGAGAGAGGGCTGGACCTTTATGGGCCGGATTTCACTAGTGGGCCTGTGAACTTGGTAGATGAGTTCTTTTCACTTAGTTGGGCCGGGTTCCTCTCCAGAACAAGGAATAAGTTCATCTGAGGTCCCTTAAAGTGTCGACGAATCCGATTTTCGTCCCTCAACCAGAAAACCAGATAGGACGGGTCCCTCAACTATCAAAACCGGTGCAACTTTAGTCCCAGGGCAGTATGGAGAGAGGTTTTGTCCTACGTGGCACTTAGACCGTGGTCAGCGTGCTGAGTCACGCCGCTAAGTCAGCACGGGAGGTTGGGCGGAGGTTGCTTAGTCAGCACCCCAGATAAAAATTTATCGCGTACGCTATCTCTCTCTCATGTCGTATCCCCGCGAACCCTAGATCGAGCCGAGCTCCTCCCAAGTGACGAGGAGGGCGACAAAGAGGGGGTGGCTGCTAGCACGGCGTGGCTGTTGGAGGCGAGAAGGGCGACGCCGAGGACCGCTCTCAACATCGCACGGTGGAGTGCGCGGCGGCGCAGGAGTAGGAGGTCGTCGTCGTGCTTAAATTGAAGGGCGGAGGTACGTTTTTTATGACGATTCTGTTGGATTTGGTGTTGTTTAGTAGTTTTGTAGTACCACATTGTTGGATCTGATGGATTTGGGGGCTATTATATTAACTAGTGAGGGGACAGTCATGGTTGGGATCTGGATTTAGTGGATTTTAATAAGCAGGGAGTTGATTGTTTACTAATTTGTGCATGTTGGCTTAGTGAAACTGGGGGGCATGGATTTGCTGGACAAATTAGTTGTTAGGTTTCATTTCAATGGTGAGTTTGTAATTTCTGGGAGGGAGAGGGTGAAGAAATACTGTGGTGGTTCGGAGGCATTGTCATATATTGAGAGGGATAAGGTTTCGCTTCCTGAGATATTTGGACACCTACTGACCGCTGCAAGGTGATAGAAGGGACAATGTTGCATTGGTTGTTCCCTGGCAAGGATTTGAATTGTGGACTTCGTGCCTTGTTGGATGATAAGGTTTGTAAGTATATGTCAGATTGTACAGATGATTGTCGTGTGGCAGAGGTGTATGCTGAGGAGCCAATAGTGGTTGATCTCTGTGATTCATCAGATGATGACAGTAGTTATAAGGCTGATGAGAGTGCAAAAGATTCAGAAGAGATGGAAGTGCCAAATGCTAAAGTGGAGGGCAATGAGGATGCAATAGCACTTGAAGATGATGAAATGAAGATCAAGGGAGATGAAGTAAGGAAGGGCAAAGCCATTTCTGATGAAAATAGGCTGGTGGTTTACACTAATGATACTGAACCCTTGAGCAGCCAGGCACCTTCAGAGAATGAGTCTGAAAGTGACTACAACCCAGGAGATGATGCAGGGTCAGATGATGATGAGGAGATTGTTGAGATAGAGAAGCATTACAAGGATGTGAAGAGGAAGATGAAGGCAGGGCAGCTGGAGAACCTGGATGATGTATATCTTCAAGGACTAGGAGGGCAGTCCAATAAGAATGAAGCTGGTGGTGATGGTGCTGGTAGTGGTACCAGATTTTCTGAGAGCCTTGAGGAGGAGTCAGTGGAGGAGATTGGCACAGATGGAGAGTTTACCACTGAGAACAAGTTTCCAAGATACAAAAAGAATACAGGGGCCCCTGTATTTGAGCTTGGGATGAAGTTTAGCTCCAAAAAGCAATTCAAAAAGGATGTGACAAAGTATGTTCTAGTGGAGAGGAAGGTGATAAACTTCATCAAAGATGACCTAATAAGGGTTAGGGCCAAATGTGATTGGGCAAGCTGTCCATGGGCATGCTTGCTATCCAAGAATAGTAGGAGTGAAAGCTGGCAGACTGTAACTTTGGAGAGCCTGCATGCATGTCCACCTAGAAGGGATAACAAGTTTATAACGCCCTGAAAATTCGACCGTCAAATGCGAAACCCTAAAATACGAAATTTCGAAAACCTTTAAATCAAATTGCATCATGCCGCGTTTAATTGCTCGTTTATTCGAATCTTTATTTGCGGGATTAAATTTATCGAAATCTATTTAAGTGCAAACCCTAAAACGGAAAATCGACTAAATGAACGATTAAGAAAAATAAAATTAAAATAAAGTTTTGGACAAAATTGTAGCAAAGAAAACATTCTACCTAAATGTCATCCATTCACTTGGGAGATATAAATTTAAATAGGAAATGTTATATATATAAATATAAAATTATCTACACCTATGCACATATATATATATATATACAAATGTATATATTGTGTATGACTATAAAGTTTGGTGACATAAAATATTGGGCCATTCTTTAGGGTATGGTGATATAAATTCAAATGGGTATTTTATATATATATATATAGAGAGAGAGAGAGAGAGAGGGGCGTAAATATAAATCCTAGGTATATAAATATATAGACATACATATATATATATAATGTATATAAAAATAAATTATGAAAACATGGGAATTTTGAGTGAAATCTTTAGGAACAATAAAAATATTGAACAACATTCATTTAGGTGAAATTAAAAAAATTTTGGATGGAATTTAAAATTGAAAATGGCTCAAATCGACAAAATAGAAAAATCTCACTGTTCATAGGCCGCCAGCTGTTCGACCGGGGACCTGTCACGCCCGAAAATTCACTACCAAAATTTCCGAAACTGAATGCGCATTAAAATCCCTGTCCAGGACCAGCTAGGGTACACAAACGACAAAGTTGACATACAGTTCCACGTCTTACAAGCAGAGTAAAGGCCTTACAAAAATGCAGCGGAAAGACGAAAACAAACTAAACTAAGAGCAGGACTCTTGCAGTGGGCTGGCACCATTCCACAAGCATCCTCGACGGTGGACGAAGCCTACTCCTCTGAGAAGCCTCCATCGGACGCATATTCCTCTTCTGGTGTGGGGAAAAATTAAGCAAGGCTGAGTACTACCCACTGTACTCAACAAGTCATACTGGAAAAGGGAGGTATGATGTAGGGTATTCCAAAGGAAGGCAGGGGTTTATTTGCATAAAGTAAGCATTTAAAAACAACAGTTGAAAGCAGTAGTAAAACGTTGAATTGATTGAACAATATTAAACCATCACTGTCCAACGCTACATCACGTTGCGACAGGCCCAAACCATCCACCTGAACTAAACCAGTTCCAGTAAATCCAATTATTAAGGAAGTGGGACTAATCAAGGTGAATCTGGTTGATTGCCCATAACCGCGGGCACGACTATTTGAATAGTTCTACTCTGATCAGAGGTGTACATCTGTACCGACAAGACACAGCCCCACGACATGTTTCCGCGTGCCGGTATACCACCACGGTACCCCAGAAAGGGACTGTGACAGGACCCTTCGTATAATCCTCCCTAACCAATCGTACCACACCTCAGGTTTCTCCCCTGCTCCCTAAACCAGCAGCGGGCAGCCCCCCCTCATGCCACGGTGAATCCGGCAGCCGATCAATGGGTAAACCCCCGCCGACCCAACTCCATCACGCCCACCCTAGCCTGGGTACGTCAGCTAGAGACCAGTTACACTACAAGCCCAGCCGTTGCCCACGCTGGCTTGTGGTACGCATGGTATTTCTTCCAGGGTTTCCCGCGAACCGGTCCTTAATTGCCATGGGTGCTTCCATCAAAACCATGCACCCACGGCCCACCATTAGCATATTTAATTAAATATTATTACCATGGTGGCTCCGAAACCAAAGTGTCACCATAGGGACTACATTAATTAATTATTTAAGGTGATCCCCTTTAGTGAGCTAAGTTAGCTAAGCATGGCTAAGCACTCCTAAAATCAGCGAATAAGGAATTAATTACCCAAGCTATCAAAGGTACAAGATAATCAATATAATTGGCTGAGTACAATAGGTAAGAACCCACATAAAATGACATTACGAAATAATGCAGCATTTACAGAAAAATAAGGTATTTGTAAATTTAGGCACAATATGATCAATGCGAAGCATGACTTGCCTTGCCCTTGAGTTGAAGCAACTTCTACGATGATCTCGAAATAAACGGGCGCGTTGGAAATGCCGAAATCTACGCGACAAACAAAGCAAGCAACAATACATGCTATAAGTCTACTGAAACAAAGCACAAAAATATTTTTAATGGATTCTCTGCATTTTTATGAATTTAATAAAATTTGAATGGACTTAAACGGAGCTCGGATGAATTAGTTATGAATTTTTAAAGTTATCTGTATTTTTACTATAACAGAAAAACCTTAATTAAATTATTGCGCAATTAATGCCCTAGGGCTGGCGTCAGCAGCGCGGCGGCCGGTCCACCGTGGACCGAGTCCACGGGTCCACGGCGCCGCGGCGCACCACGTGGCGCATGCGTGGCGCCAACGCGGCAGCCACGCGAGACAGGAGAGGGACGGCCAGGATCGGCCCGAGTGGCCGATCCAATGGCCCACACGCGCGGGCGGCTGGCGGCTGGGGCAGCACGGCCCGAGCTCGGCCGGCCACCCATGGCGTGCGGCGGCGACGGCGGCCGAAGCCAGCGGCCGGAGGGGGAAAGGGAAGGGAGAGGGAAAGAAATAAAAGGGGCTCACCGAGCTCCACCGGAGGCGGAGAAGAGGGGAGGGGCGGCGGGTGCGGAGGAGGCGGAGGCGGCGCCCAGCACGGCGGCTAGCGACACGGGAGCAAGGCGAAGCAACAACGATCCCGGGCACCAGAGCGAGAGGCGAAAGGGGGAAACGGAGGAGCGGAGTCCGGGGGTTCGTTTTAAGGCGTCGGGGAAGGTGGACCGTGGCCGAGAGGCACGGACTCGGCGGCGGTGTGGGAGAGAGAGAGAGGCCGGGAAAAAGGGGATCTCGCCGCTCTCGCGCGGCGGTTGCGGGCGGAGTGGGGCGCGTGCGCGCGCGGAACGCGCGGGGCGCGCGGAGGTGGGGGAAACAGCGGCGAGGCGGTTGCTCCCCTCCGGTTCCGCCGGCCCGCGAGAGAGAGAGAAGGCGCGAGGAGGAAGGCCGGCTGGGCCGGCCCAAGTGGGAGGGGACGGCGCGCGCGCGCGCGCGGCGGCTGGGCTGGGCCGCCGGCCCGAGAGGGGAAGCGAAGGAGGGGGAAAAAGAAAAGAAAAAGAAAATAGAAAGGAAAAAGAAAGCCCTGGGATTAATTTAAATTCCGAATTGATTTTAATTGATTTAAAATTATTTCTAGGGCTCTGAAAATTCCACTAAAAATCCTGTTAATGTATTTTGTCAAGGGGAACTCAAGAAAAATTCCACCTTGCCAATTCCACTTCTTTACTGTATTATTTAATTGGGTTTCTCTCCAGATTAATTAAACAATTTCTCAGATAAATTTTTAAACTTGATTTTTACAACTTAGGAGAAACTTCAGGGTGTGACAGGACGTAGCCCGTCCCGTCGCCGCTGCCGCGCCGTACCCTCGCGCCCCGCGCCCGCGCGCGTCGCCGTCGCTGCCCGGCGCCGCTGCTGCACCTCGCGCCCCGCACCCGCGCGATTATTTATCGTTTAGGGTTAATTATTATTATCGGAATCAAATTTATTCGAGATCGTGTTAATTAAAATGAATTAATACTTTAATCGGCTAATGCAATTATTTTAGGACAAATGGATTAAAATAGGAATAAAACTATTTCATAAATATTGAAATCGATATCGACATCCGGCGCTCGCGTTCGATCTTTTTCTTTAATCGGATTTTAATTGAATTCTAGTCGAATTCAATTTCTTTCCCGCGTAATTCTAGATACCAAGGGAGTTGCGAGTCCGACTGAGGATCAAGACCCGCAGGGCTTCGAGCAAGGCAAGTCATCACTAATCCTTGAACATATTGATCCCAATTTCGAACTTACTTTGTTTACAAATAAAATTGCATGCAATGATGAACATCCTACTTGTTATTATGCCATGTCTTTGACTATTGTTTACCTTATTTCCTTGTACATAAATGCGTGTGAATCCCTAGTCGTTTATGACAAATACTTAGTAATGCTAACTTAGATTCATGCATTCTCATATTTATCAAATGCTATATGCTTGGGCAATTACCTTAGGAAAGGTAATTGATATACGACATGTGGAGATATGAGCGCCACATTGCCATGACATTGATGACATGGTTTGCGAAAGGAGAAATAAAACTAAACAACTGTTTTAGACTAGGGCGGCTAGATGACTTAGGTGGTGTCCGGTAAAGGCTAGTGCCGTCCCTGGTCAGTTAAGTACCGAGACATGAAGCTAAGCATGAAACGACCCCCGTACAACCGTACTTCTCGAATGGGCATATACCTAGCGGAGTAAATAGCCGAGCGGAGGCAGTATCCCTGCATAGTGGTCTTCTTGATGTGTATGAGAGGCGGAGCCTACGGTGGAGTCGCCACTGGTAGGACCGCCATGTGTAAACCTAAACTTAATTATAACTTAATGCATGTGTGAGTCTTCTCTCCCCGGGAGCGCCAGAACTCCTCTCACTGCTAGAAACCGTGTACGCCTAGAGTGCATGAGGATGCAAGTTCATGGGGCGGGTACTGCCAATGTGAGGTTATTGAAAGGCTTTGCCGTGACGCGTCTCATTCGTTGGGACTTCGGCTCATGTGTTGGGCAAGTCACGGAATACTGGTAAAGTGTACATCCACTGCAGTGTGAGTAAATCAAATCTATTCAAATAGCCGTGCTCACGGTCACTGAGCACCGGGACATGTATTACACTTGGCTAGACTCTAAATTCTTAAACTGATTGGGATGGGCATGCATAATGACTTTTATGTGCTGGTGGTTCAACTTCTCAGAAAGCAAGAAGGGGTAGGCCCCAGAAAACCATGACGACACAATGGCGGGAAGCTATCCTTGGGATCACAATGGATGGTGGACAGAACTGTCGTTGATTAATGAACTATGGTATTAAAATTTGATCATTCTATGCTAGATCTTAGGCTTGTGAAAGGAATTGCAAAACTAGCTTTATGCAAAAGAACCACCACCGTTCCTTGATTATCCCCTATCATATGCATCGTTGCTATGGTGGCTTGCTGAGTATGGTTGGTACTTACCCTTGCTATATGCAAAAACATTCAGATGTGGGCGATGAAATCCCCGAAGACCCGTACGAGTACTACCAGGAGGGTACGGAAGACGATGGCGCTCAATAGTTCTTAGACTCGGTCGTTGCCTGTGGCAATGGCGTACCGCTACCTTATCTCCGCTGCCTTATCTAGATTCTGCTTTTGCTTGTATTCCGGACCATTTGGTCCCCTGTTCTAGACTATTGCCTTCGGGCCTATTATTGTAATATTTTGCGTAAGACAATTGGTGTATGTACTCTTGATAATTCGACAATGTAATCGTGGGTACCAGACTACTTGATCCAGGGAAATGGTACTATGAACACGAGTGATTCCTGTTACAAAAACAGGGGTCCACAAAGATGGTCATAGCAACTAGGATTGCTAAGAAGTACGGCAAGTTTATTCTTGCCAACCCTGGGTGGAATTTGGCCCACATGAAAGCAACTGTGCAACAGGAACTGTTTGCTGAAGCATCTATAGCAAAGTTGAAGAGGGCCAAATCTGTGGTGATGAAGAAAGCAATGGATGCCACTAAGGGATAGTATCAGAAGCTTTACAACTACCAGCTTGAGTTCCTTAGGAGTAACCCTGGGAGCACAGTAGTTGTCAACAGAGAAATAGGCATTGAACCACCAGTGTTCAAAAGAATCTACATTTGCTTAGAAGCCTGCAAGAAAGGGTTTTTGGATGGGTGCAGGAAAGTAGTTGGTCTTGATGGATGCTTCTTCAAGGGAGCTACAAATGAGGAGCTACTGTGTGCTATAGGGAGGGATGGCAATAACCAGATGTATCCTATAGCATGGGCTGTTGTGCACAAGGAAAATAATGAAGAATGGGATTGGTTCTTAGACTTGCTGTGCTGTGACATCAAGGTGCTGGATGGTTCTGGATGGGTCTTCATTCCAGACCAACAAAAGGTAATATTTTGTTCTTTACATTTCATTGCTTGATGATGGATATTTCTCACTTCAGTACTAAGTCCAGTGACTTCAATGCAGGGAATCATCAATGCAGTTGAAAAATGGGCACCACAAGCTAAACACAGGAATTGTGCTAGGCACATCTATGCTAACTGGAAGAAACATTTCGGTGATAAGGAATTCCAGAAGAAGTTTTGGAAGTGTGCTAAAGCTCCATGCAGGATGCTTTTCAACCTGGCTAGGGCCAAGCTTGCCCAAGTTACCCAAGCAAGAGCACAGGCCATACTAAATACACATCCAGGACATTGGAGCCGTGCATGGTTCAGGTTAGGCTCAAATTGTGATTCAATAGATAATAATATGTGTGAGTCATTCAACAAATGGATTCTAGAGGCAAGATTTTTCCCAATAATCACCATGCTAGAGACTATTAGGAGGAAGGTGATGGTTAGGATTTTAGACCAGAGAAATGTTTCTGCTAGATGGTCCACTGTGATATGCCCAGGCATTCTCAAGAAGTTGAATGCCTACATCACTGAGTCAGCCTACTATCATGCTATATGCAATGGAGCTGACAACTTTGAAGTAAAACATCACACCAATAGATTCACTGTGCAGCTGGACAAAAAAGAGTGTTCCTACAGGTACTGGCAACTGTCTGGCCTTCCATGCCCCCATGCAATTGCTTGTATCTACTACAGAACTAACACCCTAGATGAGTACACTGCTGAATGCTACTCAGTTGAAGCTTTCAAAAAGACATGCTCATTGCCTACTACCAGTGGAGGGCATGACCAGTTGGCCAGAAGATGACAAGGAGCCACTCAATGCACCTGGCTATATCAAGATGCCAGGTAGGCCCAGGACAGAAAGAAAGAGAGAGGCACATGAGCCAGCTAAGCATATTAAGATGTCCAAATTTGGTACCAAGATCAGATGCAGTACTTGCAAGCAGGTTGGCCACAACAAGTCAAGCTGTCACAAGCATAATCTAGTGGGAACTACAGCTGCAGGGTCCCAGCATGATGCAGCACCCATTCAGAACTTAGTAAGGTCCAACACACCAGCTAGTTGTGCACAAAGTAGAAAGAGGAAGGCCAGTGTCCAATTATCTACAACAAATTCTACATCTCAGTCTAGGGCAACAAAGCCAAAAAAGAAGGTTTGCCTTTGCCACCATACCATTTCCTTGTAAAATTTTCCTTTCAGCATGTTTCTGGTTTATCTGATTTTGTAGGCACCAATGGAGCAGCTCCAAGTTGTCAGGGTGAATGCAAGGGCCAAAGTTTCTACACAAGTTGGTGGTTCTGCTAGAGTTGATCTGCAGGCCAATGTTGCAGGATCAAGCAGTTCTACTAGTGCAGCAATCACTCTCACTTCTGGCAAAGCATATGTCTCAGTTTTTGCTCAAGAACCTGCCAAGCCCACTGCAAGGAAGAAATCTGGAGTACCACTACTGCTTCTCCCTCCATGGGAATCAGCCAAGCTGTGATGCTACTCTGTGTGATGTAATGCTTCATGTCAGACTATTATGTTTCATGTGTTAATGTGGCAATGTTTCATGTTAGACTACTATGTGTTTTGTAGTGCAAAACTTTTAGGCCTCCTAATTCACACCTGTTTGATGTAATTGCAGACTTGTGGGCAGCTAGTTCAGTAATGTCACACAATATTATGTATTTTGCAGTGGTATGCATTATTGAATCAGTGGTAATGTCTGACATTGAGCCATTATGGCGGAATTTCGTGCATTGGCGATCACATTAATTCCAGGTTGTGCATAACAACACTGTGCATAACAACATGTTCACAAATTGTGCTTACTTGATAGATCTCCATCAAATACAAAACAAGCTTCACATTATGCCATTTGGCTTTACAAAACAAAATTATGCCATTTGGCTTCACATTCACAAATTGTGCTAGCATCTGATAGTTCTCCATCAGGTTCCCCTAAAACCATTGCTTCATATTCTACATTTCAAACAACAAGATTTCGGAACACAAATTATTCCAGCGTTATTGATCCATACATGAGCCATGCCCTAACATTCTCAGTTCTTGCCCGACAATAACACAAACACAACACACATACATGACAGGAAGCAGATAACGAGCACAACTCGCTCCTTCTCTAACCTATGCTTCCTATCATTCAAACTAACAATTTCCGCATGCATCTCACAAACCAATTCCTGAACTGAAGCCAACTCCCTCCTCATTGAATCAACCTCCTTGCTTTGCTCTTTAGCTTTCGCACAAAATTCCTCAATCTCCTTCACTGACTCTGCCTTCTCCCTTCTCAGAGAAACCACCACACCTCGCAAATCATTCAACACCTCCCTCACAAATCTGCTCGTCGGGCCATCGTGCCAAGCAAAAAAATCGCATCCCCCATCCTACTCAATAAAAACCCTAGCAGTGAGGCCCCCAATCCGAAATCAAAAAAATCCACATTCAACCCATCGAAATCACTCACCCGAGCATTGTGACACTTCAAATACCGACGCCCAGGATTATCAACGCTCCAGGAAATCCACCTCGCCGCCTTCACTTTGCACCTGCACATCACAGCGGGTTCGTAGTCCAACGGACCTACCCGATAGGGAATAGGTGAGGCATACGATTGCCGCGAAGAAGACGACGACCCCTCACTCCTCGAGCTCCCCATTGTCGTGCCTACGCTCTCCGAATCGCTGCTGACTAAGCTTGGGTTTCGGAAAGGGGAGAGGAATGGCGACGAACTGCGCGTGAACCAATCGCCGATGATTTATTGCCCAACCTCCCATGCTGACTCAGCGGCATGACTCAGCGTGCTGACCACTATCCAAGTGCCACGTAGGACAAAACCTCTATCCATACTGCCCTGGGACTAAAGTTGCACCGGTTTTGATAGTTGGGGGACCCGCCCTATCTGGTTTTCTGGTTGAAGGACAAAAATCGGATTCGTCAACACCTTAAGGGACCTCAGATGAACTTATTCCCCAGAACAATATATTGTTGGAATAAGTTCACTTTCACTCTCGTGGCTAGTGGTTGAATCCGATTTGTATCCCTAAACCATAATACCGGATATCTCGACCCCCAACTATTAAAACCGGTGCAATTTGACTCCCTTAGTGGCTTTGGAGGCTGGTTTCGCTGACGTAGCGTCTACGTGGCAGTGTTGACCTGGTCTATGGCGTTGACGTGACGCTTAGGTGGCATTAGAATTAAAAACAAATATGTGGGACCCATTTTTCATTCACGCACAAAAAAATTATGGGGCCCACATGTCATCCTCTCTATCTTTCTTCTTCCTCCTCTCTCCCTTCTCTCTTTCTTTCTGTTTCTCTCCCCTTCGGTCGTCCGCGGGGAGTAGGGGCTGGAGCAACGGCAGTAGGCAGGGTCGGAGTGGTGGCGATCGACGGGAGGGCGGGCGACGCTTCGGGCTAGGGCTGGCGCGGGTGGAGGCGGCCTCCATCACCATCACCATCAACGACGTTTGAAGCAGAGCTGGAGACACCTTTGCCGCCGCTCTTCCCGATACGAGGTCATCGCCGCCTTGCCCCCGTCTCTCCTGCGTGGGACGCCGGAGGCTACTCGCTCGATGAGGAGGGGGAGGATACCAATGAGGAGGATGCGGGCTTAGCCGAAGGGGAAGAGAAACCCTAGGCGAGGGCCGAAGCGACGGCGATGCGGATGGATGCACCCGTTGACCTTGCCATCCAAGACGTCGTGCCCGCGCGATTTTGTACATGACGACTGGGGAAGGCAAATCCGACGGTGCCGTGCCCCTCCGCCACCGCTCTGACCCTTGCCCGCCTGTCGCTGCTTCAGCTTCGGCCCTCCCGTCGGCCGCCGTTGCTTTGGCCCTCTCGCGCCCGCCGTCGCTCCAGCTCCCACGCTCCCACCAGCCGTCGTCGCCACTGCTCCAGCTCCTGCTCCCTGCAGAAGGCCGAAGGGGAGAGAAAGAGAAAGAAAGAGAGAAGGGAGAGAGAGGGGGAAAGAAGAAATATAGAGAGAGGATGACATGTGGGCCCCACAATTTTTGTGTGTGAATGACAAATGGGTCCCACATATATGTTTTTACTTCTAATGCCACCTAAGCACCACGTCAACGCCACAAACCAGGTCAACACTGCCATGTAGACGCCACGTCAGTGAAATCGCCCTTCAAAACCACCGAGGGAGTTAAATTGCACTGGTTTTAATAGTTGAGGGTTCGAGATATCCAATTTTGCGGTTCAAGGATACGAATCAAATTCGATCACTAGTTAAAGGAGTCAAAGTGAACTTATTCCTATATTGTTTGGCTGGATTCCAAGGCCTGTGGGATCTCATGCTCGGCCACTTTCCCTTAAAACGATGGGCTGGTTTGGTTTGATACCAATATTTGCCTATCGGTGACATGGGACCGGGGGTATCGAGACCAAAGGGAAGGGTGGCCACAGGGATCCACGTGGCCCGTTCCCCCGGAGGGGTCGGGCCCGAGGGTGACGTGGCGGCTGCCCTCCCGGTTTCCCCCCGGGGTCGGGCCGCTCCCGTTTCTGCCCCGAGGCCTGGGGCGCCCCGACCCCCTGTGGCTTTGGTGCCACGTGCGCAGGTTAGATGAGCACGGCAGAGCTCACCTAACCACATTTATGGCGGTTCAGACAGGCGCACCACGCCACATTTAATGTGGTATGGCGCGCCTGCATCCGGTCCGTGACCGGTCACAGCGAGTGACCAGTCGCAGACCGGTCAGATCGCGGGTTAGGTGGAGCCAGGACGCTTGTGCGTCGCGCGGGCGCCAGGCGGCCTGCTGCACGCCTCGCCCGTCCCGTCGGAATGATGAGAGCCCTCTGTCTCTCGTCTCTCAGCCGGAGTTGGTATGCCAACTCCCGGAGTTGGTATGCCAGCTCCGGTCAGATGCTTTCCCGATTCCGGTGCAGGCGAGACGCAGAAGTCGCCCGCCATTTAATGAAGGTTGAAACGGGCGTCCCCCGGATGGGTCGGCTGACCGAGCGAAGGCGTGCTGCGACGTCTGTCAGAGGCTGCTTCCGACGGTAGGATAGCCCTAAATGTAAAAAAATGTTTTCTTTCTTAGGCAGCTCGTGGCCCATGTGGTAGCCCCTTGCCATATAAAAGGAGGCCCAGGCCTAGGAGAAAAGGGGGACTCTCTCTGGGGACTCTCTCTGGGAACTCTCTCTAGGACTCTCTCAGGGAACTCTCTCTGGGGACTCTCTCTGGGAACTCTCTCTGGGACTCTCTCAGGGAACTCTCTCTGGGGACTCTCTCTGGATTCCATCATACTCTCAGATCTACCAGAAGACAGGAGTAGGGTATTACGCTCCTTAGCGGCCCGAACCTGTCTAAATCGCCTATGTCCACGCATTTTTCTCGTTGGGATCCCACAGATCAGGGGCAAAGAATTTCACCTTGCGCCCCCGGCCGAACCGGCAAAGGGGGGCCTACGCGATCTCTCGGTGAGGAGCTTCACGCTCCGTCATCACCCGGGTCGCCGGCCTCGCCGTCGCTGTCGTCGTCGGCACCATCGTCGCCGTCCTCCTCGTCGGAGTCCAGAGGAAAGATGAGCCGAGGGGCCGTTCCCTCGAAGCCGAGGACGATTTGATCGGTGGCATCCCGGACTTGGGCGCGCGCGTTGGCCTCGGTTCCGGGAGGGATTCTTCCAGCGCCGTCCACGGGGAGAAGTCGGGGTCCCAAGCTTGGTAGCTCGCCAACACGAGCTCCACCGCCCCCCAGGCGAGGTCCCTTGAGGAAGACTTAACTGTCTCCTCGATCTCCTCGGGAAGCCTTTCAAGGTCCCCGGCCATCTCCGAGAGGCGTTGGGCGAGGCCCCCCCGGTTGGCGGCGTATTCTCCAGATGCCCGCCTGACGCTTGGCGCAGTCGAGGCGGGAGACGGCGTCCCGAAGCATGCCGGGCCCCACCTCGTTCGACAGCCGGAGGGCCTCAACCTCCCCGGCGGACGAGTCCAGGGCGCCCTGCAACTCGGCGATGGTGTCCTCGGCGGCTGTGAGGCGTGCGGCTAGATCACCGTGGCCTGCGGCCGCCCCGCCGCTGCGCGCACACGCGTCCAGCTCCCTTGCCCGCGCCTCGAGTTCGGAGGCCCGCTGGTTCAGCGCATCCCTCTCGGCGTGGGCGCTTTCCAGATTACGGCGCGCCAGCTCCTC
Organism: Oryza officinalis; assembly: GCA_008326285.1. NCBI lineage: Eukaryota > Viridiplantae > Streptophyta > Magnoliopsida > Poales > Poaceae > Oryza > Oryza officinalis. The sequence goes on along the minus strand of BDMV01000001.1, from coordinate 47,621,001 downwards.
CCGCGCCGCCTCGCGGAGGAGCAGGCTGTCCGCCAGCCGCTGCGCCGCGGCCTCGGCCTCCTCGAGGGCTCGCCCCCGCTCGGCGAGCATGTCTTCGCGGAGGCGGAGTGTGGACTCCTGCTCGGCGGAGGCAGCCTCGTGCACCACCAGTGTCGCCTCCTGTGTAGCAGCGGTGGTCTCGCGTGCCGCCAGCGCCGCCTTCTTTGTGTCCAGGGCGCAGGCGCGCTCCTCCAGCGCCTCCAGCTCCCGGGCGCGGAGGTCAAGGGCCTCGGCCCGCCGACGCACGGCGGCCTCTTGCACGAGCAGGCGCGAGGCCCGTCCCCCGAGCGTGGTGGAGCGCTCCTCCATCGCCATAGTCCGGGCCTCTAGGGCCTCCTCGCGCTGGCGGATCGCCGCCTCGATCTCCACCGCCCGCCGCTCCTGGGCAGCGGCGGCGTCGAGAACTCCGTGGGCGGCGTCGAGCTTCTCCTTCAGCTCCGCCATCCGGCTCCTGTATTGGAGACGGAAGTCGTCCCGTGCCCCGTCGAGCACGGCGGTGGCGATGAGGGCTGTCTCCCGCTCCTCCTCCACTTCCCGGGCGATTTTTGCCAGGGTCCTGCGGCGAGCCTCGAGCTACGAGGTGTGCAGGCTGTGCGCCTTACGGCCGGCCTCCACCATGGCCTCCACGGAGCGCCGTCCCTCCTCGACGCGTGCCCACGCCGCATCGATTTCTGCTCGCTCCGCCTGTAGGGCCTGTATTTGGGCGCTTAGCCCATCCAGCACCGTGCTGTTGGCCGTAGCTAAGGCCTACAGGAGGGGCTCCACGCTTAGCGGGGTGGCGGAAGAAAAGGGGGAAGGCCGCCTTTATGGTGGTGAGGCCCGGCTCGGCTCACCGGTCGGTGTGTTGGCCTCGGGGGCCTTTCCCGAGGCCGGCTCATCCGCAGCACCGCCTGGGGCGTCGGGCCCCGGGTGCGCCCCCTCGACGTCATCACGGGCTGCCTCGGTGGCGGCCTCCGCCTCCGGCGCAATCGGGTCGGGGACCTGGGCGGCAGCCTCGGCCGTCGGTGCCTCGTGCGCGCGCGCCGCCTCTGCCTCCCGGGCAGCCTCCTCAGCCCGGTGGACTCTGGCCGCCTCCCGAGCAGCCTCCTCGGCCTGGCGGACTCAGGCCACCTCCCGAGCAGCCTCTTGAGCTACCCGTAGGCGGCCTGCGGCTTCCTGCAGGTCGGCCTCCCGCCTCTGAGCCTTTGCGGTCGCCACCTCCCCGGCCTCGTTGCCCGCGGGCCGGCCGGCCTTGGAGTGACGCGTGGGGCGGGACGGGATCTCGCTGAGGCAGACGAAAAATATGAAACAGAAAGAGGTAAATAAAAATAGGCCCTGGGGGTTTGGGAATGAGAGTGTGGCCGCTGTGGGTGAGAGGTCGAACCTGCGGGGTGGCCGGCTGAACGACCACTTTGGGGGCGTGATGAGGATCCCCCTGCACGGCTCGGTCTCCCCCATCTTGCGGAGCCGCTTCTTCTTCCGCTCCCCCTTGGGCTGGGGCGTCGGTGCGGCGTCCTCCGGGCGCCTGCCGCTGACGTGCTCCGCCCCGCCCCCTCGGGGAGGTGATGGAGGACGGGTCACCTCCTGCTTCCTCTTCCCCTTGGCATCGGCAGGGCGGCTGCCCCCCGAACCCCCGCCGTGGGGCCCAGAAGCATGGCCCCCTCCGGGGGTAGATTGGTCCCCTCTGTGGCTGCCGCCCGCGCCATCATGGCCTCGGGGGGCCCGATCCCCCGACGCCCCGACCATCTGCATGATGGCCAGAATGTTTGCACGCTCCGGGTCGCTGCAGAGGGGGAGGATCCCCCGAGGGATGAGGGATGGCTCTGCGGAGCTAAGGTTTAGCACCCGTTGGACCACCATCCTGAAGTCCTCAGGGTCCGAATCCCACTTACGCCCCTAGTGGGCCCTCAGGGGGTCCTCGGTCCCGGCGTACTCCCAGGCGCCCCGGGCACGTCACCGGAGCAGCGCGATCCGGCGGCGGAGGTAATCGCCGAACACCATGGCCCCCGTGAGCCCCTGGGCTCACAGGCCCGCCAGGCGGTCCAGGACGGCGTCGTAGTTGTTCCCCAGATCCACCGTCGCCTGCCAGCTTGGCGCCTGCGCTAGGGGCTGGCTCGGGAGTCGAAGGCGCACTACGTCGGGGAGGGGGGTGTAGAACCAGTCGCTCTTCCAGTCGTCCCACTTCTTGCGAAGGATGCACGAGATGTAGCGGTTCAACACCTACCCCCGCGGCTGGAAGTAGCAGCCACCGACCACCGTCGGTGGTGATACCGGCTGCACGGTGAAGAACCACCAAAATAGCCGAAGGGATGGGCGTACCCCAATGAACATCTCGCACAGGTGTGCGAAGATGGCCAGCGTCATCACCGCGTTGGGGGTGAGGTGCGCCATCTGGAGGCCGTAGAACTCCAGTACGGCCATGAAGAATGTGGAGAACGGCAGGATCAAGCCCGCCATGGCGAAGAAGAGGAAGAAGACGGACCGCTCTGGGTAGTGCGACGCCGAGCGTCCCTCGCCCAGCGCGACCACCTCCCGGGTGGCAGATTCCAGCATGAACCGGCGTGGTAGCCCGGCCTGCCTCTCGCTGGTGATGCTGGAAGGCGGCAGCACGCTGCCGTCAAGCGGCACGGAGCTCCGCGTCATGGCGTCGGCGGAGGGCGAGCTTGAGGACGACAGCGCGTGGCGAGAGAAAGGCGAGAGAAACGAGAGAGCTAGAGCACGGATGGCAAAGGCAAGGAAAAAGTGGCGAGAGGAAGGAAACGAATCTCTTCCTCGACGCCCTTTATGCCCTTGCCTCCGCCGTGCTCGGCTCCTCGTTCCCCGCGCCCATCTCCTTGCCCCCTCGTTTCTCGTGCCCACGCCTCCACTAACCCCACTCGCCCGCTTACGACGCACGCGTCAGTCGTGCGACCGTGGCGGTCGAGGAGGGGCAGATCGTGTGCGTATTAATCACACTTGGTTACCGCGAAAAGCGCCAATCATTACGTCCCCAGGTGAAATGGACCGACGTGTCCCGATCCGCGCGCTGCCTCGAGTAATGTTGCGGTTACAAGGAGACCGCTCATTAATGTCGACTGGCATTCTTCACTAATATGCGCGACTCACGACCGTAGGAGTCATGCTGGCCTTTGGGGGCCGGTCCCACCTGTCACCAGTACCGAGGGGTGGCGTCAAGCCTGGGTGCCCCCCCCCGAGCGTGGCCACCTGGGCGTGACGCCGGGGGCTACTGTCGGTGACATGGCACCAAGGGTATCGAGACCAAAGGGAAGGGCGGCCACAGGGATCCACGTGGCCCGTTCCCCCGGAGGGGTCGGGCCCGAGGGTGACGTGGCGGCTGCCCTCCCGGTTTCCCCCCGGGGTCGGGCCGCTCCCGTTTCTGCCCCGAGGCCTAGGGCGCCCCGACCCCCTGTGGCTTTGGTGCCACGTGCGCAGGTTAGGTGAGCACGGCAGAGCTCACCTAACCACATTTATGGCGGTTCAGACAGGCGCACCACGCCGCATTTAATGCAGTATGGCGCGCCTGCATCCGGTCCGTGACCGGTCACAGCGAGTGACCGGTCGTAGACCGGTCAGATCGCGGGTTAGGTGGAGCCAGGACGCTTGTGCGTCGCGCGGGCGCCAGGCGGCCTGCTGCACGCCTCGCCCCGTCCCGTCGGAATGATGAGAGCCCTCTGTCTCTCGTCTCTCAGCCAGAGTTGGTATGCCAACTCCCGGAGTTGGTATGCCAGCTCTGGTCAGATGCTTTCCCGATTCCGGTGCAGGCGAGATGCAGAAGTCGCCCGCCATTTAATGAAGGTTGAAACGGGCGTCCCCTGGATGGGTCGGCTGACCGAGCGAAGGCGTGCTGCGACGTCTGTCAGAGGCTGCTTCCGACGGTAGGATAGCCCTAAATGTAAAAGAATGTTTTCTTTCTTAGGCAGCTCGTGGCCCATGTGGTAGTCCCTTGCCATATAAAAGGAGGTCCAGGCCTAGGAGAAAAGGGGGACTCTCTCTGGGGACTCTCTCTAGGGACTCTCTCTGGATTCCATCATACTCTCAGATCTACCAGAACACAGGAGTAGGGTATTACGCTCCTTAGCGGCCCGAACCTGTCTAAATCGCCTGTGTCCACGCGTTTTTCTCGCTGCAATCCCACAGATCAGGGGCAAAGAATTTTACCTTGCGCCCCTGGCCAAACCGGCAAAGGGGGGCCTACGCAGTCTCCCGGTGAGGAGCTTCACACTCCATCATTGCCCCATCAGCTATTTGAAAAGGAATAAGTTGACTGCGAGTTCGATTGTCATTCTTCAACCAAAATACCAGAAACAACTGGTCCCTCAAATGTCAAAACCAGTGCAATATAGGTCCTATAGCAGTATAGCGGGGTGGTTTTGTCCAACGTAGTAATTTGATCCAAGTCAACAGTACTGAGTCAGCGTGGGCCTCACATGTCAGGACCTCTTCACCCCTCTCTCTCTCGTCCTCCCCTGTTCCCATCTCAGCGGCGGCTGGTGAGAAGGACGGCAGTCGGCGGGAAAAGCTAGCTCGATGGAGGAAGGACGCCGACGATGACCTCGCCCCATGGACCCTAACAATGACGGTGGTCTAGAGTAGAGGTCGGAGGAGGGCCCCTAGCGGCCGGAGTTGGCGAGGGCGGCGGCCACACCTTGGGCAGCATGAGGAGGGTTGTCATGGTGGAGCTCTTCGTCGTCCGCGGAGAGGGCGGCGGTCGTGCCATGGGCGATGCGAGGAGAGGCCCACCCCCCTGGTCGGCGACGAGGCAAGCGGAGCACTAGTGTAGATCAAGAGACCTGTGACGGCCACGATGGCAGCCAGCACCACCGGTTGGAGCCGGCGTTGGCGAAGTGGGCGACAGCCAGTATTCGAGGGCGGCGACCCAGATCCAGAGCCCATTGAGGGAGGCATGACGGAGGGGATGTGCCAGGGCACGACGGACGGGAGGGCGCGCGACGCGAAGCCAACCTCGCGAGCCGATTAACGCCAAAATTTGGTAAAGCCCGAAGTCATCATCGGCCTAGAATTAGTATCGGCTTCAGAATCCTGGAATCGACCGATGGGAATTATCACTCGCTAGCAGTCGAATTCTTAGTAGATTCGGTTAAGGAAATTAATCAATTAAAGGAAGCTTATCTAGAAGAGACCGAGTTCAAATAGGATGTGGCATGGCAATTTATCTATTAATTAGGCAAAGTCAGTTAGTTTTTTTATTTTTAGGAAAGATTGTTTAGAGTTTGATCAGGACTTGTATTTTTTACTTTATCTTTAGGAAAGTTTGTGTCTTGTTCAATAAGAACTAGTATCTACCCATGGGTATAAATATGTATACCCGGGGTCCATGTAATTTATCTCTCAATCAATACAACTACTCTCAGCGCATCACCACCCTCTTTTACGAGGTTTTACTTATCGACCGGCGGAACCTAGCACCTGACACGGGGCTGCATCAGCTTCGATCTCCAACGAAGGGATAAGTCCAACGTTCCTCAGCCCCGGTGAATGTATCGACTACATCGGTGTTGTTCAAGGCTGTATTGCTTCGATCTCTTGGATCGCTCTGGTTCGGTTGATATATTTGCCTACCTGATATTTCGATTCTATCTTTAATAGCATTCTGTTTAGAGACGCGTTGGTTTAGCTGAGACTGTCTCGATTAGGTCTGATCTTCTGTCTTAGCTGATATTTCTCTACAATCACAATGATGCTTTAGATAAATTTGTTATATCCGTCACATTAGACAGAATTATCGGCTCATTGAGTGTTAGATTATTATATACAATCTCTGTTGCATCGATTGGGTTTTGACCTACTAGATTGTTGTTGATAATCTAAGTCTTGTTAAGCCGATAGGTTCATGCTAATGTTTCGTCGAAGGGTTAGCCGATCTTATCCGATGTGTTAAATTTCTCTTTGATGGTTTTACTGTCTTAGTTAAATTTAATACATGACTACCCTAAAAATCAATTAAAGGCTCGATTGTTTAGACCTTAATGCTTCCTTTCATACTTAGTGATACATCAATTGGGTTTGACCTACTAAGTCGTGCTTGGAATTGTAAGAACTAGCTTGCTCTTTGATTGTCAATAAAGGTTTCATCGGGGTTTCAGCCAATGAGTATCTGGACGTTGCATTGGCTTATAAGGATTACATACAAGTTGGTTTTAGCCGATGACAACAAAAGTTTTATTGATTATCTAATCATTTAGATTTATCAACGTCGGATCTCTAGTCGATGTGTGCTTCAACCTTCGGATCAACAGTTACTTTATCATGTCTTTATTGGCTGATTGGCTTCTATTGGATTATATTGTTGTATTATTACAAATTCTTACTGTTTATCAGCCGATTGTCTTTATATCATTATTTACTCAAGTAATAGAAACTACTATATCGGCTTGTTGGCCGATCGGCTTTGTGATCTTCAATTTATATATCTTGTTAGTTGCAGGATCAAACTGACTGACACGCTCGCATCTTATCAATTTTAGGACTTGCACTAGAGCTAAGCAGATCTCTTAGGCCTTCGTGTGTTTCAACACGGTTCACGTCAACGCAGATTTGGCGCTATCGGTTGGACGCGGATTTTTCGTCAACAAAGCCACGCCCGGAGCTCGCCGCAGTCCCCTCCTCGCCACCTTCGCCTCTACGCCGGCTGCGTCTTGACGACGGCACCAATGACCCACTGCTGGTCGCCATCCTCCTCACCAACCACTATTAAGAGCTTGAGATGGAAACAGGGGAGGAAGAGGGAGATAGGTGTAGAGGTCCTGATATGTGGGGCCCACGCTGACTCAGCGCTATTGACTTGGGTCAAATTGTCACGTCAGACAAAAACACCTGTTATACTGCCATGAGACCTATATTGCATCGGTTTTGACATTTGAGGGATCCGTTATATCTGGTATTTTGGCTGAAGGACGAAAATTGAACTCATTGTCAAGTTAAGGGACCTAAAATGAACTTATTCCAATTAAAAACTTCATTTTGCTAGGTGTTTGAATTGATGTCAATATTTACGAAACAACACTATATCCTACCAGAACATTGGTCAAGGTTTTGCAGTACTAACAAATTTGTAGGGTAGAGAATCAAATTTATCCGATGATGCGCATCATATTTAGCAAAAATTTTTCAAAGAAATTTATTAGGAGAATGAGAAAAAAAAATCCATATGCATTTGGCAAACCTTGTTGATATGTTTCAAAGAACCATACATATAGTAAAAATTCTCAAGGATTATAGTCGTCCATAACCTAGTAAAATTTTAAAGCCTCCTCTAATCAGTTGAGCTACACATAAATAAGCCATAGAAAAATAAATAAAACAACTAAAAATTTGTAAAATTTTTATATATGTATTATTAGCCTTTTAAAAACCAATACCGAAAATAGCCTATCATGAAAAAGAAACCTAAAATCAACTTCAAAATTAAATTTTAAAATTTAAAATTTAGCTGCAGATGCCAACAAGCAGACGACGAGAGGAAGATGCAGGTCGATTTGAACATTTGGAAGGAAATGGAAGAAACAGGCGAGATTTGCAAAACGAGGTAGGTAGGGATGCACAGCAACGGCCAAAACAAAAGAAGGATCATGCCGACTGTCACCAAGAGCCTACAACAATCCAGCGTTCAGATGGATAGCCTTTAAGTTCGTCGGTGGAGCTCTAGATCCCTTGGGAAAATATTCTTTAGAAATGCAAGTTGCGACGCTATTAGAGTCTGTTGGGAGAAAGGATCTATCGAACAAAGGTTTCTTGGGTGAGTTCTTTACCCAACTTTTCTAACTCACATCTCTCTTTTTTCGCGTACACGCTTTTCAAACTGTTAAACAATGTGTTTTTTACAAAAAGTTTTTATACGAAAGTTGTTTTAAAAAATTATATTAATTTATTTTTAAAAAAAACGTTTCGTTTTTCGTGCGAAGAGAATATTTTCTCAAAGTTTCCAAACGAACACAGCCATGTATATATTCAGGCCTCCAGAGTTGCAAGCGAAGCAGTGACGAAAGCAGCACTGCTTTCAGTTGTGTATGGATTCAAGCGAAGCACTGACGAAAGCAGCCGCGTCTTCATTGCGACGGGGTCGAGACGGGATCGCTCAAAAATCAAAATGGCTATCTACGGCATGGTCGGCTCAGATGGATAATAATCTATGGTGGAAACTGGAAAGCATCAGTCGTTTTCGAGCAATCTGTCATGTATCGTCCTCGAGACAAACAGCAAGCACGCCTACGAACCGAAGCAATTAATTTCAATTGCACTGAAAAATTAAATTAGTACAGGTAGTGCATGCAAAGACATCTGTGACTGTTTAGTTGCGAAAGAGGTATATCTTAATTTAGTAATGGCAGTGTCAACCCCAACAATGATTTGCATTATTGCTGTTTTTAGAATAACAATATGCTATTCTCAACACATATAATCACGTCAGCAGTTCAGCACTGTCCCATATGGTCAAACTCTCGAACTGGCCGCGAGGCAAAGTCTGACGATCGCTTGAACAACTCTAGCTAGGCAGCAGCAAATGTCCAGTGTTGCCAATATGCCATTCAGCAACTGCCCCCGCGTCACAGAGAAGCAAAGTCTGTGTTTCCTTCTCCTAGGAGAGAACCAAGCGGACAAGCCTGGAGGTTGGCTGCTAATGCTATGGAGCGTCCAGTTGCCAATATTTCTGCTAGGCACTGTAACCGGCCATGGGCCGGTTGGTGTGAACACGCAAAGATCCCCTTCAGGGTCGCCCACAGGAAAATCATAAAAACCATGTGCTCATAAGCTATACAGCCATGAGCAAATGCGCTACTCATTTAAGGACAGTAAATTCAGTGCAACAAAAGGATTCATTTAATTAATTCATTCCTGAAAAAAAAAACGGAACCGTTGCTGTTCTGCATTAGTAATTGGACAGCAGACAGCACGCTTGACAATCTTGACTCATTGCCGCCGATTTGTCAATATGCGTTTTCCCTGAAAAAAGTAACCACTGACCATGCTGAGTCTGCTGGTGAGTGAGGTAGTACGAACTTAGTATATATAGTGTTTAACATGCAGCTGTAGATCCTGCCTTGAGGTTCTGGACAGGACAGATCCAAAGATGTTCACTGAAGAACATGAAGAACATTTCTGAATTCTTGCTAGTAATTCAGTAAATATGTCAGTCTCAGGAATGTTCACCGAAGAATATGACAGAGTCCATGAGTTCAGAATTTAGAAATGTTCACTGAAGAAACACGCAAGTTCAGAATTCAGAAAAGCTGACATTTTTATCACCTTCTACTACGTTGTTATGACTTACTCAGTACGAGCATAACGAGCAATCACTAGATGAGCAAACATATGAACTAGTCATGCTCCCACAGGAGCTTTCAGAGGGGCTATTTTAAGGTAGTGGATAGTATTACATTCCACAAGACCTTCGCAAAATTACAAAGTGAACTTCCAGTACATGTGTCCGGAAACGAGCACGACAATGTGCAGTACGGTTCACCTTTAGCTCGCCGGAGCAAAGCTTACAGCCATTACAAGCAAAAAAGAATCACATTTTGCTACTACTTGTAGTGTTAGCAGTAACACCACTAGTACCAGTTCAAGCACAGCTCGAAACAAGGAGAAAAATTTAGTAGTGCATTATACACCATATCCGGCTCAGATGCTGTAGTCCGACCATTGCTGGATGAAGGAGGTGTGATCCATGGATTCACCCGGCATGTCGTCGCCCTTCTTCCCGCCGAGCAGCCTCGCGGGATTCCCCACCGCCGTGGTCCTCGGCGGCACGTCGATGAGCACCAGCGACCCGGCTCCGATCTTGGCTCCGGCGCCAATCCTGACATTGCCGAGGATCGTCGCGCCGGCGCCAATGAGGACGCCGTCGCCGATCTTGGGGTGCCGGTCGCCCACGGCCTTGCCTGTCCCGCCCAGCGTGACGTGGTGGAGGATGGAAACGTTGTCGCCGATGACGGCGGTCTCTCCGATGACGACGCCGGTGGCGTGGTCGAGGAGGACGCCCTTGCCGATCGCGGCGGCGGGGTGGATGTCGACGGCGAACACCTCGGCGACGCGGGACTGGAGCGCGAGCGCGAGGGCGCGGCGGTCCTGCGCCCAGAGCACGTGCGCGACGCGCTGGGCCTGGATGGCGAGGAAGCCCTTGTAGTTGAGGAGGCAGTGGGAGAAGCCCACGCATGCGGGGTCCCTGGAGCGCGCGGCGAGGAGGTCGGCGACGACGGCGGCGCGGAGGGTTGGGTGCGCGGCGAGGGACGCGACGAAGAGGTCGTAGAGGAGCGTGGAGAGCAGCGTGGAGGAGCAGAGCTTGTTGGCGAGGTGGAAGGCGAGCGAGCGGTCGAGGGAGGAGTGGGAGAGCACGGTGGCGTAGAGGAACGACGCGAGCGCCGGCTCGGCGTCGGCGTCGCGGCGCGCCTCGGCCTTGATCTGGGACCAGACCCACGACTCGTCGGCGTCCGACTCCGGGGGAGGGTACGCCGGCACGACGGCCGGGTGGAGCGCCGGCGGGCTATGCCGGCGGGGCTGGGGATCATCGCGGAGAGGCTGGCCGGCCGTCATCGTCGTCGTCGCCGTCTTGTTGGTGTGTATATGTGGCGGACGGCGGTGAGGAGGAGGGGCGCCGTGGCCCGTGCCGAGGCGAGAGCGAATAAATAGGCGTGGATCGAGTGGGGACACGTCAGCCAACCAACCGTAAACTTATCTCTGCGTGGGCCCGTAGTTAAGCTGGTTCACACGGTGGCCTGGCCCACGTTTCGTGGCCCAGATTGGCCAAGGGAATCACGAAGCGAGGCCGAATCGAGCGAACTGGCGGGGTGGCGGCAGGCGGTGTCGAGTTTGTGCAGCTCCACGACGTGATCAACCGTACCACCTCTCGCGGTCTCGCCTGAAGGCACAAGTCGATCGAGCCGGAGATATCTGCGCGGACACGCTTACGCGACGCTAAGCTGGTCGTATTTGATTTGTGTGAATACGATCTGATCGCAATATTTGGTTCGATGGACGAAAATCACACGATATTTGTAATCGTGAAAGTATCCAAATGTTCATAGAACCGTTGGATTAACGTGCACAGGACGGACCGACGGAGAGTGCATTGATAGCTGGGTACGGATGATAAGTCACGCCCTCACGTGCCAAAGTCAGAGTGGGCCGGTCCCGATACTGTTGACTTGCCCTGCTGACTTGCTGACCACCGCGGCCTCCGCCGTTTCGTACGCCTTTCCTCTCCCGCGCGCCACCGCCTCCGCCTCGCCTTCCCCGGCCGACGCCGCAGGACAGGAGACGCAGCGCGCGGCGGCGTGAACCGCCGCTCTCCCTTTGCCACCATCTCCGCTCCCGACACACACTCCACTCCAGTCCACACATCGGTCCCGGCGACTCGGCGAGGGCACGCCCCACCGCCCTCCTCCTCCGCCTCCGCCTGCCATGGCGGCTTGCGGCGCAGCGGCGGCGGAGTACTCAGCTCTGCTGTCCCTTCCCTGTGGGCCTAGCACTCGCCGCCGTTTGGTCATCTCCTGCCGCGCTCGACCGCCCGGCAACCTCAGGTGAGTGCCTGACCAATCTGCTACTTCCTGCTTCCTAGGAGTAGCTGGGGGCACGCGATGTGTTCGAGGAAGTGTCGATGAGCGAACGCATTTGGGGTTGCGCGTGGTTGTTGTTGCGTGCAAACGAGCGCGACAGCGTGTCACTTGGACTAGCGTTTGTGCCAAACGTTCTCTCACTGTTCCACGATTCGTGCAAAATGGATGCTGCTGAGCATCGATCGTGGCATGTTGTCGTGTCTCAACCTATTACGTAGTAGAGTAGGAATATCTGTTAATACTCTTACTCTATCGAGTAATTAACGAATCTAAGCCGACTTAGAGGCTGCTGTGCACAGTAATCTGCCGTGCTCGAGCTGATGCAATTTCACATTAATCTTCTGAGAAAGCAGCGTGTTTCAGTATGCTAAGTCATTTTGCAAAATTGCTCTATTCCATATTGGTCTAGAAATCCCTGGGTTTGCACATTCTAGTTGTTAAGAGTTCAGAAGGTTTTTGCGCTTGACTCGTGACTGACAGCTTCTGTGTGGTAGTGCACAGCAGAAGAAGAAGCGAGGGAAAAACATTGCTCCAAAACAGCTCTCTTCAAATACAAAGCTCTTGCTTACTACTGAGGAAAATGGACAACTTCCAAGTACCAGTTTGAGGACTTCTATGCAACCTCCTCAGAAGAGTACATCCAGTGAGGACGACACCAATGGGGCTATTGGCCAGAGAGATGAAAAAATTGCAGCCATTTGTAATGAACAGCAAGAGGTACTGGCTTACTGGGGTGGTTATATACTTATATCAGCCTATCAGGGTATCCTGGTGCACTTCCACATCTCCTTCAAACAAGCTATAGCTAATTTAAAGAGATATGCTTCTACATTCATCGGTCAAGGATTGTTGAACTTTTGTTTATGTGACTTCTGTGCAGTATGTCAGAAAAAACAAACATTTAAAAGAACCATGATAACATAGGATTAAAACATTTAAATTGCTATTCATTTCCTTTGGACTGATTATGCTTTGTCGCTTCCTAGGAGGGCAACCTCGTTATAAATGCTTTTCCCTATTTGGAATAGAGTTCATCCTTATGTGGTATTACTGCAGAAATTCATTTGATAAAGGATTGTAATGTTTATTTTCACTTCTCAGTTTGCCATGTTCATCCTTATTTAGTACCAATGCCAATATGCTAAATTGCCTCTCAATATCTTAGCAGTTATCACCAGGCCATCCACAATAGCCTTAGAGCTCGCATTGTCTCCACCAGAACTAGAATGATACTGCTTTGAGTGAGACACTGCTACCTAGTTGTACTATGCAAGCGTGTAGTCTTTCTTATGTCGTTCAGATATTGTTGCATTTTTCATAAGAATTTCTCTTATATATTAACACAGAGGTCAAAGGATAAACCTTTCAAATCAGACTTTCAACTTGAAGATTTGGGGGAAACGATACAAAACATGGAAAAGAGTATGGAATGCTTTCTTCTTAAGTGTATTCATACATTCATGCATGATATCTGATGAAAAGACATGAAAAATAATTTTTAAAAATCTGACATGGCTAGATATTATGCTCCTAAATCAAGTTCGTCTTCAAGCAGTTGAAGATGTTGACAAAATTCTTACTGAGAAGGAAGCTTTGCAGAAAAAGGTTAACATTCTAGAGATGAAGTTGTCAAAAACACTTGCAACCAAAGGGAACATAAATACAGATATCCCTGGTGATCATTTAGAGAAATTTACAAAAGAAATGTTGATAGAAAGTGCTCTAAGTGGAGGCAATCCAGCACATTTGTGTGAGTCTGCACTTTTCATGGAGCTGACTGTTCTAAAAGAAGAGAATATGCTACTTAAGGCTGACGCACAATTTCTTAAAGCAAAGATTGTTGAGTTTGCTGAAGCAGAGGATTTCCTATTCAAATTGGAGAAAGAAAGGTCGCTGTTAGACGCTACAATTAGGGAGCTGGAAGCTAGGTTTCTAGTTGCTCAAACTGATATCTGGAAAGTTGTCCCTCTGCAATATGATGTTTGGATGGAGAAAGTAGAAAATCTGCAACATGTGCTTGGATGTTTGAAAAATCATGTAGAGAAGTATGCTGCATTGTTGGATCAGCATGATGATCTGCATGACAAGATTAATGCGCTAGAAGCATCACTAAGAGAAGGGAAAACATCTGAGTTTTCTCCTTATGTTGTTGAACTTCTGCAACAGAAGTTGAAAGCAGCAAAAAGCCGTCACCAAGCAGGCCATCAAGAAACAAACACTCACATTCAAGTATATCAGCAGTTAACTGAGGAATTTCAAGCTAACCTTGGTAGACTAATAGAAGAAAGTGGCAGACTGGAGCATTCTGCGGATGGTATGCCATCAGAATTCTGGAGTCACATCCTGCTCATGATTGATGGTTGGTTCCTTGAGCGGAAAATACCAAATACTGATGCACGTATGCTGAGAGAAATGGCATGGAAGAGAGATGACCGTATCTGTGAAGCCTACTTTGCTTGCAAGGGTGCAAAAGAGAGTGATGTTATGGAAACTTTCCTAAAGCTAACATTATCAGGAAACAGGTATTAAATTTATCTTGTGAATCACTTCATTGTTGATGGGCTCAAATATGAATTAGAAAACTTATCTGCAATTTTTTCATAAGATCTATACTACTTTAAATGATGTTAGTGGTGGTGTCCGAATCCGCCTCCAACGTCACAAGCTAACGTGTGGGGCCATAAGGTCTCCACACATGAATGCTTTTGCTTTGATATGGCGTTATATGCCCAATTAACTAACTATGTTATAAACTTGTAACTTTTGCTTGTGCTATTATCTCATAATATCCGTTGCAACGCACAGACCTTTAGCTAGTATTTTCTAATATATTATCAGTCAATGCAGTTCTGGCTTGCACATTGTCCATATAGCAGCAGAGATGGCTCCAGTGGCAAAGGTGATCCTGTACATCAGTTCACACTTCCATCAAGTATTTGGTTCTGTCGGTCTCTTATCCGCTCTCACTGCACAAAATATCTTTTCTTCTAGGCTATGTACCAAGAAAATGTAATTTCGTGAATTGCAGCCTTGCCTGATATAATCCACACAAGCTTAGCTCTATCTTGCTCATACCTGCAGTTATTTTTGCCTAGTAGTTGTCAACAATAATGCCAACAGCCAAGTACTGGCATTCCATTTTGAGTTGAAAAGATTATATCGAGACTTTGCAACCAACAATAACATGCAAAATAATGGAGGAATGCACTGAAAATTGTATTTAGCACTAAGTTCATGCATCTCAAAATTCAATTGGAATTATGTAGAAATTTCTTGGTTGAACTTCACATTGGCTGAAAGTTGACTTAGAATGAGAACATTAATTGGCTGACCTTTACTTATTACATGCATACAATTTATACAAAACCAGTTATACCAAACAATTGATTAGTCAGAAAAGTAATGGAAGTCACCCACCACAAACCATGCCATGTTTTGCACTAGAAATTCCATCCAATGTTTGCTAGTAGGTGCCACATTGCCTGCTTAGTCAGAAAATCAACATGCCTGCTTGCTTGCTAGTAGGTACCACAATGCCTGGCATGTTAAAGTTGGCGATGATCAACATGGCCCTGATCAAGCACATGTGTAGGGAAAATGAGTGATTTGATTCTTAATAGTTTTCTCCTATGTAAAGCATTAAATATTTATACATGAGGTTGAATTCATCTTTACATCAAAAGCCAAGTGCTTAGTCATATAATACAGGAATAATGGGTAGGATTAGTGTGCACTATTGTTTGACAAGAAATTTCATAGCATTAATGAAAGTTCCCCATTTGTTAGGAACTTGCATTGTATAATTGATGGAAAATTTACAAGAACACCCTAACAAATATTTTATGTATTGGTTATACTCCTGAATTTTAGTGTAGATTCGTGTCAGGTAAGTTCATCTCTACATGAGGTCTTCCCCTTCTGAATGAATTTTCCTATTTGCTGCTAGCGTTCTATAAGGTGCTAGGTTTGTTGCCTGCCTTCTAGAACAGGGGTCACTACCAGCAGTTTTCTTCTATATTAAGAAATAGACCATAAAGTCATAAACATTATATCTGTGTATGCAACTGCTCATAGCCTTAAATCCTAGTTATGAAAAAGATTAATTGGCTGTGGAAATTAGTCTGCTGGCCATTTCATGTTTCAAAATCAAATAGATTATCTCAACCAGACCACATTCTGACTGGAAGTTGAAATGAGGATAACTGTTACTTGGGCAGTCATATTGAGAAATATTTGCAGAAATTCTTATGTAATTGTTTATACTTATCTTTCCATGCTGCTTGGATTTGAAGTATTGCTTATACTAATCAGCATTTTAATTGTGTAATCTCATTTAAGTTTGCTTAACAAAATGGTTCTTCAGGTTGGTGGTCTGGCAGATGTAGTTGCTGGTCTTGGCAAGGCACTTCAGACGAAGGGACATTTAGTAGAGATTGTTCTTCCCAAATATGACTGTATGCAACTTGACCAGATTACTAATCTTAAGGTTTGTGTTGGTTACCCATGATTTGTTTTATTTTACATGGTTTTGCATCTTTAATCTGAGATAAGATTGTATTCTTGGTGATCCTGCAGGTTTTAGATGTTGTCATACAATCCTATTTTGATGGCAATCTATTCAGCAACAACGTGTGGACAGGAACTGTTGAAGGTTCTAAGCAACTCTATTGGACCTTATAAGAAATAAAAAAAAGTTAATTACTGTTTGCTAACTGAAATTCCAATACACAGGTCTTCCAGTCTATTTTATTGAGCCACAGCATCCTTCAAAATTCTTCTGGAGGGCCCAATACTATGGAGAACATGATGATTTTAAACGTTATTCATACTTTAGCCGTGCAGCACTGGAATTACTTTACCAATCTGGGAAGAAAATTGATATAATCCACTGCCATGACTGGCAGACTGCATTTGTTGTAAGAACTGAAATTCATTTTGCTTGCTTTTTCATTGATAGCTGAAAACATATCAATTTTCCTGTTATTCATTTGCTAAGTTCTGGGTGTCAACTATTCTCTACCGTGTTAAAGAATATTGTATCTTACACTTAGATTGCAGGCACCTCTATATTGGGATATATATGCAACTCGAGGCTTCAGCTCAGCTAGAATTTGTTTCACTTGCCATAACTTCGAATACCAAGGTACAGCACCTGCTCCTGATTTATCATATTGCGGCCTTGATGTTGAGCAGTTGGATAGATCAGACAGGATGCAAGATAATGCACATGGAAGAATAAATGTTGCCAAGGTATAGAAATAGAGAAATAGCAGCAATTGTTTTGAAATGTGTACCTTAAAGTCATGATTTTTATATTTTTGCTTCTTATTGGTTTCAGGGTGGAATTGTTTATTCCAATATTGTGACAACTGTATCACCAACATATGCTTTAGAGGTGTGCTCAGAGGTAATACTAGCAACTCTGTTTTCTAAACACCTATTACGAATTCAATACCAGCTTCACACACTTTAGATGTTTTCTATTCAACCGTAGATACATGATCAACCTCTCAAATAGTACATAATTTTTGTGAAACATTAGTATTTATACTTAGAGTAATTGACTACACAAAGGTCGATGTATTTATCTGATAGACCAAATCTTTCTTCGAGGCAACATTTATGTAAGTTGTTAATGTACAAGTAATGTGAAAATTAATATGTTTATTTGACAGGCACTTCTTCATCTAAAACAAGTGGCATTTCTTAGTCCATGTAGGATTAATTGTCTGCATTGGCTGTCCTTGCTTTTCTTTTGGCCTTTGCCCCAGAGTAAAAATTGCTAGCTCAAAACATATGGCACAAGTAAACAAGGTTTGAAGAGACTTCAGTGAAGGCCTTTATATCTGACATTGTTATGCGAAATTCTTTTAATCGTTTTAAGAATTTCCAAGGCATTTTACTTGGTATGTTACTAATGAGTTAGGAGTCTGATATAAGTTGCCCATCATGACCTTTTTTATTGGTCAGGGTGGTCGTGGGCTCCAAGATACACTTAAAATGCATTCCAGGAAATTTGTGGGGATACTTAATGGAATTGACACAGGAACATGGAACCCTTCCACAGACAGATTTCTTGCTGTGCAATATAGTGCTACTGATCTTCAGGGGAAAGCAGCAAACAAAGCATTTCTCAGGAAGCAGCTAGGGCTGTATTCTGAGGATGCCTCTCAACCACTTGTATGAATTTCAGTTCTACACCCATCTTAATTAATTATATGACTATCTATTGTAGCCTTTTTCATGTAATCAAGGCATTTCATTTGAGTAGGATTTCAGGCATGCTCATTGTTAATGATTCCACAACCTAAAGTTTCTGTGTTGTTAATCTTTACATTGAAAACAACTGACCTGTTGTTTACGATTTCACCTTGCATTATTTGCTAAAGCATATACAACCCTCATATCTTAATCAGACAACCCTATTTGCTAAAGTATTGACCTATTCTCCTTAAATGGGCTCCTGAAAAATCTATAACATACTTTTTGTTAGAAGAAAAGGAAGTTTGAAATCCTCAATTTGGTTTCATATTTATGGACTATACATATGGTTTTTTGTTGGGATTGCAATTCTTCTGGTCATTGGATGTCTTACATTTGAATTAACTGTAGAATGTAGAGGTTTTGCCAGATAGAACTGGAGGAAGAAGGCCCTTGATTTGTTTAACCACTTTTTATAACAAGAAAATACTTCTGTTAGGGGAGAATACCATTTAAAAATCACTTATCTGAACTCTGTTCTCCAGTTCAAGAAACCCCTTTTTGAGTTTGAACTTTATCTCATTTTCATTTTTTGTTGGTATTATTCATTTAGATTAGCTGTCTCCCTTTTCTTTTGTTTCTTGGAGTACAGTCTCATCTATTGAAATGAATTAGTCCCGTAGCTTATGTTCAGCTTTGATCCTCATTTTGTGCCTTTTCATAACCGTACCTGAGGCAGGTAGCCTGCATTACGAGGCTAGTTCCTCAAAAGGGTCTACATCTTATCAGGCATGCAATATACAAAACAGCTGAGTTAGGAGGACAGTTTGTACTCCTGGGTTCAAGTCCAGTTCCACATATTCAGGTCTGTATACTCATCGAATGCCTCATTTTATTTTCTCAACTGCAGCTCACATTTGGCCCTATGAGTTCTTGATTTGTCATGGATAAGTTGGTTTTATGTATACAATTTATTTTCTTTTAGATCTTGGCTGACCTTGTTACTGTGAACTGATCGTTGTGCATTTTTTTCAGAGGGAATTTGAGGGTGTTGCAGACCAATTCCAGAAGAATAACAATATTAGGTTAATTCTGAAATATGATGAAGCTTTGTCTCATTGTATTTATGCGGCATCTGACATGTTTATCATTCCATCAATGTTTGAGCCTTGTGGCCTTACTCAGGTGATCTATCCGTATATATTAAATTATAGATCTTCCATTTACCAGCCAAATAGGCCTACAATTGCTGAATATGCGCCAGTGTGCCCACATGTCTTGCTTGGGTTCAAATTGGCATTTGTGAGCTATTATCACAAGGCATGGATTTAGACTAGGTTTTACTTTGATCTAAATATCCCATACAAGTCTTACATGGTTGTGCCATCCAAATAATTTTCTTTTATGAAATTAGCCAACATTTCACTAACCATTTTATTATTGTTGACATGTAATTGTCTTTTTCATGCCCAAGTCTGACAAGTTTTTATCAACCAGATGATAGCTATGAGATATGGTTCTGTGCCAATTGTTCGACAAACTGGTGGATTGAGTGATAGGTGAATATTTGATTTCTCCCTCAAACCATTTCCTTTGCATAGCATGTTCTGATATATCTGCTGTGTTTTACTTTTCCAGTGTTTTCGATTTTGATGATGAAACTATACCCGTGGAGCTGCGGAATGGCTTTACATTTGCTAGGACTGATGAGCAGGTGAGTTTTACACTGGAATGTACTTTCAAGTTGGATTTCTAATGTTCTATGTGTAGAGCTCACGTGGGATGCCTATTTTGGTAGGATCTAAGCAGTTGCTTGGAAAGGGCATTCAGCTACTACAGCAGAAAACCTATGGTTTGGAAACAGTTAATGCAGAAGGATATGCAGATTGATTTCAGCTGGGATTCTCCAGCTTCACAGTACGAAAATCTTTATCAGAGTGCTGTTGCTCAGGCAAGGGGAGCGGCTCAAACATAAACCTTTTCATGATGACATTGTGAGCTTAGATTCTCCCAAGTGCAGAGACACAATCGTCAGGTTCATCATATCTGAACCAGGCATATGCTGAAGAAATATGCTCTTCTCGCATTCACAGAATTCACACATCGTGATCCTTGCTGTTGCCATTTCCAATAGAACTGAGAAAGAGTAGTGTTACAGTTGATCAAGATATTGCATTTTGCATTCAGTGCACGGAACTAGTTCTGGGTTTAATGGGGATGAGTAATCATAATCTATACTGGATTGCCCCCTCTAAATTTCCCCCAACCGTTAGTTTTTGTGGGAATGCAAGAAGTAAATGTGCAGGATATTGTACGATGAGTAATCATAATCTATACTGTACGATGACATTCACATACATGATACTATAAGGTTTGTTCAAATGAACGTTTGGGTAATGTGACTATTGTTGAGAGATTTACGTGCTCCGTTCTAACTTCTAAATATAAATTCGTTTGTCTGATATTGACCTCTTGTTTTGCGTTTTTGCATGTGATTAGTTAGTCCGTATATTTCCATGGACCATGGGTATATTCCATACCGTCAGGCAAATTGATTTCCCAGGAACAAATCAGGTAAAATTATTTTACACAATCAGGTCCATCAACCAACCAGATAACATTATTTTACATAATCTGAACGAACGAAGCAAATATTCGGGTGCGCGGGAAGAGGAGAACATCGCTCGCGCAAAAGTTTATCTCACCACAGCCTGAAGCAATGGACCTCACCGCCCTCCGTTTGCTCGCCGGAGATCCACACTCACTTGCCGGGGACGAAGTTGGTGGCATAGGCCCAGGCGTTGTTGTTGACGGGGTCGGCGAGGTGGTCGGCCAGGTTCTCGAGTGGCCCCTTGCCGGTGACGATGGCCTGGACGAAGAATCCGAACATGGAGAACATGGCGAGGCGGCCATTCTTGATCTCCTTCACCTTGAGCTCGGCGAACGCCTCGGGGTCGTCGGCGAGGCCGAGCGGGTCGAAGCTGCCGCCGGGGTAGAGCGGGTCGACGACCTCACCGAGCGGGCCGCCGGCGATGCGGTACCCCTCGACGGCGCCCATGAGCACGACCTGGCAACCCCAGATGGCGAGGATGCTCTGCGCGTGGATCAGGCTGGGGTTGCCGAGGTAGTCGAGGCCGCCCTCGCTGAAGATCTGGGAGCCTGCCTTGAACCACACGGCCTCGCCGAACTTGACGCCGTTGCGGGCGAGGAGCTCCGGGAAGACGCACCCGAGCGCGCCGAGCATGGCCCACCGGCAGTGGATCACCTCCAGCTCCCGGTTCTTGGCGAACGTCTCCGGGTCGGCCGACAGCCCGGCGGTGTCCCAGCCGTAGTCGCCGGGGAACTCGCCGGTGAGGTAGGACGGCGGCTCGCCGGAGAGCGGGCCGAGGTAGAGCACGCGGTCGGGGCCGTACCACGGGCTTCCCGACGCGGCGGGCTTGGGCTTGGCCGCCGACTTGCGCATCGTGATGCGGCCCTCGCCGAACACCTTGGCATTGGCGACCGCCTTGCCAGCGAGGGCAGGGGAGGAGAGTGCCATGGTGGACGCCGCCATTGACGCGTACCTAGGAGATATGGCCACAGATGCTTGAATGTGTCTTTGAGCTCGTGAGCTGTGGTGAGGAAATAGTGAGCTCGAGTGGGGTTTAAATAGTGGCGGGAAACAGGGACGCTGCAAGGATGGGTCTATCTCTTTGCGATCGTCTGGTTGGATATTTGGATAGCTCGCTTTGTCTATCTCGCCACATGTGCACGCTCTCTGCTGACGTGGAGATCAGCCAATCAGCAGACGACGGGTGGACATCTCGATATAAGCCGATAGAGTAGCAATTATTGGATGCTAGCCAGGCTAATGGGCTAATATCTTGTGCGGACAAATATCCCAGCTTGGCCCATGGGCTATATCTAAATCTAAATCTTATCTTACCTACTTAAAAAATTCGTAACTTTCCGTTCGTCCGTACGTCCGTACGAAAGCCCATATGTCCGTACGAAAGCGTACGTGTCCACAAGCCCACAAGTCCTGATGCCCAAAGTCCAGGTCCACACAAGCCCATAAGTCACCACAAAGCCACAAGACCACAAGTCTTGGTACAGTCCTCGTGCGCCCCCACCATCTCCTACTCCGCTTTGCCGCAGTTTTAAATACAGATAGCAACAGCTCACAAGTATCTTCCGCTTTGCCCCGCCTGCGCATCCAAAGTCCGGTTCTACCTGCAATTCCTACTCCGTTTTTCTTTTCTTTCATTTTTTCTACCGCTATTTTTAGCGCTCACACGAACGCGATTTTACAGATTTCTTTTGCAGGGAAAAATACACATACAAATCCCAACGTATAAATAGGAAAATAACAGATAGCAACAGATCACAAGTATCTTCCTTCAGGGTCTCCAATCCAATCAATGTCGATTCCAGGTTATCATTTAACTCAACTCTAAATGCAGTTACAATTTTATTAGATTTATATTTAAGTCAAGACATTCTACTAGATTTATAATTATTTAGTGTCCACACAAGCTAGATGTACTTTTTAGATACTTTTGATAAATCCCAGAGCCAGACATGTATATTATAAAGCAATAAAACAAAAATCAATTGTGGCATTAAAGAAAATAACACAAGATGGCATGGTGTCCTAACTTTCATTGTGCATGCAATGCATCAACCAAAATAGCAACGTGATAAAAACACTACCTTTGCATAACATACTTCACCAATGTTTTTTTTTTACTTCAAGTAGATACAAGTATCTGTATAGACACCCACTACTCATGAAATGCTAGACATTCAATCTTATATTTGCTCAAAGAAGCATGTCTAAACAGCCTAAGGAAAAAAATGAAATATGACAGTTGTTTAACTGTGTTATGATCGTTGTGCGTAATAACAAATATTAAGTCACGGAATTGCAGAATACCCATACCTTCTTGGCTTTTATAGCCTCAAAAATTTGAGAACGAGCTTGGATCTTCTGGAAGTCCTTTTCTGCCTGATCAAGCTTCACTTTCAGCTTAGGGTCCTCAAGTGAGCGGATCTTGACAAAGAAGCTATGTGTTTTCCTTGCTTCAGGCCATTCCTCCTCTGCATCCTTTGGGGGCGCCAGATCAGCGCCATTTGTGGCTCCATTTGCTGTAGCTGTGCTGTTATCTGAACCAAAAAGAATTGCCTCCTCAAGTTCCTTGGCGGTTGCTTTACTTTCATTCTCTTGGAAAAGGTTCACTTCTCCATCAGTTACTTTAACCTCTGCTAGTGCAGCCTCAGTTCCAACGACCTCCATTCCCATGTCCATTCAAATAGATAAAAGGAATTATTAAACATCACAGCATAAATGAAAACACATCCAATAAGATCGCATTCATCATATGCAAGGGCAATTGGTTAATATGTTTTTTGGAATTAAAGAAATATATAACTAGATCACACAGTAAGAAATCAGGCAAAATTCACTGAAAACAATATGTGCCAGAATGACCCCGCTTACCTGGAAACATAAACAAGAACACTACCTCAGTGAATCAATTATATGCAGGCCAAGTCCATACCTCTTATCGATAATAAAAAAGAATTCACATCTAAAAGACACATTGAGAATCCCCAGCAATTTGGCCAAAGGGCACTGAAAAAGGGTGAGATGAAAATGCAAGCAATCTGAATATACCTTGATACCCCAAATCTGAAAAAAGTGATGATATTGGAGATAATTCTGATTGTGTTGAAATAGTGAACTGTCTGGATAATAAAAAAGAATTCACATCTAAAAGACACATCGAGAATCCCCAGCAATTTGGCCAAGGGGCACTGAAAAAGGGTGAGATAAAAATGCAAGCAATCTGAATATACCTTGATACTTTGTTTTAGTTGAGGAGAAATTTCCTTGTCAAAATTGTCAGATAGCTTGAAATAAAGAACTAGGCTTATCCCATCGCCGTCATTCTCGCCAAACACAGTGGCTGGATAGGTAAGCATCTGTTGAAATCAGTAGAAGTTGTTAGGTTCAGAGATAACCAAAGAAATTAACAGATGTTAGAAAAAACAGTAGTTGAATCCATCTAAATTTACCTGAATGTTCACAATGAGTGATGGGTTAGACAGTGTCAAATACTGCATGTGTGCTGAATCTGATCAAAATTGCAGAATCTAGCCTAACTATATTGTAATTTTTTTGACAGATTCATCTTCCAAGCTAGATGTTGGTGTGACACCATTTGGATTGACGTCCCCACTCTTGGATCGTAATGCACTAAGAAGGCAAAAAGATAGGGAGCGATATGCGCAAATGACTGATGAGAAGAAGGAAGAAAGAAATAAAAAACGCCGTGAAGCCTATAAATGCAAGAAAACTTCAAGTGCCCTTGCAAATGTGAAGAAACAGGATCAATCAAGCTCATCGCACACTATACAATTCGGACAAACCAACCGTGTTCAACTAATTGGTATATCATGGTTTTATGTCTCCACTGTATGTACTGAAGTTACACATTATATGCTTACAAATATTTTTTAGTACGATTTAATTTTAAATCAACTTGAAAATTGTATAGATGATTTCACCCCTCCACTAGGCAAGTTCGAACAGCAAATGCAATTGGAATCTACTCGTGGTACTCCTCAACCAGAAGGTACAAGGACAATTGAAGAAAAACAATCAAATTATAGGACCGGTTATGCAAATTTGACAACCAATCGAAGGCAAAGAAGACGTGAACGTCAAAATGCGCTTAATGCTTTGAAACACATGAATACAGATGAGAATTCAACTAAAGTCCAAGCAAAGCGAGAAAGTGAACGGATGAAATATAGGAATATGGAACCAAAAGAAAAGCAAGCTAAGTTAGACAAGGTTAATGCTAACCATGAATTGCGACGCAATACTCCAAGCCAAGATTCCATCGCAATAGAGAACCCTGGATATGTCGCATCAAATATGTCACCCCCTGCTCCTACAAGATCAAAAAGAAAACATATAACGCACGGTAACATACGAACTTGCATATGAACTCCACATGGAGAGATGGAGAGAGTAAACGAGAGAAAGATGAAGCTATCCGAACAGACGATCGATATTATTGCTGTCCTCGGTAACATACGAACTTCATTTTAAAAGAAAAACTACAAAATTGCGGTCTCTCTCTCTCCTCGGTAATGTACTAGCTTCATTTAAAGTTTCTTTGTTTTCTATATTATGCTAATCCACCGAATTGATTTTGGTTGAAAAAAATTGTTAAGGTACACGTTAATACTTCACAGACGAGTGATTTTTTAATAGTTGACATCGTAATCACCGAAACTTTCACTTTAATATTTGTTTGAGATTAAAAAAATATTGATTGAAAATAATTAAAAAATTTCACAAGACATGACATTAGAATCTGTTCATAATATATTAAAGTCCACATATAATTTTGGGAACGAGATCAGCACGTGTGTCCACTACGAGACTTTTAATAAATATGCAAAATATTTATTTCTACCTCCTACAATCATTACGCTAACGTGTCAGGTAAATCGTTCATATTATACACGTACACGTGGAATAATTGTCCAAATAAAAAAACTCTGTGATTATTATTGACATACTACATGACTAAAAAATCGTTAAGATAAACTTCATCCACCATGACATTCCCGGTGCAACGCACGGGCATTTTACTAGTTACTTAAAAAATAATAAGTAATTTTCCGATCGTCACGGCTCAGTTCGTCCGTCGCTCCGTGCCCCAGGTGTGCACCTTTGTCGTTCGTCGTCTGCTATGTGTTCGGTTTCTGCTTTCAGCTTTCACGCCCCGTCTGTTGTTGGTTCAGTTTCGGTCAGTCGTCTCTGAAAAAATGAGATGGCCTTCGTCCCGCGTCCAAGCTAAGTCAGTTTATAGTTTACACTCGATCGAGCAATCCGCCTCCCTCTCTCTTCCTTCCCGCTCTGTCCTCCCGCCATAATTGCAAGACATACGATCGCACGAAGCTGGAAGGAAAATTAATCCACCCAGCTAGGTAGGGAAAATGAACAACTTTTCCCCCTTTGCTTTCCTGATGGAGCTAGATGGATCGAGGAGGACGACGAGTCAAGATTATTCACGAAGCGGGCATGCTGATCTGGACAGCGTGCCTTTGCTTGCTATAATCCCTCGCTGTCCTATGCTTTTTCTTGCAATTTCATTTGATCTAGTGATAGAGGTTATTGCGTGCGTGAGGTCTCAGTTGACCTTGCCGACAAGACGTACAGGGCTTATTGGTTCTTCCCTATGATCTTGTGATCGTTTGAGCAACCCGATGGCTGGTGGTTGTGCACGATTGCCGCGGATCAGAAGGCCGAGGGCATGAACTCATGGTCCAACAGTCGTCCGACACGTATAGAGCTTGCGAGCTCAAGCCCAACCGTGAGGCGAGCTCAAGGCCAACCACCGAGCGAGATGATCCTGGACGTCGGCGGGGTCGCATCCCATCGTTGGGTAAGTGGGCGACGAGCTCAAATGCTCGATCCGACTATATATAGAAGCACGGCGGCGATCTTGTGCTTGAGCCCGACCGCTAGCAAACAACATTGGGAGTTGCAGATGGTGTCGTTGTTGAGGTCCTTCAGATCTTGCCGGTCTCGATCTCGCCGTAACCATAGTCAACCATGAGGCCCTAAGGTCACCGCGTGAAGAGCGGAAGAAAGACAACATGCAGAAGAAACTTGCACCGAGGTAAAGCCCGACAGGCACGCGCGCCGCACGCCTAGCAATTTTGCCCTTCATGCCGGTTTGTACAGGTACTTACTTCTCCTCCGACGTGATGCCACCGCGGGAGGGCTAGGCTAAGGGCAAATACTGAGCAGCCACCGTTGCCAATTCTGCGCACTTGTTGATCCCGGTGTCGTAATCCTGCATCACTTGCTCAGGCAGCGACAAAAGCTCGCTAGGGCTAGGCTTGATCCTTGTTGATTTGAGCGGGTAGGAATCAATGGCAGGCTCATCTTGCTAAGGCCTTCGATGGCCGCTACTGATTGGATCGCGCTGGAGGTGAGGCACGCTTGGCTTTGGCCTCCTAGGAGGACAGGGCCAATGAGATCAGGGTGATTTTCTGATGGCCTAATTGTATCAATAATAACAGAAGCCAGGAAATTGAGATTGAGCTACTCTAGCTAGCGCAATATGAAAAAAAATGTAAGGTTTCATAGAAAAATAATATAAAATGCAAAATATTGGCTCAGATCATTAAAATTTAATGTTTATTATAATTTTAGTTTATCCCGTTGCGGAGCACGAGCACTGTGCTAGTAATCCATAAAATCTCACTTCGTTTAGTTTTTATCACTCGAATTAGATGATCAGACACGGCTTCAAGAGGCTATTAAATCCTCCGTAGCTTGGAGTAGTAGCTTTTGATAGATTGAACAGAAAAAAAAATGCCATGGTTAAATCCTATTTATTATCGTGACAAAAAAAATCCTGCAAAATGCGCCTGTTAAAAGACGAATGGAAATCACCAGAGCAGCACAGAAATTTCGCAGACATAAGTTTATTTCTCCAGGTCTCCTTTGACGATTTGGCCTGAATTATTTCTGGGATGTCCACCCTGAATCGTTGATGTAATCAAGCAAAGCCATGATTCACGTGAGAGCAAATAACATCCACTTTCTTGAGTGTTCTGTGCTAATATGCAACATGTATGCCCATAATGCAATCAATCTTTGGACTGAACGTCTGAACGCTTTCAAAACAATGCACTTTCTTGAGTGTTCTGTGCTAAATTGCTAATATTCTACTCCAGAAGCGCCCAGGTTCTTATCGATGCCACAACGAAAATGCAGCAGAATTTCTGGCTTACCTCTCTGCACTAGAGCATTATCGCAACAAATCTGTTACTTTGCTAGTTGTTGCCTGGTAGTGACAAGAGCACGAATCTTACCACGTACAGTGTGCGGCATCAACCACATGAAAAGCATCTAATCACGGAGATGTGTCGGCTATCAACTGAGCACAAATTGCAGGGGTTGTTTCTTTCCATCTGCTTTCTCCACAAGTGAACATTCAAATATGGTGTTTGATACTTTGATCCTCATCTGATTTATAGCCATGTGTTGTGAATATGTAAATACCTAGCCATATTCGATAAGTTGATGTGTGCTCATCGTTGAGCAAATTTTTTAATAATTAGCTATAGCTCGTTGAGCAAATACCAAAATTTTATTCCATTATCTTAAAAAAATATTCGACAAGTTGGTGAACATATACCATTTGATTTATTCGACTACATATAGTTGATTATAAGCTGTAATATTTAGTAGTGATCTAAAAATAATTTATAGGTAAAAATTCTATATATATTTATTTTTAGAGACTTAAAAGTCAATGTCAAAAAAATAACTACTATGAAAAACCATCAAGTTCAAATCTAAAATTATTTTTAAAATTTTGGCTATAACTGATAAGTTAAAGAGCAAACGATGAAGTTAATCAATGTGAAGCCTTCTAGCCTTTGTTATTTTTCGTGCGGTTTTGCAAGTGTCTGATATTATAATTTCGATGTCATGGGTACTTTAATACTTTCCCAATTCTTCATCCTTTTATTTATGTATTGATTTTGTTATAGATCTTTATACGTGTCAACACATGAGCTTGGGACTTGGGAGCCTGGCCAAGTAGTAGGACTAGTCTATAATGTATAAGGGTGAGTCACGCATGCTGCCACTAACGAAAAAGGGGGGGGGGGGGGGGGGGTGGTGGTTAAACGGAATATCTGCTTAGTAAGATACAGGAGAACTTGTTCTTTGTCTTAAGTTGATAATGCAGAATAAGGCAGCAACTAGGAGCCTTCCCAAGTGACTAGGCTTCTCTCACATGACCGATGTCTCGATGCACACATGGCACATGGAAATGAAACACTGCTTCTTGACCAAAATCTAAATCTTGGGTTGGACATCTGCCCTGTTTCAGCCTGCTGGATTAGAACGGAAAGAAAAATTGTATGGAAATTGACAGGTAGGCGTCGCCCAGTTGAAAGCTAAGACCAGCCAAACGATCCAGAAACCAACTCCCTCACGTTGTAGCAGTGGTTCAAAATCAAAATTAGCAGGCAGAAAGGACCATCGATCGAATCGTGTCCATGGTCACCACCTCACGGGAGATTCTCCGCATCCACCGAATATCCACTAGGCGACGCCCCGGCAAATGCCCCCAACTGTTTTTCATACATGCGCTTTGTCACCTGTCAGAAAGGTGACCCCTGTTATCATGCATCATAAACTGTAGGAATAAGGCTACTTCACCTCCTGAAGTCTTGGGGTTAGTCTGTTTAACCCTGTAAAGAACAAAACCAAATATTCTATCCCTTAAAGTATGAAAACCAGTCCAAATAACTCTCTAGAAAGGTTTTGTAGGTTATTTTGCCATGTAAATGACTACGTGACAGCGTTAATATCTTGCATGGCATAAAGATTAGGCTAGTAAACCCAAATTGATATAACCACTATTTTTCACTCATTGACCAACAAACCTAAAAATTACTCGTTCTATCCTATTATACCAGGCCTTGATACGGTTGACTTATAATTTTTAATGTATTATAAGGTTTATAGTGACAAAATTATAATAATATGAAAGTAAATTCAAATGCAATCCAATGATAATATTTTCAACAAATAAAATTTAATTCATATTATACTAATAATTGGTCATGTATTTTAGTAGTTGAATCTTAAAATGTGCGCGCGTCTTATATTATGGAATGAAGAGAGTATATATTCACTCTAATTTACATCATTTTTAGCCCGTGTCACTTATGAATAAAATGTTTAATCTGTTTCAATAGTCTCCTATATAGTCCAAGAGGCTAAAACCATCGTCATGTAATCGTGTGCACAACAAAACCACCTATAAATCACTTTAGGGAGTTATTTAAATTGATTTTGATACTTTAGGGGGTTTCGTCAACAAAACCACCTATAAATCACTCTAGGGAATTATTTAAACTGATTTTGATGCTTTAGGGGGTTTTGTACTGTAGGAGGTATGTAGACCAGTCTCACTACTTCAAGGGATGGGTAAAGTAAACTAGGCTTGTAGCATCCAAGATTTCTCATTTTCTCTGCATTATAGTCCTTTGTACCTCGTGCGTAAGAATATCTCAATTCCTTTTTTGTTCCCAACAAAAGTAGTACTCCAATTCAGCTGCGTAAACTCAGAAACACGTAGAGATTGTCTTTCACCGCAGCTGCGCAGCGGATGGTAATCCAAGTGCGGATCAAAACCAATTGTTCGGTACATACCACTCGCCCTGGGAAGCCGGCGGAGCCACCCAAAGGATACATGCGGCGAAAGCGATGCCACCCCCGCACACGCGAGACGCGGGAAGCCGACGAGGATATTCCCCTGGCGGCTCCCCTCCGGATCCTTCCCCATCCCCTCCCTCCGCGCGCCACACGACCACTAGACCCCAGAGCAGCCGAGCCCACCACCACCGCACCTCACCGCGACTCGATCTCCCCACCGCGCAAGTACGCAACGCAAGACGCAAGCGCAGGCGCGGCAACCGCGCAACGGCCGCGCGCGCACGAAAAAGTGAAACCGAAAGACGCCCCCGCTGCGCATCCCATTCCCGCGGCTCTCGGGCTGCTTCCGGAAACTCGTGTTTTTTCTCTGAGTCTTCACAGCCGCGCATCTCGTAATATTCGCTCGGCATCTCCCCGCCCTCCCGCGGGTATATAAGCCGACTCCCCCGCGACCTCCCCTGCTCACCAGATCAAAGCAAAAACAACAACAAAACCACTGGTCGTGCGCAGGAGAGAGAGAGAGAGAGAGAGAGAGAGAGAGAGAGAGCGAGGCCGAGGCGATTTCGATTGAGATGGCCGGGATCGTGGTGGTGTTCGACTTCGACAAGACGATCATCGACGTCGACAGCGACAACTGGGTCGTGGACGGGCTCGGCGCCACGGAGGAGTTCGAGCGGCTGCTGCCCACCATGCCGTGGAACACCCTCATGGACACCATGATGGGTGAGCTCCACGCGCGCGGGAAGACGCTCGACGATGTCGCCGACGTGCTCAGGTCGGCGCCGCTCGACCCGCGCGTCGTCGCCGCCATCAAGGCCTGCTACGGCCTCGGCTGCGACCTGCGGATCCTCAGCGACGCCAACCGCTTCTTCATCGACACCATCCTCGACCACCACGGCCTCACGGGCTACTTCTCCGAGATCAACACCAACCCGAGCACCATCGATAGCAATGGCGGCCGCCTCCGCATCGCGCCGTACCACGACTTCCACGCCGGCGGCCCGCACGGGTGCGGCCTGGGAATCTGCCCGCCCAACATGTGCAAGGGCCAGGTGCTCGACCGCATCCGCGCCTCCGCCGGCGCCGCGTGCAAGAGGGTCATCTACCTCGGCGATGGCCGCGGCGATTACTGCCCGTCGCTGCGCCTCGGCCGCGACGACTTCATGATGCCCCGCAAGGGCTTCCCCGTGTGGGAGCTCATCTGCGAGGACCCGTCGCTGCTCCAGGCCGAGGTGCACCCGTGGACCGACGGCGCGGAGATGGAGGAGACGCTGCTGCGGCTGGTCGGCAGGGTGCTCCTCGAGGCGAGGAATCTGCCGCCGCTCGACTGCAAGCTCGAGTCGTTGCCAGCCGTCGCTGTGCAGGACGGCCTGCCCATGCCGCTCCGGATCAAGAACTGATCAATGGTGGCAACGAACCCGCATAATTTCGAGCGCCAACGGCTAAGCTAAGCTCGAACAATGTGTGTGTGAGGATTGAGTATAATTAATTAACTATTAACTGATTTTTGAGCTCCGTGTGATTGAGCCTGCGATTAGTAAAGGCTCGTTGTATCTTATCCGAAATCCGATCAATTGAAGAAAATCATTCCTGAATTAGTGAGTTGAGTTGCCTGAAACTTGGTGAAAATTGTCTGTCGCGGAAACATGTTTTACACTCAAAGTCGGTTGAGTTAATTTTTGATTGTTGTATACTGTAGTAGAATTCTTCGTCTCACGTATGCGAAGAAATTCCGAAAACAGGGAATAAAATAGAAGCCTATAGAGAGTTATAAATCTAAACATGCGCGGAATACAATTCCCGGTCACTCAGGTTTGTCTTTTCTACATGCACTGGTGCATTTGCAACATCATTGGGGCTGATCGGCTCAACTCGGCTGGGCAACTATGAAAATGTCCCCGTACTATATTACTACCTCTGTTTCATAGTATAAAATTTTTTTCATCATAATATAAAAAATTTAGTATTAAACATGACTATTAAAAAAATAGATAAAATTAAATTGAGAAAAGTTATGATTAATTAAGAAATGAGATAAATGAGAAAATTGAATAGTGAAGATTACGATTAGTTAGAAAAAAATGTTGATAAAAAAATTGTTATAATTATTATAATTTTTAGACAAATTTTAAGTACTACACTTGATTGATATGGAGGAAGGGAGTACCATCCTCCTTCGTCGTCACTTAACTTTATCTTTTGTACAGCAACTACTACCTTAATTAGCTGGCTGCGGCTGCACAACTGCAGCAAAATGTGGCGCAAGAAAATTCATCTAGCAATTCGGAAAGCCAGCACGTTCCACACGGCGTGGAACCGCCATTTCTTGCGCTTTCACCGAGCCAGAGGATACGATGATATCTTCGCGTATCCGGTACTCGTGAACCTGAAAGTTTGGACCCTGATTGAAAGAGATATTCCCCGGCAGGTTCGCCACCGGATTCTGCCTCTCACCAAATTTTAGGCACATATTCCAGGCATATGCTGGCATCATTTCTGCCCCACTCTGTTCTGCACTTCTGCTCCTCCTCGATCCACGAGAAAGGAGCAGTAGACGCCATTAAAAACTGCAGGCACTGGCGCCACACAGGCCACAGATCGCCGTTCACACACGTGCCGCCCGCACACTACTCGATTCCGACCCACGACGACGGCGACCTGCCGCTGGACCGCGACGGCCAGCTTCAGCCCACGTCTTCGTCTTTGCAACGGCCCATCAAATGATGGGCCTTATCGAGAGAAAAGCCCAAAATGGAATGGGCCATTGTTGGGCTTGGGCCCATCACGCAGCCCGGCCTCTCTCTCGCGTCGTGAGAGGGGAGAGCTCCGACGGCCGGCACCACGCACCACCAATCGCCTCTCCTCTCTCTCTCTCTCTCTCTCCAACCTCGGATCCGCTTCGATCTCCTCCTCCACACGCGGGCGGCGAGGAACCCTACCGCGAACGACGGCGATGGCGCTGCTCCCGCGGACGGCGCGGCTGGCGCTGCTCTCGGCGCCGCGGGCGTACTCGGCGGCCGCTACGGGGGCGGGCGCAGCCCCGGCGCGGTACGCGGGGGCGCCGCCGCCGGCGCCACAGTCGAAGGCGGCCGAGTTCGTGATCTCCAAGGTGGACGACCTCATGAACTGGGCGCGGAGGGGGTCGATCTGGCCGATGACGTTCGGGCTGGCCTGCTGCGCCGTCGAGATGATGCACGCCGGCGCGTCCCGCTACGACTTCGACCGCTTCGGCGTCATCTTCCGCCCATCCCCGCGACAGTCCGACTGCATGATCGTCGCCGGGACTCTCACCAACAAGATGGCGCCTGCGCTCCGCAAGTCAGTACCATCTTCCTCCCCTCGGCTGCTCAGATTTCGCGTTCCTGTGCTCCGATCTGGGAATTTGGTATTCCCCTGCTTTTAGATCTTGGAAATTATCTTGCTAGGGTGAAATAAGACTCGATAGCTAATGTGATGAAAGGTCTTAATACCCACCTTTAATGTATTGGAAAGTTGCCACAAATTCCACACTTGCACCAATGTTCTGAATGCCTGGTCAGAATAAATGGGATAGTGCGGTGGGTCACTGAAACCTCCTTCCAGCATCAATAGTGCATTAATCTAAATATTTTGGCATGATTCAAAGTATGCCAATGAAGGCATGATTCAAAGTATGCCAATGAAGATTGTGGATCATTCAACCCATCATAACTTAGGATAACTTAGTATACACCCTATATGGCTTTGCAGATATTTGAGAGGATTAATCGACTTGATATTTAGATAGGGTCAATTCGATGGCTCGGTGTTAAACACTTGCTGGATTTGATTTTAGAACCCTAAACCACTGCCTGTGGCCCCCAATTTGGTGGCTCGGTGTTAAAGTCTCTATGGATTTGATTTGAGAACCCTAAACCACTGCCTGTGGATCCCAAACCAGACCTATGTATTCATGGAGGATCAGACTTGGAATGCTTATGCGTTCAAGCTTCAGTAGTGCTAAATGTTAACTTAATTAAAGCCTTGTATGCATGTATGACTTCCAGGATATCTGTGTAACTAAAACCGATTTGATGTTTAGAACTTTAGATGGAGACAGTACCACGGGAAAGCCTTAGGATCTTACGTTGTCGATTAGTCATTAGTGAAAAAATGTATTTGCTGGTGAATTAGATATTGTGGGTACATAGCATGGTTGTTAAGGCATTGTTATGGCGTCGCCATAGTGGTAAGGCGGTTGCAGGATATATGTTGTTGCAGATCCCACGCCACTGCCATCAGATCTAGCTCCAGATCGCAGTTGTTGCAGCTTGCCGCAGCCTTTGAATCCCTGGCGGCGGTGACCGACAATGAGGTGAGCAGAGGCATCGAGCTCTAATGGCGCCATGGCAGTGGTAGCAGCCTGAGACGTTGAGCTCATGCAAAGGTGGTCGGCAGCTAGAGACATCGATGGCGGCTAGTGCCTCCTCTGCTTGTGGTGGCAGCTGATGCCTGGTGGAGTATGATGGCATACATAGGACACGTGGATATTCAGCTAATATTGGCTTTGGTGGGCTGGCTGCTTGGCTTATTGGGCCTTTTATCTATTTCCCCTTTTCTCTTGCTGATTTCTCTACAATATTCTCCACTAATCACACCTTAGCCATCTCATATCGCATCGCAATGCCGCATGCCCTATGATGCTGAGGCGGTGGTGTGTAACTGTGTTGCCTCAAAACACCTTATGCCTTAACAACACTGGTACCTAGGTTATTTAAGACTTGCTTGTCTCGATACTTTTTTTTAAATTTTTTTTAAAAAATAACATAGTGCTCTTTTGGCTTAGGGTACTGTATTTTGATACCACGGTAGAAAAAAAAATTACAAATATGTGCCTGATTATTTGCATAAGCATGGATTTGCTTCTCCAAGAATCTGTAACTCTAGAAAGCAAAGAAAAAGCTATTTCTGATCAGCAAGGTGTAGTTGGTATTGATGTGCTTCTCTGAAATGTCCAGAATCGAGCAAAAGGCAGGTTATTATTCTGAATTTTGAATGTCTTGACCATTTATGTTAAGGAGGAGTGGCTAGTGTGTTGTTCTGAGTGTTTGAAATCCAATAAAATTATTTTGTTGTATGAATGAATACCATGGCCTTCATGGAAATCAGTGCTTTTCTTGTGTATTCTCTGGTTATCTCCTGTTAATTTTAGGGTGCCTACTTTTTTTTTTTCAAACATGCTTTTTAAGATTTCGTGAAGAACTTCTGTTGTACCTTTTGCTATTTTGGGATGATTTTGTCAAAAGACCATTCAACCTTATCTGCTCACAATTTTATTATGCTGATGACATTGGTAACTTCTTCCACAGGGTTTATGATCAGATGCCTGAGCCTCGGTGGGTTATTTCTATGGGCAGCTGTGCCAATGGTGGTGGATACTACCATTACTCTTACTCTGTTGTGCGTGGATGCGACCGTATTGTTCCTGTGGACATTTACGTCCCTGGATGCCCTCCAACTGCTGAAGCTCTACTGTATGGTGTCCTCCAGCTCCAAAAGAAGATCAACAGGCGCAAGGATTTCCTTCACTGGTGGACGAAGTGAGGCAATGCTTGTTGCTGCTCTTGGTGGTTTTATTTCTTTGGCCCCTAATTGTCATCCGAAATAAGAATGGCCTTGTGCTCGGATCTGCAAACTTATTGTTGTGCCTGGAAGGATGTATACCCAGGTCGTGTTGATGTCAGTTCCACATCAGTGGACGAGACCAGTGATGGAACGAGTTTTTCTTTACATTGTAACTCAACATGTTAACTTCGTTTATGCAAAGATTCGCCTCAAGCGCAATTTGTGCGCTGTATCTTTTCCCTTCACTAAACATTTTATTGTGTCCATTATTGGAGCTTCCTGGCGCTTTACAAACGACGTGTTCCCTGTGCTGTCATATGTTCATAGTGTCATTGCATATTTCAATTCAACACAACTAGAAAAGGCAGCAATACAACTGTCCAAAAAGTCACCTGATTTAGATATTGTTTAGGCCCCTTGCACCTGCGTTTATGTTTAGATTTTCTCAAGACAAAGTGGACTGATCATCACTGTTTAGAGAAGAGTATGGAAGTTTCATCTGCGGAGGTTTTAGTACGGAAAAGGTGATGGCTTACTCGAACAATTAGACGTTTGTGTCATTTCTGCAAGCATCCGAGTAGTTTGTTTTTTTTTTCTAGGGTCTCACTCAACTTCTGTGTCGTAGCATAATCACTTCTGCTGAAGACAACCCTGAGTTGAAGAACCAGGCATCATCAGGCCAATCATAAAGCATTTGCATCCTATGGAGTAACCTTGTGCTCGAGCTTCCACCGCCACCGCCTCGCTCCTCGATCGGTGGTGGCCGGAGAGGGAGGGAGCAAGTGAGCAACAAGGCGGCGGCAGAGAATGTACGTGACACCAAGGGACTCTTCAGGTGGTCACCGAAGTTCTTCGTGTTAGAACTTAGAAGTGGGAATCGTGCTATGGCAGGGTACTGTAAAAGAGATTATTATTGCCAAAAAAGAGATACATCCCTTTTTTTTTATCGTAGGCTTAACGGATTTGGATTCTCTTACGTAGAGGAGAAAAAGTCAAGGCATGCAATTCCTCCATATCTGTCGTCCAATCTCATTCAATGGCTAAAACTTATTCCCCCATTTTCTTTCTCCTCTCGCTTTGTAGGCTTGTAGCCACATTATAGATTGCATAGCCATGATTAATTGGCTTGGATGCTCCTCTCACCGAACCATCAGCGACACAGAGAATGTCCAGAGCAGTCGTGTTTCTTCACATTCTTGTCCTCTGCATCATGGCGTTCGAGCATGGCTCAAAGCGAGATTGTTCGTCTCCGCCTTGTCCACAAGCAACTCCTCGGCCAACGTACTTGATGGTGACATTGCCGACCAACTAGCAGGGCCCATGTTGAGAAAGAACACACATGTAATGGCGGCTCTCACGTTCACTGTTCCGATGACTTTCAGTCTTATGTTCACATCGTCAATGGTCGTACAGACTACAAAGGATCGAGAAGATCCTTCAGATAGACACCCATCTTTAGTTTAACAAAGAATGTATAGATATATATAAATACAAACATCGTGAAAGCGGTGGAGCCACCGAGCTAGCTCATGTGACATTGTTGACTTGAAGCGACGGTCGTGGTAGTGGCAAATCGGCATGGTAAATTGGTAACCGCTCGACGGCGATAGAAGCAAATAGGGAAAAAAGTGAAGGAAAAAAACAAGAAATAAGTTTTTGCCATTGGATAAGATTGGACGGCAGATGTGAAAGAACTGCACGCCCCTAACTTTCCTCCCCTACGTCAGAGGATCCGAATCCAGGCTTAACGGAGTCCATTGGCAAAGCGGGCCCTAACCTCTCCTCCAAGCCAAGAGCGCCGCTACAAGAACACACACCCCTCCGCCATAGCCGCCACATTGCCGCAAAGACGCAAAACCGTCCGCTTCTGCCATCTCGTCGGATCCCTCTGCCTCCTTCCTCCAATCCCGGCGATCAAAGCGAAGAAGGTAAATAACCTGCAGGGATAGCTTCGAATCTGTACCGCCGGTGATTTTGTTGTTTATAATCTCTAAATGCGATCTAATGCTCCGGATTCATGGTGGTCGTAGTAGCAGTTTGATCGAGATGAATCCGGCGGCCATGGCGGCGCTGGGGTCGAAGCTGGCGATGCTGCAGTCGACGGCGCGGGAGGCGACGAGGGTGGCGGCGAAGCACGGGTGCGCGTACAACAAGGCGCTGGTGGAGGGGAGCAGGCAGCTGCAGTCGAGGGCGTGCGAGGCGACGAGGAGCGCGGCCAAGCACCGGCGCGCGTACCACGAGGAGCTCATGGAGCGGAACAAGCGCTACGTCGTCGACCCGCCCACCATCCAGACGTGCCATGAGCTCTCCAAGCAGCTCTTCTACACCCGCCTCGCCAGGTCCCGTCCCTAACCCCTATCATCCGCTCCATTATATATATTGACGTCGATTAGCTTCTTGGATGCCAACTGAACTTTTTGGTAGATGAATATAGGATTCATATTGGTGTGATTACAGATTGTATGGAGTTATTACAACCGAACCTA
The DNA here is from genome assembly GCA_008326285.1 of Oryza officinalis. NCBI lineage: Eukaryota > Viridiplantae > Streptophyta > Magnoliopsida > Poales > Poaceae > Oryza > Oryza officinalis. Next base: position 47,582,893 of record BDMV01000001.1, on the reverse strand, counting down.
CCAAGAATTTAATTGAATTTAGTAGAGTTGTTTTACGGTTCTTGGGGACACTTAAAAAGAATTGATAAAAAATATTAGAGTGTTTTAATCTTAAGACTGAAAACATTTGATTAAAATTAATAGAGTGACTTTACGGAAAGATAAAAAAAAGGTCCGTACTGTTATTTATGATACCGGTCTTATGCCTTTTCAAGGATTGTGAAAAGAGGATATCGATTTAATATGAGAATTAGTTGTGTCAAGACCATCACAATGTTTTTCTCCCTCCGTCCTAAGACTGGAGAATTTGTCTCATAAAAAGTAAAATTTTAGATGTGGGATCTATCAGCCACGTTGAGTTTAAGGGGTACACATGCACCCTCCTAAATTCATAATTTCTCACTTAAAAATACTAATGTATAATGTTGCATTGAAATTTTTTAGATTTTCAATGGTAGTGCACCCTCTTGTTTTGATGTTAGCTTCTCTCCTGTTTATTATATTTATCTTTTTTCTTAGTTAGAGATCGCCCATCTCCGTTATTAATTAGAGTTTGGATGTGCCAAAAGTCTAGCAGAATATACAAGCCTAGGAGAAGCATATATGTAGTTTTAATGAATGTCATATTCGTCTTTCGCATCTACTAATATATCTTTGTCTGGCTAAAAATAAATTTTTTTAGGGGCGGATGGAGTAAATCATAGATGTTGAATGCTATTTTGTATGCCATGCCTTACTTATTGAGAAGGAACTCTGTATTCAATCTTGTCTAGGAAAGGTAGCTGATGGTTTCAATCTCTATATGCAATATTTTCTGGTCTCAGGGGCTTGTGCAAGGGCTTCATTTATTTCTTTTTGAAAACATCGGTTTTATGTTAACTTCTTTTTAAAAGAAAAAGGGAACTTCTTAGAACCGACATACTTTAGATAATGGAAGAGTGTTACGCTGTCGGCCAAAGATGAACGCACCCAAAAAAATGTTGAACATAATGTGTTTCTTTGGAAAAGTTAAATACCATCACTTATTAATTTGCTTGTTGACTTATTAGACGCATCCAAAATTTAAATATTGAAACTTAATTTAATCGATTTTGAGGTAGTTCTCATTGTAGTTTATTTTCACTATTGATTTTTAAATCGTTAAAATTTGTTTTCACTATTATTTTCACTAACAAATTAAATTTGTTTTAGTTCCTTTGTTTATTTTTTTCATGGGTTTATTAGCCGTCGTACAACGATGAGATACTAAAGATTGACGTGTTTCTCTTGCAGCATCCCTGGCCGTTACGAGTCATTCTGGAAAGAGGTTGATGGCGCAAAGCTCGTGTGGAAAAACAGAAAGAATCTAAATCTAAAGGCCGAGGATATTGGCGTTGCAACATTGTTTGGTATTGAGTTGATAGCATGGTTTGCTGGTGGTGAGGTCGTTGGCAGAGGATTTACTTTCACAGGCTATCATGTTTAACCTCTTACCGTTAGCATGAACAACCATCATACATCATCCATAATATACTGTGTTTGTTAATACTTCCTTCGTCTCAAAATATAACAATCTTTTTAAGATTTGTTCCAAAATATAACAACTTCTTTCACTAACATTCTCTTTCCAACCAATCTCAACCCTTCACCATTCAATTTCTTCACCTACCTCCACATTTCAACCAATCACAATCTCATTTCATTCAATTCTATCTACTTTCTTAATATCCGTGTCCAACTCTATAAATCTTTATATTTTGAGACGAAAAGAGTACTTACAATGTNTATATATATATATATATATATATATATATATATATATATATATATATATATATATATATATATATATATATATATATATATATATATATATATATATGTTAGAACAGAGATAGTGTAGTTTTTCTCTTCGGCACCAAACAACAAACAACATACCTGTGAAACAGCCATGAACTATTTGGTTTATTTATTTATCTATCACATATGAAAGTGAATTTTAACCTATGGAGGCGTATACTCTGTTTGGAGTTTGGGAGGGATTTTAATCCCTTGCATGCTACCTAAATAATTATAAAAAATTTGAAAAATTTTTTTGACAATATAGATTAATATGAAATATATCATTCCACAAACATGTAAAACCAAATTTAACTTTTACAAGTTAAAAAAAATAAATTAAACTAAAAATAGTTAATGTACATTCACAGTTATATTTGTTATTTTTGTTACAATTTATAAAAGTTGAATTTGAACTATTTGTGAAGTGATATGTTTTATATTCATTTATTTTATCAATTTTTTTTAAAAAAATTTATGACTATTTAGGTGACATGCAAGAAACAAAAGGATATCCCCTCAAGGGATTAAAACAATTTCCCTCCTAGAATTTTCTATTTATGGGGACAGATAATACCCCACCCTAGGAATAGCTGATTTGAGGATGATCAATTTAGAGGATATACGTTCGCCGTCTTGCTTTCCATCCTCCTTTGTTTAGGGCAGTGGAAAGCATTTTTTTCTTTTATTTTAGGAATTTTGGGAACATTTCAACAAAGGGCAATGGAAAGTTTTTTTCTTTTATTTTAAGAATTTTGGAAACATTTCAACAAAGGAGGTGAAAATTTAAGGATGATCAATTTAAAGGATATATTCGCCGTCTTGCTTCCCGTCCTTTTTTTTTTGAACATTTCAACCAAGGAGGCTAAAAAAAGTTACTAAATTGAATCTATTTCTATTAAAAAATTACATTAAAAAAACCGATCAAAAAGGCAGGCGAAGTAAGTGAAACTTTGTTATTTGTCCTCCTATTATAAGAGGAGAGCATATGAAAAAGTTAGTGTAATAGTGTCCTGCTAGGTGTGATCACTTGCAATTGATTTGTACATTAATACTAGTACTAATTTAATTTCTGAAACTGCTGCTGGCCAGAATCCGGACCTCAACGTGCAATCTATTCAATATTTCAATGGCCTTCCCTTCACTCTCAAAAACTTCATATTTCATTAACCCTGCCATCGCATTGCTCCATCGTTTTTTACTACCTTTGATAGTTTGATCACAACCGCGCCCTCCTCAATGGCGCCGCTCAAAACTTTGCTCATCTTCCTCCTCGTCGTCGTCCTCCCCGTCGCCAACGCCGGCCAGCCTCCAGGAACACTCCACGTCCCCGTCTTCCACCACGACGCGCTCTTCCCGCCACCGCCCGGCGCCAAGCGTGGCAGCCTCCTCCGCCAACGCCTCGCCGCCGACGCCGCGCGCTACGCCTCCCTGGTCGACGCGACAGGCCGCCTCCACTCCCCCGTTTTCTCCGGGATGCCCTTCGAGAGCGGCGAGTACTTCGCCCTCGTCGGCGTCGGCACACCGTCGACCAAGGCGATGCTCGTCATCGACACCGGCAGCGACCTTGTCTGGCTCCAGTGCAGCCCCTGCCGCCACTGCTACGCCCAGAAGGGCCAGGTGTTCGACCCACGGCGCTCGAGCACGTATCGCCGGGTCCCCTGCTCGTCGCCGCAGTGCCGCGCGCTCCGGTTCCCCGGCTGCGACAGCGGCGGCGCCGGAGGAGGCTGTAGGTACATGGTAGCCTACGGCGACGGCTCCTCCAGCACCGGTGACCTTGCCACCGACAAGCTCGCCTTCGCCAACGACACGTACATTAACAACGTCACGCTCGGGTGCGGCCGCGACAACGAGGGGCTGTTCGACTCGGCGGCCGGGCTGCTCGGCGTCGGCCGCGGCAAGATATCCATCTCAACGCAGGTGGCGCCGGCGTACGGCAACGTCTTCGAGTACTGCCTCGGCGACCGGACGTCCCGCTCGACGCGCAGCTCCTACCTCGTGTTCGGCCGCACGCCGGAGCTGCCGTCCACGGCGTTCACCGCCCTGCTCTCGAACCCACGGCGCCCGAGCCTGTACTACGTGGACATGGCCGGGTTCAGCGTCGGTGGCGAGAGGGTCACCGGGTTCTCGAACGCCAGCCTCGCGCTGGACCCGGCGACGGGGCGGGGCGGCGTCGTCGTGGACTCCGGCACGGCCATATCCCGGTTCGCCAGGGACGCGTACGCGGCGCTGCGCGACGCCTTCGACACGAGCGCGCACGCGGCCGGGATGCGGAAGCTGGCGGGCGAGTACTCGGTGTTCGACGCGTGCTACGACCTCCGCGGGAGGCCGGCGGCGAGCGCGCCGCCGATCGTGCTGCACTTCGCCGGCGGCGCGGACATGGCGCTGCCACCGGAGAACTACTTCCTCCCCATGGACGGCGGGAGGCGGCGGGCGGCGTCGTACCGCTGCCTGGGGTTCGAGGCGGCGGACGACGGGCTCAGCGTGATCGGTAACGTGCAGCAGCAAGGATTCCGGGTCGTGTTTGACGTGGAGAAGGAACGGATCGGTTTCGCGCCAAACGGTTGCACATCTTGATCAACTAAATACACTTCTTAATTTAGCCTGAAGCGCATGTAATTCTACTACAGTTATCAAATGTTGTTTCAGCTCGTACTTAAATGTGTGATTCCAAAGTATTTTGGTACTTTTGTAACGGTCTAAAGATATTTTGGGATCTTTTCCCTTCCAATCTTTAATTCCATCGTCATGTCAATTGTAAGACCACCTCAAACTCTAAATCCAGCGAACAACAGTTTTTCACCCTTTGAGATGTGATGCCGTCAGCAGCCGATGTGGCAATCTTGAAGAATGGATTAAACTCCAAGGATATCTTCTCGTTTGTTCCAACGACAACTTAAATAGTTATTAAAAATTCTAAAAAAATTACCAACATTCATACCATATATACCTATCTACTCTAAAAAAATTAAATCAAAACTCAATTTACACATTGAGCTATAAAAAAGCCAAATCCAGCATATGTATAATGTTGGTACTATTCACGTTTGAATTTGTCCTTTTCGTTTCTCAATATGTAGATAGAAGTTGAAAAGTATTTTTAGCGAAGTGATAGATATTACTCTACTCTATATTGCTAATTTTTTAAAGAAATTTTCACAACCATATATATTGAATTTGAGAGAAAAAATATAAGGGGGTATCCTCATGAGGGTTTAGAATCATCTCCGATAAAAGTTTATGTTTTTTCTTTTACCCAAAAAAATTTTGTACAGTCTTTTTTTTAGCAAATCCCTTGCTGATTTGGCACTTTGGCATTGACACGATCTATCATCTACGGAGTTGGAGAAGCTGCGACCACGAGGAGGGCCCATGCGCCTCCCCAGCGGCCATGCCCACGCCTCGAGCACCTGAGCTTCATTTAGGTGATCGATCTTAAAATGAAGGAAACAAGTGAGCACATTGTCTCTACAACTTTTTTTTTTAACACGGATTGATGAGTTATCGAAACGACGAATGAATCTCTGATCGAAGCATCTTTTCCCCGCATTGTGCAGATCGAATTCCACTGCACGCCTGAGCTCCAATTTCAAGCTTAGCAGTTAGTAGTAATGGGCGGCGCATTCCAGCGCCAGGTCCGGCCTCCACCACTGGTGGATCCCGTGCGCCGCCTTGAAGTCCGGCGACGCGCCGCGGTTCACCGTCAGCACCGCGGACGGGAACAGGTGCAGCGGCTCGCATCCGCCCGCCCTGCCGATGCCCAGCAGCAGGTCCTTCACCGAGTTCCTCGTCGCCACCCTCCCCACGGCGCCCGCGCCGATGTCGTCCATCTTCTTCCGGTGGTCGAAGTACCCTACGTACTCGGAGCTGATGGGGTCGCCCGGGTTCACGAACACGTTGGGCACCCACCGCGCCAGCGCTGCGAAGGCGTCGTAGCCGCCGCCGCTGCCGCTGCCGCCATGGTGCAGGAGGGTGGCCATCCCGGCGGTGACGAAGCTGTTGGCGATGCGGATGACCTGCCTCACCCGCATGTCACCGATCCTCTCCACCGGCGCCGAAGGGAACGGCGCGTTGAAGAGGAACGTGGGGAGGACGACGCCCGCCCTTGCCATGGCCTTGGCGGCGAGCGTCGAGATGGCGGAGCCCAGGGAGTGGCCAGCCAGCCAGACGCGGTGGTGCTGCCCCGCCGCCGCCGCCGCCGCCACGACGGCGTGGATGGTCCGCATGGCGGCTTGGAAGCGGGAGGTGCCGTCGAGGCCGTTGCGGACGAGCTGGAGGTCGAGCGCGAGGTCCCGGGACGCCGAGGCCTTCTTGGTGATGGTGCCGCGGAAGGCGACGACGTAGTGTGGCGCGCTGGCGGCGGCGGCGGGGTCGAGGAGGTGCCACGGCGGCTGGAACTCGTAGACGGCGCCGAAGATGGAGGAGTCGGCGGCGTCCACGAGCACCTCTCGTGCCTCGAAGTGGAAGAACCTCCACCACGCCGGCGCGCGGGCGTCGCGGCCGTGCCGGTTCCACTGCCGGTCGCGCTCCATGACGTACACGCCCTGGACGAGGCTCGCCATGACGGATCGCTGGTGGTGCGGGCAATTCCTGACCGGAGCAAAAGCATCAGAACACAAAGGTGATCAATGGCTTTGCCAATGCAGGTTCCAGCTTTCTTTTGTTCACAAGATATGATCTTTTTTATGCCTATTTTTTTTCAACAATGCAAATTAGAAATCTGCCAGTACAGCAGTTACCACTAGTTTCTACAAATTCTGGTGGTAAAAGAGGGAACCAGCAAATTACCAATTCACATATGTCAAGTACGTAGGTCCTGAAACCTCAAAGATGTCCTTCTGTGACGGCATTTTGCGTATCTTTTCTTGCTCAGTTGCTCTGCACAACAAATGAAAAGAAATATGCATGTAAGTCTCAGTGTCATAGGACAGAAATTTACAGATTAAACCGTTCTACTTGACTATTTGACCAAGATCCCAACTTTCCTCTTAACAGCTCCACTCTGCAGTATCCTGCTGCATGGATAGATCCACATTATATCTAATCAGAGATTTTTTGTCTAATCATATTCTAAAGAGCTCATGATTGACAGTGAACCAAATACTTGACAATGTGATCCATAAATCCGTGATACATCAAACATGTATCTACAATTTCACATCACAAGAATCAAAGAAGAAACTAAAGAAAAAGCAGCAAGAACATTACCAGGAAATAAAAATCTACTCTTTGCATATCATCTCCTGCTGAGGAGCATCCTCATCTCCATTGCACCTCTGACTCTGAAATGAATTCCTCATAGCAAGTGTTTATTAGCCAACCATACGACTTTCAAGTTTCAAGATCAAGTCAAGAAAGGAATCTAACCTTTTTTTACAAGCGATGAAAACAAATAGTTTAAAAGATTGTGCAGGCAACGAACTGCATCGGATCAAATAGGAGCTCCAGTTGCATGATTTGGGCATTTTTTTTTGTTGGCGCTGACTCAGGCTTCAGAAGTTAAGAAAGAGAGTTGTATCGGAAAAGCAGGAAACCAGAAGACTTCTATCACTTTTTTTTAAAGAAAAAACTTATGAGCACGAAGTCTCCGGTTTTGTACAGTTGGTCGGAGCACAAGTGGCTTAAATTTATAAGAACATATCATGTGCAGTGTATATTTGCATAGCATTAGGATAGTCTCAACCCTCCACCTCAACCAGTGTTCATAGCATTAAATATATTGTCACATAAGAAAAAAGCTGAGGTGGCAAAAAAGTTAATGAGAAGAAAAGGAAAAAGATGAAAAAATCATTTCTCATGCAAGAAATCAGCTCTACATAAGAACCAAAAATAAAAACAAAGGGGATAGATGGTTAAAAGAAAAGAGAAGAGAGGTGATTGGATGATAATTTATTTTAAAGACACTGTCCATTAAAATATAGTTTCTATACCTAGCGTCTATATGACATGTCAAATATGAAAACTATTACATGGTGTTGGGTTGGGATTGACCTTACTTACTCTCACATCCTGCCCCTGGAGGAGCAATTAAAAGAGTACAATTAATGAAGACATCATATTTCGGATTCCAAGAGCTAGATTAATTGGATACAATCTTTGGACTGGTTCTTTATGATATTGTTGCTGACAAAAGCATAGCTGAGAAGTGATATTGCTTAAGGCTAGTGACGGCACCTTGCTGAAAAGTCTAAACGTGTCGATAGGTTCTATGAGCTATGCAACTTCAAAATTTTTGTGTGACGGGCAACATCAAAATCAGAACTGGTAAGCAAATATTCTTGCAAGTGTCTACTCGTTGTGGAAGAATGTAGTCAATAACTAGAATGAAGTATGGATCTTCCAAATTTTGTGTAGCTACCTGGCAAATGATAGAGGAAGAAAAATGATTTCGGAAGTTACTATGGAGAATAATTCAACAAAGTTCATTAGCAAATTGCAACTCAGAAGTCTCTTGCGTGTCCTTTTGGTCGATATGTGGATTATGGATGGTGGAAACACATATTAAATTCCTTTTTTTCACACTTCAGAGCACTTCGAATGGACCAAAAGTAAGAAGAATAACGCCTTCTATTCCAATAAATATTGCTCATTGTACATTGTTACAATAATCACACTTTTTTCCCCTGTAATCCTAGAAACTCTGAAAGTCGATTGTATCAAAAGTTTTTTCTTCTTGCCCCTTCTGGCTGAACATTATCTCTACTCTATCATGAAGAGACCGCTGCTGTTGTTGCACGAGGAACATCCACAAGCCTCTCAATCATTTCCAATTGATCATAAGGTGCTATCTGCAGAGAATCAGATTCATGTTCATTTCATCTCCATTTAATCTATCTACGTGAATTTCGGAAGTCTGGGGTACTTGAAATAATCTATATTTTGTATCACATTACCTGAGAAAAACCATCAGGCCAAGTTATAGAAACTGCGTAGTTGCCCATAGGACGGATCTCTTCAGGTTCAATGTCTTCTGGTATATCACCATATTGTACTTTCTGCTCACCTGTCCATTCGTCCTGCAGACAAGAACAACTTAATTTGTGCTAAACAAGGCAACTGTGAAAATATTGGTTTCTGAAAATACAGACTTTACATGATTTAGTTTTTCTGAAAATTATAAGCACTGTATGTGCTTTTTGAAGTCGATGCAGTTGATGATGTGAGGACATAAACATTTTTTTACTAGATAGCTTAATAACCATTGTTAGAATCATTTCAAAAACACATTAAATGGTGGAAGGGTATACGCACCACGCTTTGAGCAGATCGGTCATTCCTTCTGACTGTTGCTGGATGCAACAAGAACTCTTCATCTGAATCTGGTACTTTCACTCGAATTGCTCTAATTGATCTATCATAGGAAACTGCTGTTGAAACTGGCAAAATGAAAAAGATTAACACAACATTACAGGATAAAAAGTTGGTAAATAAAAGAAAAGGAGAATCATATATATTTGTACACACTTCTTTGTTTGTTTTGTTTAAATCTTGGTTAGTGCAAAATACCAAGAAAAAAATCTATGAACTACATTTACATATTCTAGGTTGTAATTTGTGATCTGATAATTTACCTTGTTGTCTGATTTTAGCACACTGTTGAACAACACATACTCCAAGATTCTGAAATGTCTTAGCAACATCCCCTTGTGGATCAGCCACTACTTCAGGAATTCCAGTATCACCGGACGCTGAAAGCTGTAAATTGTACCACACTGTGATCGTTGCACTCACTTTTAGCCTTGTATAAGTTAGGTGGAATTGAGCTTACAGTTGGTCGTATCGGCAAATCAAAGAGGTGAGGTATTCCAAACTGCTGCAGAACCTGAAATAATTGCATTGCCGAGATAATTCAAGAACTATCCAAGAGAAATGTGCTATGAAATATGCATCAAAAGTGAAAATATTTCTTGCCTGGGATCCAGAACCTTGCCCAAATGGGTAAAATCGTTTTCCATCAGCATCAAAGTAGCACATGTTCTCAACAACTGCAACGCATGGAACCTTCACAAAAAAGATGAAGCAGAAACAAACTGATGCACACATAGTAGGTAGATTACAATTAAAATGCAGAGTGATCTGAAGATTACACACCTTCAGCTTGGAAAACATTCTAACTCCCTTTGCAACATCGATGAAAGCAAGCTTCTGAGGGGTGGTAACAATGACAGCTGCAGTCAATGGGGCTACCTGATGTTTCAGACATGTTAAATTTCACAGTGCCCACAAGGACAGTTGATGTTACTACGTATGAAATGTACAATACTCTGGCTAGAGGTACCACCTGACAGAGTGTTAAGTGTATATCTCCTGTTCCAGGAGGCATGTCAATGACAAGGTAGTCGAGTTCACCCCTTTATGAAAAGAAGAAAAAATGTCAAGTTTTGCTTACCGGAAAACTAAGAATGTAATTGGGTATCTACGGAAGGCTAGGCTAATAAAAATGGCCTTCTTTATTGTGTTCATCTGATGACTTCATAAAGGTGTGAACTATCTGCTTTGCATACCATTCAGTAGTGGTCAGCAATTGATTAATCACTCCCGAAACCATTGGACCTCGCATTATCGCTCTTCCTTGTCCAGCAAAGCCAAAAGACACCATCTTGACGCCCAAATACTCAGTAGGAAGAATACTTCTGCTTTCTGGGTTCTAAAGGTAAATCTGTTTACCATTATTAGTGCAACTACTAAAATTCATGTTAACACAATTACTCAATCAGCTTACCATTACTAGCAGCCGGTTTTCAGGAGAAACCATAGTTGGTAAGCTCGGACCAAAGACATCAGCATCAAATATTCCAACCCTGGCCCCCATACCAGCTAATGTATATGCGAGATTTACAGCGACTGTAGACTTTCCAACTCCTCCCTGGAAAAAAGCTTTCTAGTTAGTTACTACTGAAAAGGGCTAATTTATTGTTATCCTTTAATGCACAGAAGTTTCAAGTCTTTGCCTTGCAGCTTGAAACTGCTATGATATTCGAAATCTTCTGCAGTCCTTCTGGAAGCTCTCCTGCGTATGCTGGTTGTGCAGGTTGAGCAGACATTGTAACATTGACCTTCTTGACCCAAGGAAGTGCTGCAACAACCTCATTTGCCTTCTCTTCAAACTACAAAGCAAAACAAGTCCTCATGCAATTTTGCCACAAATGTTTTCCTAATCCACGGTTGGGCAGCACTTTTACTAACAGATATAGCACAAATCAGTTCACATTCATACATCCATCCCATCCCATCGATAAGCTTAACCGATATACGGATATAGTAACTCATTATCTAAAAACCGATATAGTACTGCTATTTTGCTCGAAACAACTGAACATAGAGTGAATAGTTCCACGGAAATAACTGAACACATCAGCACAGGAAACTGTACTCACCATGTCCTTGATCGGGCAGGCAGGAGTCGTCAGCTCCAGACGAAACGAGACCTGAAACAGAGTCCAATGGCAACCAAAGTAAGCCAAATATTCGAGTAGTCCATCCAGGCTCCATCAGCAAGTGCCCTTGATTTACCTCTTCCAAGGCCTCGCTAATCTCCAAGTCCTTGACGAACCCACACGAGACGATGTCCGTCCCGAAGTCGGGATCGATGATTTGGGAGAGCGCCACGAGCACGTCCTTCTTGGCGTCCTCCACCGACGCCACTGCCACACCAGTTCCAAAATCAAATGGAAAGCACACACAAACATAGAAACAATTCGCAGTTTGTGTAGCAGTTTGGTCAGAGGAGTTCGACTGATGAAGTTTACCGCTGGACGAAGCGGCTCCCGCGCGCCGCCGGAGCCGGCCCACGCGCCGCGGCGAAGGGCACCAGCCATGCGCCTGGGCGGCCGCCGCGGCAGGAGAAGCCTTACCCGAGAAGGCGCCTGCGAGAACCATGAAATCCGCGGAGTTAGCTTGCCGAGCATGAGCGCGGCATAGAAGCTGAACGCGAGACTAGGCAACCACTGTGCGCTCACCTCGCGGGGTTGGAGTCGACGGAGGGAGGAGGAGAGGGGGCGCGGGCGGCGCGAGGAAGGAGGACGGCGCGGCTGCGCAGAGGTTCCGCATTGCGACCTTCGACGGCGAGGCGAGGAGATGGCGGGCGGGCGGGCGCGCGCGCGCCGAGGAAGCGTGGCTCGGAGGCGCGGTGGAGGGAGTGGCCGTCTCTGGGCCGCTGGTTGTGTGGATTTGGTTGCCTGCTCGCTTAAAGATTAGTACAGGCAGATGGCGGACACCGACGAGTGGGCCCTGTTGGATTACATGCCACGAGCAGTTCGCTCGTAAATGTCGGTAGTCCCTCGTCCATTCCAAAATATAATGACACATATAAAAAAATTAGACATAACCTAATAGAAATGTCTAATTTTTTTTCTAAATTATTATATCTTAGAATGAAGGAAATAGAAGGAACTACAGCTAAGAGAATTTTATCTCTAAACTTTGTCAAAAAAGTACGTATTTGGCACCTATTACCAGTTTTTTCCCGAATTTACGTGGATAGTGAAATTTAGTGGACAAAGTTAGTAGGACCGTGTTGTTGAATTTTAGCTGGATGGGCCGAAAGTTCTAAACGCACACCAAGCCACCAACAGCTCGACAAGGCACTAGGTAAACATGTGCATGGGAATAAAGGCCTGTTTGGTAGAGCTCCAACTTCTAAATTTAGCTTCAGGAGTTGGATCTGGAGTGAAGTTGTGGAGCAGCCTAAACTCAGCTTCACATCTCTAGTTCATTTTGTGAGAGCGCTCCACCCAACTCCGCTCCTAGTTTAGGTGGAGCTGAAACTGTTTGGCTGGGCTCCAGCTCCAGGAGAGGTGGAGCTGGAGCTGGAGCTGTGCCAAACAGGCCCTAAGTCGATTTTTACGTCCCTTCTTTTTTCCTCGAGTTTAAATCATATACCTAAATCACAATATTAAAAATTTTAACCCTCAACTTACAAAATTTAAATTAGATCACATAACAATATAAATAGCTGATTTTGCTAACGTGATATTCTAATAAAAAAATAAAAAACATGTGGAACGCCTTTCATCTCCCTACCTATTGACTATTGATTAAGATCCTCTCACATATTTTTTCTAATGTGGGTCATTGATATATAGGTTTTTTATTTGGACCTACATATTATATCAGCTACTCAAAATTATTAGAGGGAAGTAAATAAGAGGATCCTCCTCCCCCTACCTATCCCTCTTCCCCGTCTCTTCATCTTTCCCCTCTCGGCTCACTGGCGAGGAGAGACGCGGCGGTCGACGAGACCGTCCATGGAGACGACAGCCACGGTGAGAGGTCGGCGAAGAGGGGTCTCCGGTGGCTCGCGGCGGAGGAGGAGAAGAGGAGGGAGGCGGTGCATTGCGAGTTTGCCTGCGGGAAGAGAAGCAGCGGTGGTAGTGGCCGGTGAACCCCGCAGGAGGTCCAGCTCGGTCGTGCGCTCGCGGGAAGGGAGGCGGCAACGGTGGCTGTCGGCAAGCCCCTGGGAGCTCGAGCTCGCTCGTCCTTCCGCACACGAAGGGATCCAATGGCGGTAGTAGTCGGCAAGCCCTGCGTGCGAAGGGAGGCTCGCCCCAAGCCCTATCGCCGCCGCTAGAGGATGTCCGTGGATCTGACGGAGGAGAGGCGAATCCACGGTGGCGGGGACGAAAGCGTCGCGGGTGGTGTAGGCGGGCGGGCTCGCCGCATCGAAAGCAGAAGCCATGCCCGCGCCCGCACAGAAACCGTCTCCCGTCCTCGAGCTCCAGCTCGGTGGCGCCGTTGAGGCTTTGCCCGACAATGCGTCATAGCTTCGACGAGAAGGAAATGGCACCCGGGGGCAGCCTGGAGGCGAGCACCTTGAGGAGCACGTGCCGCTCCACTGCGTGGACCTCCTGCCTCAGGGCCTCCTTCTCTCGGAGAACTTGCGCAGGATGCCCGTCGCTCGTTGCCGGAGAAGACGCCGACACCGACCACATCTTCATCAAGGGTGTTTGGTGCGGAGCTCAACGTTGACACTGATGTAGTTGAGCATGCCAGCATGGAGGAGACGAGGGGAACATAATAGAGATGGGAAGCATAGCAAGAAGGTGAGGTGGCCACTTACATGTGAGCCACATATGTTTTTTTATTTTTATTTTTACTAAAATGTCACGTTAGTCAAATCAGTCATTTATATTGCCATGAGACCTAATTTAATTCAGCTTTGCAAATTGAGAGTTCAGGATTTCTAGTATTGAGGTATAATGATGCGATTTAAAACTCGACGAGAAAAGATGAGGAATGTAAAGTTTAAAACTCGAGGACAAGATGAGGAATGTAAAGTGGACTTATTCCTATGTCCATGCTATGCATGCGTTGAAGACGGCCCATATACGTAGCCCGTGAAAGTTAAGGATCTCGACCGTCTCGGCCCTGCCCCCTCCCGCACGCGCCGGCCCATTTCCAGACACCACAACCGCGGCCCGCGAGGCGCGGGTTGACGCACCTTTGCTGCACGTGACACAACTTGTCCTCACTCCTCACCCCCGCGCGCGAACGAGTGGGCAGTGGCCGTGGCCCACGGCGGGGAGGGAGCGCCGCGCCGGTTACGCCACGGAAGCGCGCCATCGGTTGGTTCCCGCTCCCGCCCCGTCGCCGCGCGCGCGCGGCCAACGCCAACGCGGCCTGTTTATCCGGGTAAAACCACCACGAATCGAGGCCACCTCTTCACCCCAGGCATGCGGGACTGACTGCCGGTCCTCGTGTCGAACGACTCGGCAAAGTGTACATGACCCAACCGGTGATGGTCGTCCAATGCAGCAGCAACAGGCAAGAAGGTGATGGATGAGTAGTACCAATTTAACCAACCGATGCAGGGAAAACATGCACTGAAAATGGCGCTTCTTCCCTGGTTACATTTCCTGGATCCTGACGGTGCTTCTGTATATGTGCACGCCATGCGTTCCAAGGACGAGACGAGGCGGCACGACCCCATGGCGTACGGCGAACCATACACTTGAATACTTGACGCGACGAGATCTCACATATATGTATGATCCCCGCCGATCTATCATTCTACTAGTAGCTAGCTAGCAACCTTGGAGTTGGGGGCCACCCACAGCTCTGCAAACTTCATCACCTTGGAGACGCTCTCCAGCACCTCATACGGCGTGATGTCCCCTATCACCACCACCTTCTTCCTCTCCAGATCTACCTCAAACGACGTAACACCTGTACACAAACACAGAAGATAAATGTTCAGATCCATGTATTACAGAGTTCATTCAAACTAACTTGAAACTGACAAATCCTTTCCATTTTTCGCTTGATCCGGCAATGAGCCGTCAGACGGTGGCAACAAACCGTCTTTTTTATAGAGTGAAGTAAAGTTTTACTACCAAAATCTTGGCCACCGACTGGGGTGGCGACACCTAAACTTCTTTCCAGAAAGGGTAGGCTGGCACAGGCAGGAACACAGCCAATGCACATGTGTACAGTGCAAACATGTGCTGAAACCTGCATATTATGCATGGATGCATTTGGTTGCATGCCTGCCTGCACAAGTCGCAACCAAAACGACACGAAAGCCAACTCATGAGCAGCGGATGATCGCACATTTTCGAGCTCTGTGACCTGTAAACATGCATGCCTACTCCGAGAAACTTTTCTTCAGAACATTTTCGTTTTCTGAAATGATACCGGTAGCTTTAGGGAGCACATTGCTGCTTGGTTGCGTTCACTGTTCGCCATTAACGAAACAACGAGGGAACCAGAGTAGATCGCTGGGGGGTGGGTTCTCTGCTTTGCTTGTACTGAAATTATTGGAGGTGCACAAGGGTCAACCACCAGGGCGAGTTTTTCTTCCTTGCACTGACAGGCCCGTCTTCTTGCAGCAGCTCCGAATTCTTCTGAAACTCTGAACAACTCACTGGCCTCTCTTGACTCTCCCAGACTCTGCTCACATCCCAAAGATGCCCATGTGGTAGCACTAGGCTACGTTATAAAATTCTCAGATGTACGCCATTTCATAACCCGGTGAATTTTAAAAGATAACACCAACTCAGTGATTGATTCGAGGTCCTAGATAGTACTAAAATTCTACAAATATGAATGCTCCGCTTGACTAATACTCGTAAGAAATGCACACTTGCATATATGCATGGAGCACATTGAGGAGATGTTGAGTGAAAGGTCGAGGCAGGATTCAACTCCAGGATTTCAGGTATTATCACCTTTTAGACTAGCGGTCTGTCAAATTAGTTGTCACAAATTTGAGCCCCCTGCCCCCAAGTTATTGTTGTGCCATTGCTATTGTTTTGCGAGTCACAGAGTCCTCAAGTAATTGCAACGAAAAAAAAAAGTGAACGAACAAGTGGGTTACTTGTTCTTGGGGTGAAGAATCATGAAACTACAAATAAAGCTCAGAATGATCGGTTCAAGTAGTTTTGTTCGTTTGGCAAATAAAAAGTGCAACTTTATGATTACAAGTACTTCAAAATGCATCCTTTTTAGCACTAGGGCCTATCAAAAGAATCTGAACACCGTCCCAAAAAAATAATAGAGAATCAGCTGTCTCATACCGTCCATCTTGGATATATGCTTCTGAACTTTCTTGGCGCATCCGTAGCAGTGCATGGACACCCTGAGCTCCACGGTCTGCACCAACCAAAACGCAACAGATGGAACAGATAACATGTTAACATAAGCGAGTGAATTGAACAGCATCAGCAGACAGAATGTTTTGCAGAGATGTCCTATAGAACAGGGGAGAGGAGTTCATCAGTTCATGTTCATCACCTTTGGCTCTAGATGGAAAGCGAGAGTCTTGGCTCCACCGACGAGATCCTTGAGTTTCACAAGCTCTTCCAGCTGAGAACTCACCAGCGCCTCCCTCTCGATGGCCTCCTCCTCGTCTTCCACCGAATGTATGCAGACGCAGGCGTTGCACAGCGAGAGGGAGAAGCAGTCGAGAACCTTCTCTAAACCTAGCTTCCTCCCCATCTCTCTCTCAAAGTGCAAACCTTTTGGAAAAAGCAGCCAATGTCTACTGCCTCTCGCCAAGATTGGCTGCGCTCTGCTGCCCAGGGGATATGCGAAGAATGGCGCAGCTTTGCGCGAGAAGAGACAAGTAGATATGCGAGCTGAGCCAGTAGACCTACCAAAGCGCTTGGAATGAGGCCAGGGAAGGGGCATATATACAAGCTGTAGCAGTATTGGAGTGGGCTATGGGTATGTTTGGATCCAGGGATTTTTAGTCCATGTCACATTGGATGTTTAAGTACTAATTAAGAGTATTAAACATAGACCAATAATAAAACTAATTGCATAAATGAGTGCTATTTCGCGAGACAAATTTTTTAAGCCTAATTAATCCATAATTAGCATATGTTTACTGTAGCATTACATCGGCTAATCATGGATTAATTAGGCTCATTAGATTCGTCTCGCAAAAAAGTCTAAGGTTATGAATGGGTTTTATTTTTAGTCTACGTTTAATACTTCTAATTAGTGTACAAATATCCGATGTGACAGGACTTAAAAAAAAAAAGCCCCTAGAAACAAACAAGGTCTATATTGCCCAAAAGTCTGAAGCAACTTCCGAGAAATATTATTAACTTTTGTTGGGTGCAAACATGGTCAGGCACCGGTTTTACAACGAGACAAGCAGGTAAGCTCTCCATGTGACAATGTGCTTGCCGATTGGCAGGTACTAGAACTGGTGCAATTATGCATTGCAGAACACATTGCAATGTTTTTTTTTTAGATAATGAGAACTCACTGCAATATGTTAATCATTCCTGGTCTGGTAGAATGTATAGAAAAGATAGTCAGAGAACCAAACTGAGGGACAACACATTTAGGTAAATCATAACATACAATTATAGAAGTAATCAAGCTAACCATTTGGCTAGTAATTAATATATAGGCAAGTAACTGCAAACATAGAAAATCTGCAGCAAGACGTCGTCAAGATTCACAAATTGCCACATAAGTGCCTTTCACTTGTCCACATCGGAATAATGTATGTATTTGATCGTTTCATTCGGTGGGGAACACATGCCACCGTAAGCTGATCAGCAAAGGGAATACAGGCAAGAAGGCTACCATTACCATATAAAACCATATCCACTTGTCTTGCGCCGAAGAGAGGACCAAAGTTATAAATTTGGTCGGAGAATATGAAATGCAAGCAGGTCACCTTCACAGACGCATGCCACAGCGGTTCTAATCTTTGTAGGCCACGACTTTGCAAGACACGACGACCTTTAGCCTCTAATATCAATATAGCTATGCAATTAGGAATTGATTTGTTGGCAGTCATACTCTAATTTGCTCATCTAGACGCGTCTGATCAATGCAAATTAATCGCTAAATCTTGCGTAATCCTCCCATTGTCTTCTACTAATAAAAAAGAATAAAAAAGAAGTTTAAAACTAGTCGCGCATCGCGTGTCGTCACCTTTTTACTTTCCGAAAGGCATGATGGATGCATCGGTGCGCATCGCCGTTTGACAAGATCCCAAAGGGCAACACGTCCAATTAGGGGAGAGAGACGAGACGCGATTGATTAGCCTGTAATGCTTTGTGCTTATGTGCGACACCGACATCTAAATCGCTTCTACTCGCAAAAGGGAGAAAAAAAAGGACGTCTTAATCGCTTCCAGCTCTGAAGAACAGTGGCGGAATCTGGTGGTGGGCCTCGCGCGATTCAACTGTTTTTCAAGGAGGAGCTCAGCGACGGGATCTTTCGCTATTTAACTCTTTTTGAAAACTTATTTTATAAATTAGAAAGGTAGCACGTGCAATTGCGAGGGCATCTTGTTTAACTATCGTAATTATCGTAATTTTTTATTAGGATTTTGATTATTATCGGTGAAAGAATTTGAAGGTTCCTTTATAACACATTATTGAAAAAAAACATAAGAATAGAAAAGGTACAGAAATAGGTTAGGAACATATATGTAAAATAGAAAATAAACAAATTTTGGATGGAGTACAGAAATAACAGAAATTTTAAAATTTGTTAACCCACATAGATCAAATCATCATCTCTCAGTGCATAAATAAATTGCAGTTAACCAAACAACCTTTGCATTAGCAGCTACATTGTCTCGATTCCACGCGGAGAAAAAAAATATGCGCAGACATCTTATTTCTATTTTATTAATTTTATTGCCGTAGAGATATATGGCAACTTTTTAATTAAGATATTATTTGATAATAATTTAAATATATCATCTTTTCCTTAACAAATGTTTAGTATTTCTGACACTTGCCAGATTGTATATATTTATAGAATCACAAAGATTAATATCTATAGCTCACTCTACGGGCACCTTGTTAATCGTATAAAATTATACAACTATGTTTTTTTTTGAATATAAGTGTTTGATATTTTCAAAATTAAATGTTGAGTGTTAGCTATCCTAACAATCATTAACATATTTAGGCAGTAAAACATTAAAATCATAATTATATTATATATGACGACTGAGTCCAGCATCATACCATTATATTTTTTTTTCTAATTGTGTGCATTATAACTCATCACATATTCTGAGTATTTCCTTATTTATGAAAATACAATATATATATATATATATATATATATATATATATATATATATATATATATATTTCAAACTGATTATTTATAATAATTTTTGTGCTACTGTAAAAAAAAGTGAGTGAGCAACGAAGCACATTTGGGCAACACAACCTTTTATATGAAAAGATTGGAACTACACCTCCATTATTTCTAAGAAAGGTAGTGATTAATGTAAATTTACTCTTTAAACATCTATTTACCATGAACATTTCATGTGTTATTTTTTTTACTTTTACTCTAATTGGATTATTTAAAATTCTGTTCTACGTAAGATACATGCTCATGTACGTATGGACGTTGGGGAGGGAGGAGTGATTTGTTTTTTTAAGGATTGATCTAACGGTCAGGAATAATGGGTCCATCGGTTTAAGTTAGGACAAAGAGATTACTTTAATAGATCTAATTTAATGGTTGAAAATAATGGATCACTGATTTAAGTGTAAATAGAAGGATGGATGTTTTAATTTTTTAATAAAATTTTTATAGATTTTTTTAATTTATTAGAGTGTCACCTGATATCTTATGAGTGTTTTGTAGGAGTGTAGGAATGCTATTATTCATAGTTACAATTTACTTGTAGTCAACTATTGTTTGTAGTAGATTGGTTGCATCCCCTGCTTACCTACAATTTATTGATGGTTGCACAGTTAGTATCGCTCTTTATCTTCAATGCTTGATGACACACGTGTTCGTTGGATATCAGCTAATCGTATGTTTGGTGCACCGTGCATGAATACCTCATTAGGGATTAGTAGATAGTGATAGTGAAGATATACCTCATTAGCTATAATTGATCAAGTATATTGCATACTACATATTACATATTAAGTGTTTTACTACCTAAATAAATTTAAGACCGAGTTCTAAAGTGTTTTAGTACCTAAGTAATAAATTTATAATGATCATGTTTTTCGAACTACTAAACATGTAATATTTTGTTTTTTCTCATAATTTTTATGATTTTCTCTAATTTATTATAGTGTCATGTAGTGGTTTAGGAGCTGTCAGTCTTATAAATAAGACATACCCAATGATCTTGGGTTGGACTCGGCGGGGCCACCATATACCAAATACTAAGTCTTACACAAAATTATACCTCATATGAGTAAGGTGTTTCAGATAAGAAAGGAGAAGCAAAGTTCAAGTTGAAAACTACCAGGACTACTCGGATCGTATCCATATTTGTCTCCCTAGTTCTACTTGGACAAGGGGACATCTGTGGTTATAATACAAGACCCCCTAGGAGGAGAGGGGACACACCAATATGGGCTAAGACACACCAACATGAGGAAAAAGCCTAGACAGACCTAATCTGGAGCCACAGAGGACAACATGAGAGATCTAGAGCCATAGAGGTCGAGGACCAGGCGTAGTCATCTCTCAACCACCTTAAGGCAACTGATAGGTGGTGAAAGATCGCTACAACACTGGTCGAGGACCAGGCGTAGTCATCTCTCGACCACCTGAAGGCAACTCTGATAGGTGGTGAGAGATCGCTACAACGCTGGTCGAGGACCAGGCGTAGTCATTTCTCGACCACCCGAAGGCCACTGATAGGTGGTGAGAGATCGTCACAACGCTGGTCAAGGACCAGGCGTAGTCATCTCTCGACCACCCGAAGGCAACTGATAGGTGGTGAGAGATTGTCACAACACTGATCGAGGACTAGGCATAATCATCTCTCAACCACCCAAAGGCAACTCTGATAGGTGGTGAGAGATCGCTACAACGCTGGTCGAGGACCAAACGTAGTCATCTCTCGATCACCTAAAGGCAACTCTGATAGGTGATGAGAAATCGCTACAACGCTGGTCGAGGACCAAGCGTAATCATTTCTCGACTACCCGAAGGCAACTTTGATAGGTGGTGAGAGATTGCTACAACGCTGGTTGAGGACCAGTCGTAGTCATCTCTCATCATTTTTAGGGGTGCTAGAGTTGGTTATTACATGTGCATTTTACGTGGCTAACATGACTCACATATCCAACTTATAGCATATCGGGAGTCTGTTCGCAATCATGTCGGGTGATCAAGCCGACAACGTTCGCGAAGAGATTGTCTGCAACAGCCTTTTCACAAATAGTCCGGACATGACCGACACTAGTTGTTAGATAGGTCATCGGTCTTTGTTGGTAGGTTTGGTCCGAAAACTCCATATTTGTTCTTGACAATGGGGTGTACTCGACCGATGCCTACTTGAGTGCTCAATTGTTTCCGAAAAGTATTTTCTAGAAGGCAAGATATATAGCAGAGAATATCGAGCGCATACTCAAAAAACTATATAGATCTTCTAGTATTATCAGGATATAATGAGCAGATTTAGATTAAATATCGGGTATTATGTAAACCGTAAACAAGCATGATTTTTATAAAAAAATAGAGCGAGCCCCCAGTATTAGACCGTAGTGGCCTAATATAGGAGACGTTTGCACAATAGATATTATATAAAAAGCATACTCTAGGTAAACATAATAAATTACGGATCTGACAATATTGTATGGATATGAAAATAGGTACGGTAAATTCCATATAAAATATTGTGTACCTGTGTAGATATATGTCAGATATTTCTACGGAATTAGTAGATTAATTTTAAAAACTAACCTACTACATACCTTAATTAGCCATGCTAATCACCTGAATTGAACCCCTTGTGTGTTGGTAGTCATTGAATTGCCTCCGGACGTGTAGCTGTCTGGGCATGTCGATCAACCATGCTGTCTGTTGTGCAGGACTACATGCTGGGTACAGTGAGCACATGGTGACGTGGTTGACTTAGTGGAAATTGATGTCGTGGTCGGTCTGGACTCAACCAACCAATATGCTGCACCGTTTGAATCCGTTGTCGCCACGCCATGTCTTCCATCTATACGTTGATCCAGGGGACGACGTGTAGCCAATCTCAAGCCGTATTGTGCGACTTGATCTCGGACATTGATAGCCAGTAGGGTTTTTGGCAGCGATGTCAGTTCAAGAGTAGTCGGCATGGACGAGGGCTTCGTGGCCGTCAATATTAAACTGATGTCCTCCGCGGCGACGATGTCTTGTAGCTCGGTCGATCTATATAGATCAAATTGTTGGATGACGATGATTCTGATCCGGTCGGGAACGTACTCTAGTTGGGTCAGATCTCCCAGGGCCAAAGTCGTTAAAGTATCTCTTGTCGACAATCCACAACGGCGATGACTCGGCGAAGCTTGAGATAACGAGGGTCCCAATCCGTCGGAGAACGCACTTCGGTCAGGTTGTATCTCCCTAAAGCCGAAGTCGTCGAGTAGTTTGTTGTCGGAGAATCCATCTCGTCGAAACCTTTAGCACCAAATCCCTTTACCTGGTGCGCCACTGTCAACGGAGTAGATCACGACTACGATATTTGTGAAGTATGGGGATCGTTGGAACCAAGGTATACGCGAGACTGAAGTAAAAGAGATGGGAGACAGATATTTTTATACAAGTTCGGGCCCCTTAATTGACAGGTAGTAGCCCTACTCCCGCTGGCCGAAGCTGGTATTGCTCTTATATATCAATATCACTCGAATATAATATTTGGGGTAACCTAATCTAGTCATTGTTGACTTGACGACATAAATCTTCAACACGTAGTCAACGGCGGGGTAGTTTTCTTCCTCGAATATGAACTCGGCAAGATTAGAGGTAGCACTAGATCCCTCATGTCGGCCTCTGTGGCTCCAGATTAGGCTTGTCTAGATTTTTCCCTCATGTTGGTGTGTCTTGGCTCATATTGGTGTGTGTCCCCTCTCCTCCTAGGAGGTTTTGTATTTATACCCACAGATATTTCCTTGTCCAAGTAGAATTAAGGAAACAAATATGGATATGATCCGAATAGTCCTTGTAATTTCTAACTTGAACTCTGTTTTTCCTTCCTTATCCGGAATATCTTCCGTATATAAGACATGATTCCGTATATGATATATGGTGGGCCCCGTCAAGCCCAACCCAAAATTATTGGGTATGTCTTATCCATAACACTGACATGAGCGTTTATAAGATACCAAATGGTAGTTTAGGAGTGTTCGTAAGATGTTTAATGGACTTAAACCTTCCTATGTTTTTTTGCATGATATCGGTAGGACAGGAATTTTTCATTCAGAATTACTATGACATATTCGTCCAAACCAAAAGATAATATAGTGATGCAATCAATAGGAATCCCAATCGCACACTTTTTTTCCTATAATCCAAAGGAGCTGTTAATTTTTAATTTTAAATTCCAAATATAGCTTTGAGCTAATCAGCTTTTTTAATTCATGAATTCAGTTTTTTAACGGTATATTGCTTTTTGGATTTCACAAAGAAAACACAAGAAAAGAGAGGGACATGGGGTCTGCGTGGGTACGTGCGTACTGAACTTATGTGCACCTAGACGTGGAGACTTTTAGAGATAAATTTAATTGATAGTTGTTTAATATAGATCTAATGGATGAAAATAATGGGTCCACCAGATTAAATGAAAATCAATGGTTAGATGTTTTGTTTTTTCTTAGAATTTATGTGATTTATTATAGCACCACATAGCGGCTTAGGAGCGTTTATAAAGATATTATGTGACGACTTAAAAAACGTTTATAGAAAGTTTAATGGATTTTTAGTATACAATAGATAAACCATAATAGAACTTATCCCCAAAATGACTTGAATCTCGGCAGCAGGGTTGTTGGTGCTGATTTCCAACGTCTATGTGCCAAAGATCTTGGCGCCAAACCCCCTGGCACATACTAATTCTTAAGAAATCAACACCACCAAACAAGCATAGGTGCATCTGCATGGTGTAGCAGTGAGATATCCAGACTGATATCCTAGTTAATTGGGTTTGATTAATACGTGTTAACTTCTTAAGAGAACTGATGAGCCCTGTGCCAAAGGACTAGGATCTTTGGTGCCGAGAAGTTAGACATCGGCTCTAAATTTTTTGGTGGCAATATTTGAGATTATTTATAAAGTAAGTTTTTTTTGTGTCAGGATCTATTTATAAAACAAGTTTTCTAAAAGGGATAAATTGCCAAAAATCCAGCGCAACGATGTGCATCCACTACTGAAAACCGATGCATCTAATCTATCTGAAAGGCTCGTGGTGGGTGGCCATTGGGCAATGGGCAAGAGGGGGGATACTGAGGCAGACATGGCAGGTGGGCCCGGGTGCCGAATTATTGGCTCTCAGTGGGGAGGACGGATCGTGCCGTACCCCTTACCCAGCATGGATTGGGTTGTGCCATTTGCTTTGCCTCGTTGTGAATTGTCCTGGATTCCAAACGAGCAATGCGTGCCAAAGTTCTTAGGATTCTGCCATTCGCCGGCTCCGTCCGGAGCCACCAACCAAATAGAGCAGTAGGATTGTGTAGATGCTTCGGACCCCATGCATCATGGTGCTTGTGAAATGCGATTGCTGTGCATCGATATCAGAGTCCATGTCCAAGGTAAACATAGTGCGAGTACCCGTCTCGCGCTAGCGAAGACGAAACCATGGAAATGGTGGCACTAGGTGACTGCACAGGTGGAGTAGCTCTTTCTTCTAAACTGTGAGGAGAATCCATCAAGTGCAGGGGAAAGCTGGAAAGGCCATTGTCCAGTCTCCGTCAGGTGGGCAATCAGCTAAAATGAGTTGCTAACTCGGCTAGCTTGGTGGTCTGTAGATTGCCCTGTGCCCCGATTTTTTGAGCGTTGGCCATTGTGATGACTGATGAGCACGACTCACATCAGATGTCTACGTAGCTACCAGCATTAGCATGGGCGCTGCCTGTGACCACCTCACAACTCACAAGCTCAGGTGGGCTCTCATTGCCTTGTCTTGAACCAGACGACGACGTGAACATGTTCGGAGGGTGAGGCAACAGATGGATGGATGTAGGAGCAAGAGGGCCTGAAATGGGCGAAGCAGGGGCCAGGGGCTTCCTCTCTCCATTGCCCGTTTCGTCCAATCAAGATAGTAATCTCAGCATGGTCCAGCCGGATGAACACCTGGGACCTTGCTCGAGAGTATTTGAGCGGCTAGGGTAGAAAATCAGCTAAAGGAATAAAGGACGACTTGAGAGTTTGGGGGCACAAAACTTTATTGAACTCTCTCCCAGTAGCCCAAAGGAGCAGAGAAACCATATAAAACAGTATATGATTAAGATGTGAGATGCATCCCCAGTGCCAGCCCCTACCAGCCGCTAACGTGCCAGTAAGTTTCCTGAAAACATAGCATATCATTTCTATTTTTCTTGCGTTGCCACCACGCACGAAGTGCTAACTACCAAGTAGTACTAATCTAGCAAAGGCCGAGAAAACAAGAGCTTCAACAGAAAACTGCGAAAAGGACAGAGGAAGAAGTAAAGCCTGTTGTCGAGCAAGAGTGACTGTAGTATTGTAAACTGCTGACTTTGGGTTCGCCGTGGATGAGAAACCTGACAAGGTCATAAGCAATCATTAGCACGCTCATAAGCAGAAGCAAAGAATCATGGAGTATCGTATACTCTCTCTGTCCCAAAAAAACTTAACCTAGGATGGGATATGACTCATTCTAGAACAATGAATTTGGACAAGCTCATTCTAGCTTATTTTGGGATGAAGAGAGTACCAATCTCACCTAACAAGATAGTACAACAGGCCCGCCAGAAGAACCAGAGCGGTGCAAACGAGGTATATGCCAAAGGGCTAGCATAGCTCAAACTGTGAAACCTGCAAGGGAACAATAAAAGCTGCTTGGTATGCCTTCTGGCTTTATTCCAAACTTTGACTTGCAAATGCCGCACATATACGAGTTAAGTGGCAGAAGAATTATTGCAAAGGTCCCAACAATGCATATATGTAGTGTACGGGCAGATGAATTTGCTTTCCTTGTGACTGCTGAATTGAATGCAGTTTATAGGGGTAAACTAGTAGTAATTCATGAAACTATAAATGGAAGAAGTGCACATACCAGCTGTATCTTGCTATACAGAACAAAACGAAGTGCTTTAGAGAGCAGGATGGTGTTGAAGGGATTGTTCTGGAACTTGGTCTTAAGAAGGTACTGAACTTTTGTGGCAATATACTGGCTGAGCAACAGATCAAGTTCTACACAGACCAAAAGCTGATTCTGCCAATCCACTTTCTTCGTCCATTGCATTCATCACCAACCTCATTTTGTCAACGAGGCAAAGTTCATCTCTGAGTATCTAGCAAATTGTAAGTGTTTGTCAAATGAGAACGCCTTGACAATTTGACATAATTAGGTTTTTGTCATATGCTAAATTTTAATGATCTCTGAACTTACCTACGAATCTTGTTTTGGCGCGGGCCAAGTTGAAGACCTACAACCTCTGGCGAAAAGGATGCAAAGTTAACTCATGTAATTTTGGAAAATATTAGGAGAATAGCCATTCACATATCAGTATACATAGAAGTATAGATTAAACAAATACAAAAATTGAGTGGTTTTACCTGGTATGTCGTGGGTCAGACCTTCAGTTACACTATGATCCCTGCAGGGGAAGAAGAAAGTAAGATAACAGTGGATGTTCATCCATGTTCTACTCCCCTATAGTTAATGATCATTAAGAGAGTCCATACTATGCCATGGAATCTGGAATTAAACTTTACAGTAATTGGCAGGCAACACACAAGCAGAAAACTCAAATCTGGATCAAACTGGCCAGCATCAGGACAGAAAACTTTCTGATATTCTGATGCAAAAAGTATAAACACACAAAACTGTCCTTGGATCTAAAAAGAACAAAGGGAAAAAAAAACTGTCTCCACCTCTATGATGTCCAGGAAACTATACACCAACTTCCTAAGCATGAAACGTTTTCGCACGACATAAGATTGGTCTATAGAAGTTATCCAAAGGAGACATAAAGCAAAAATATCTGAGAGTAAGATTTTATTAAAAAAAATCTGAATGTTATTATTATGTCTGCGTTGAATACAATCAAAATCTTTAAAATGTCATCAAAAAAACAGTACCCTTGGCAGAGACTGACACAATTACTATTCTGGTTCACCAAATACAAGCTAGCTTTCTGATATGAATATGTGATCGTACCCTAACATATACATGTATCAAGGTTGAAATATAAAATCTGTAATCCTATTATGTACACATGAAAAACTTCAAATATACCTTGGAGATACCAATGAAGGCACGAGTTCAGAAGGTTGGGGGTAATAGCTGCCAAAATGTGGTGGATTATATGTTGCTGCCATAGCCCCAGTAGAACTAGACGGTACTAGCAGCCTAATTCATTGAAACAATGTTTAAAAAAAGAGAGAGAAAAACAAAAACAGGTTCAGGCCCAGAAGGCTAGAATAAGAAATAAAAGAACACAATCCAATATGATTAAACTGAGGCCACATTTAGTTAGACTTGTGCTAGTTATAAAACTGAACCTATTAAGATACCTATGAAAACATGTTAAAGAGATGAAATCCAATAAATATAGTGATTGTTTGAATGGTTTGGCACGTGAGATAAACCTAAACCAAGGGGAAAAGGGCATCTTAAAATATAAAGCCTGGTTCACTCATGACTGAAGTTGCGTCATATTCAGGAAATGCAATGTTACCAAAATTTAATGAAATGCTAGTACAATTTTATGCCCTGGAGTAAACTATGTAAAAGTCCAGATAACACTCCTCAATGTAGCTGTGCAGCAATTGGTGCTAACAGATCATACGTTGGACAAGCACAGTGGCAAATACTCCTATGCTTGTCATTTAAAGAGCCATTGCAAAGGAAATGTTCAAGTTAGGCCATAAGAGAAAGTTGCGACCAAACACATTCTACCAATTATAAATCGAAGTGCAAGAATTCGAGAAACCAGAATCAGACTGGAACTCAGCTTATCAGCTCCACTAGCTAGCAGGCAACTTCCTGGGAACCCGTGACCAGGCCATATTCAGCTGGAACTAAAACTCAGTAAAAATTCAAAATTTAGCAGCCACCTGTGTCTGCAGCTCATTTAACTAACCAGCCATTTATCACCATTTTTCTTAAACCCTGCTGGGCACACCACTTAGCAATCCAATCAGAACTATTTGTTGTCCTCATTAAGAAATTGTCAATACCCCAGATGGTTATGAGCAATGCAAATTTCAAAATGGAGTGCTTGGCTACACAGCAAGCCACAAGATAGAAGTAAAAAAAGTGGAATAGTTCTTCCAAAAGTTTTGCAAGAAAATTAAGTCCTGCATACCATGTCATTTGATTCATTTCAGAACAGCCACTGACTTGTTGAGCCACAAATCTAGGCAGAGTCATGCCAATGAAAGGGGTATCAGGTCCCCTAGGATGTTGTCCACTGAACTGCAAAACTGTGGAGGCAAAGGAAATGAGACTGGGGAAGTCAAGATAATAGAGTGGGCGTACAACGAAAATATAGAAAGAACGAAACTATATGCCATATGAGAGTACAGAGAATCTCCCGTAGGATAGAATACAAGTAGGAGTGGTAATGGGTCAGGGCCCATGGGCCCTTTCACAACCCACCTCAGCCCTTAAATATTTAGCACAAAAATGTACTAAATTTCAGCCCAACCCTTACATTTTGTAGGCCAAAAAGTTGGGCCCATNTGGGCCCCCCCCCCCCCCCCCCCAACCAACCAAGAACTCTATAGGAACCTGCGAGCACCATAATACCTAGCTCCAATCCTTATTGTTGAAATAATGTCAAAGAGTAACCCCTAAGGTTTCCCATAATTTTTGTGGACAAACGCAGTTTGTCTGTTGATAGATACACTCAAGCAATGAAATCAAACCAACCATGTTACACCTTTTCTCCTCAGTGAAGTGCATGGCTACACAAAGAGTATCTGCAGTGAATAAATAAGGATACTTTGCATGGTTTGTTTCTCTACTGTTTTTTCTTCTTTTCATATCCCTCTATATGTTGCAATTTTGTATTACTAAACTGATGTACCATGTGAAACAACATAAACCTAAAAATAATGATGGAGGTCGAGTTGGTGCACCCTAGGTTACACAAACTTGGAAGTAATGCTGGGGTTCGAGTGAAACCTTTGTCACCAAGTATAAGGCACCTTGCTCCTGTAACACCATGAACTTCATCATAAGTAAAAGAGGGCCCCTCCACCTCCTCTTTTAGCCCCGTCTTCCCTGCAGATGACACTAAAGAATTGACTAACCCAGGGGATATATTTGTCTCGGTATCTTCGTCTGAACTTGTCACATGAGATTGAATTTGAGTGGTACTGGCAGGTTTTGGACAAAATTCCTGAATAGACACCCTTGATGTGGATTGAAATGGTCGATGAATTGACCTTTGTTGAAAAACTGCATTATAGGACTGTGCATAAGAGCTTAATTGCTTGACCAGTTGTTGAACAAGAAATGCTCTTTGTGCACTAAATGAAAGTTCAAACCTGTTCTTTGGTCACTGGATTTTGAATTTTGGCTGTAGTTGTCTGATGCTGATCCAGATAAATTTGAACCAGGATTATCAATGTCCTCTGTAGCAACCGTGCAAAGAGAATCAAGACTATTCCCTCTACCTGATGGAACAACAGCCTTCACTCTATAAACAGGACGAGATTCTGGCTTCAGAGAACTATGAGCCATACGAACAGAGGATGTGAAGAGTTTACTAAACATCACAGGCGGTGCTTTCCCTCTCTGAATAAAAGGTTGTTCCTGATGTGATGATCCAGAATGGTATAAGGATGGTGAAGCTGAATTCAAGTTTGATAGAGAAGATTGCTTCATGGGAAAGTTTTTTTCAGTTTGGAAAGCCAGAGTTTGAGAGGGATGCTTTCCCCTTTCTGCATTGGAAGAAGCCTCTTCATTCTGAGATCTGGAATAGGGTTTAAGCATAGACGACAACATTGTTTAATGTTGGATTCAGCTAGGTATTCAGAGTAAAAGGAGCACCAATGGAATTTCACTTACCTAATATATTGCCCTGAATATATCTCTGGAGCACTCTTCCATTGAGGACTATATGGCTTAGAAACTCCCCCCCTGTAACCATTGTGTGCACTGGTGAAACCTTTAGCATAGCCATAATAGGTATGTGATTCTCTTTGAACATAGGCAAAATTCTTGGTATCACCATGATCATAGTAAGTGTGAAATTTACTTGGAACCCTTCTATAGTTATTGGCATTGCCATACATACTGTTGGATTCTTTCAGAAAGCTTGTGTGGTCCCTGGTGGTACCAAAGAAAGTACGTGGTTCCTTTGGGACATACTTATACTCATCTATATCATCATGATAATAAGATGGGGATAAAATTCTACCAAGATAGTCATGATCATAACCATGTGCTCTACCCCCATCCCATGCTCTAAAAGAGCCTCTTGGTCTCCTTCCCTAAAAACAACAGTACAAACATAGCAACACTGTCAATAATAATAGATACAACAAACCATAGGGACAATGGCATAGTACTCACACTGTCATTTGAAGAGTAATGGGAATTCATCTCATAAAATCTATCATGCGACCATACGTTATCATCTTTAGGATGCCATAACTTTTGGCCACCGAAATTTTTCCTGAATTATGAACATTGGAAACATTAGGCAGCAGATAAACATGTTAAGCTCATACTGAATATTGTTAGACTTGATTTATAGAAAAAGAAACCTATGTCAAGCGCTGCCACTGCCATTGCCCAGGAAATGCACTTACCAAGCAGTTGATGAATGATGACAATAACTAACGAATACAACTAGACACCAATTTATCTGTGCAAACTCTTTAGACAAAATACTTAGGAATATACATGCTCCAGGCTTCCAGCTAGACAGTTTTAAACAATGTACCCTTTTGGCCTCTTCTATGCTTATTAGCTTCACCTGATTATACAATCTTCACTCTCAGAATGAATAATTCAGTCATTCAAGTGCACATAGTACTTATGAAACTGTCAGAATTTTGCACACGATGGAGTTATTAATTAAGTTGATAAAAAATCCTGGGTGAATAAATGAGGAATCTAAAGCCTATGTTGTGGCTATAACCTCTATTATCAGTTTGTCACTCGGAACTACTTCCGGATAAATAACAGAAAAATAAAAATAACGAGTCATTGAATCAAGGATGAAGAAGCTAGAACCTTTGGCTCCCGTGCCTGCCGTTCTCCGGGTCCAAGAAACGGTCATCGTGCATGTAGAAGGCGCCTATCGTTGGTACGGCCTGGGCCTCGCCCTCCTTGTTCACCACCTCCGCTCCTTCCACTGCGGCTTCCACATCCGCCTCCCCCTCCGCCTCCTCGTCGCCGTACTTCCCCTCGTCCCCAAGTGCCACGACCACGCCATCCGTTTCCTCGTCGCCGTACTTCCCCTCGTCCCCAAGTGCCGCGACCACGCCATCCGCTTCCTCGTCGGCGTACTTCCCCTCGTCCTCAAGTGCCTCTCCTCCCCCAACACCACCACCACCTCCCACCTCGAACTCATCGCATTCCTGAGACCCCTCCTCATCGTAGACCGACTCCTCCTCCTCGTCGTACATCTTCGCGGCGCCCTGCCCGTCGGAGTCGGAGTCGAGGTCCGACCCAGACAAGCTCCACGGCGCCGAGGAACCCGTCGCGCCGCCGCCCTCGTCGTCGTCGCTCGCTGCGGCGCGTCGCCTCACCGCCGGGAGGGGCGCGTCGTCGAGGTCGCTCTCGTACTCGTTCTCATCCTCCACCTCCTCCTCCGCCTTCTTCTCGGCCATGGGTGCCGTCGATCGAGATGCCGCGGGGGCGAGCAATCGCTAGGGTTTAAGCTAGGGTTTGAGGGAATCTAGAAGGCTCGAGAGGCTTCTCAGGCTAGCGTTGCTGTTCCGCCTCCGCGCATTGGCTCGATCAATCACCTTTTTGCTTTGCTCGGTGTGTATAGAGAGTACTACTACTGCCTCCAGCTGATCGATCAGCTCCTTTTTTGGGGAAAAGAGAAGGGGATCATTAACTACGCCAATGACGCCAAAAACCATTGGATCGTTCAAATGCTGGGAAGTCGAGACGCCGACAAGTGGGGCCGTCGGTCCAATTGCAGGTGGATTTTCGTGACCCAACATGTCATCCAGTATGCCCTTGTAGTAGCGTGTTTTTCTTCTGCTGCTTCTCATGTTTTGGTAGTTTTACAGACGGTTTCAATCACCTGCAGGCTACAGTACTATATTGACATATGACTCAGCATCTCAGCCAAGCAACAGAAATGGACTATCAAGAGCACTTTGCTCAAGAATGTAATACCAACAATCCAACACGGCATGACGATGATGGCAACAGCGAACAAGAATCAGTGATCAGTGATCACGGCCATGGAGGCGAATTTCTTTGACTATCGAGCGTCACTGGAAGCGAAGATCTCTCGGGATGGAGTAATCATACCATGAATAATTCAGGCTTGATAGTACGGAGCGTTCTTAATAAGCTGCGGATCAGTTGTGTGTCATTTTATCTGGTAATACTTGGATCTAGGATAATCGGAAGTGCCAAACCTTGTAATTTTCAGCCGCTACAAGCATAAGAGAAAAGGAACTGTATTGGGCCCAAAAAAAAACAGTACTACTAACACAGAATTCCCTCCAAGAACAATGGCCGAGACAGCAGATTTGTTCCTGTTAGTACGTGTTTTCTCTTTTAAAAATGAAATAACTCGGTGTGACATCATGTCAATTTCTTTTGGATGGTTCTCTTATTTATGTTTGTTGAGGGAGGAGGATGCTCATACAGTAATCGAGAAATCATCTAAACAATTTATTCTTCTAGAAGTTCAAGTATTGAACAACCCTTTCACCCTGAATTCGGCAATGCCACCCTGAAGGCCTGATACATGCAAATCTATGAACTTCACTGTAACCCCAGAATCTAAACTAGTCTATACACAAACACTTGTTCCATCCTCCTCACTATATTCCCCATTGCCCCTAATTAACAAATTCCTGAACCTACCATGATACAATTCAGAACATGCAGAGATCGACCATCCAAGCATCTAGCAAGTACTACTTAATCCATGCGACTGAATAAACTGTTACTAGTTCGTGGTACTTTCTGAATCTTCCTCATACCCATGATAGTGGAACATTTCGTCCTGCTTGCCTTTGCCTCCCCATTTCCCAAGTATCTACACCTATACTTTCTAAACAGCACTGTGCAAGAAAGAGCTCCTATACTTCGTCTTCTCCCTTACTTCTGGACATCTGCAGCGCGTATCGACACGCCGTGATGGCGTCCTTGACCGTCAGGAAGACCCACTCATCCCCTATGATGTCCCTGACGTATCCAGACAGCACCAGCTTCTCTGTCACCTCTAGCCTGGGATTCGTCAGAGCTATCTGCAATGACCAAATTAAGCATGTGTAAACTGATCAAATTCTGCGGCTAAGGTTCAGACTTCAGAGTGAGTGATGAGCTGTGATAGATAGCTAACCGTGATCCCTCTTCGTTCGAGGCTCTTGTGTACTTCTAGTAACATCCCGACTCCAGAGTTGTCGACAGAAGTGACACCTACAATGTTCAGACATATGCCAAGTGGCCCAAGTTAGTTATCAGTGGCCTGAATTTTAGGATGAGTGTCGCTACGCTGAAATGGAAGAGGGCGAAGATTCAGTCATACCACCAAGATCAAGAATCACGTATTGCAGATCGTGCCCGACGCTCTTGCACAGGTTCTCCTCATCTTCCACCCATCTCAAAATCCTGCAAGGCAGGGTAAGTTAAATTAGCATCCAATCGAGAAAAAAATGATCCGCGATTATCTTCAGCGTCATGCATTGCTGTCACCTTTCTCGCAGGTAACCCGCGTTGACGAAGTAGATGGGAGAGCCGAGCTGCAAGACGAGGATGCCAGGGATGCTCTTCGCTTGGGGGTATTGCTTCACGTCGCGGAAGGTCTCGCTCCCTGCTATGTTCCCGAGCTTGCAGGTGGTAGGCCTGGCCACGTACAGCAACGCCCTGACAACTGACAAGCCTACCTGCAAATGCACAGCAAGGGGAGCACATCAGCATCGTGCAGAGAAATGTAGTATCTAATTGAGTGATTTTACGATTCTTGAGAAAATACTGAAAAATACTATATTTTTTATAGTGTAAAATTTGGTATCAAATTTATACAAAAAATATTTGTACCTTTCAAGAACTGTAAAATTACTTTATTTAATTAAGGTTAAGTTGGCGATGCTCACGGATGCGCTGAGGCCTGTGACCATGGTGAAGAAGACGACACCGAGGAAGGCGACCATGCAGATGCAGAAGTCGAACTTGTCGACCTTGTAGAGGTGGCAGAACTCCTTGACCTTGACGAGCCCGATCATGGCGACGACGATGATCGAGGAGAGCGCCACCAGCGGGGTGTACTTGAAGAGAGGTGCCAGGAACAGCAGCACCAGCATGATGCACACCGACATCACCACGTTCGACATCGGCGTCTTGCACCCGGCGTGGAAGTTCACCGCCGACTTTGAGAACGGCCCTGAAACAAACAGCACATCGTCAGACAAAATGTTACCAAATGTATAATGAATGCGTCTGGTTGTATGAACAAAGTTCGCAGAGGCCAAGGTTTATACCTGTCGTGAGGTAGCAGGAGGTGAAAGAGCCGGCGATGTTCATGATACCAAAAGCGATCATCTCCTTGTTTCCGTCGATCTGCTCGTTCTTGACCATCGCCAAGCTTCGGCCGACGGCTATTCCTTCCTGACAAGGACAGACAGGTACGCACGTAGATGAGAAACGCTTTGCCGAGGTGAATTAGAATGTACAGTTTAAGTGATTGGTGAGGGAGTTTGAGTCAAAATCATGTTCGTACTGCCAGTGCTAGGATCCCAGACAAGAGACCTGCTTTCACGGCCGTCTTCATGTGCCTGGACTGGAACGTTAGCTGCGAAATGGACAGGGGATTGAGCCCTTTCTTCAGGTTACCGACCTGTCCAAGTTAAGCAGCGTTTCAGCATATTGTCAGGAAAACAGAAAAAAGTTGATGTTTCTGTGAAGCTTGAATCGTCTTGGCATGGAGGACTTACTATCGGGATTCCATGCTCGTCACCCTTGACGAGGAAAGCGAAGACGCCTCCGATGACGACAACCATGAACGGCGCGATGGCCGACACCCAGAACAACTTTGGCAGTTTCTTCCTCTGAAGTTTTTGCCAAAACAAAGCTTATATGAATAAAACGGATCATTCTATAAATCAGCAGTAGCTTAGCGTATGGGTACTGTTGTTTGGCTAGATTAATCATTCTCCTGATTAGCCACTTACCAGGTGCTTACTTGACAGCAAGAACAAGAGGAAGCATATGCCAAGAACTGCACTCTGCCATTTCCACTGCCGAGTAAAAAAATATAAACAAAAGGTTCAGTTCAAAATCTTATTCCTGCAATTTTTCCACTTTGAAATCATTTACCGTATATTTTTTTAAAAAAGGAACATGCTAGTGTGCTACACGTCTGATGTTTCTGAATGCGTAATGGGCATGTATCATTCCTCACATGACATTGACCAGGGTCAACTTAGCATGTACACTGTAGTGCTGGTAAAAAAGATCTTCAGAATTCTACGGGGCTGTACAACAGAAACAATCCCGGTATTTCCTCGGTGCACGCAACTGATCCAGCGCACAAACTGTAGGCCCCAACAATGATTTGGTCTTTTCTTGAAAGGACAAAATCCAGCGACACCCAAATAGTATTATTGTTTGTTTGCACCTACGCATCATCGATGCAAACCTTGTTTTGTTCTGAAGTTGTTAATGACTCGAGACGAATCCAGCCGGGGGATATAGCTCAGTTGGTAGAGCTTCGCTCTTGCAATTGGATCGTTGCTATTACGGGTTGGCTGTAATCGAGAAAGTCCTAGTTGCAATCCAATTCAGATTCCTTACACTAGTCGCGGTTATTTCTCCGAGAAGTTTACAGGAGAGGTTACGACAACACCCTCGGAATTCGGAAATACTCAACTACTCGCGGCAGTTATCCCTCTCGAAACGTGCGGCTGCATGCTACTTATAGCGGTTACACATCCATTGGACAGCGAGGAACAATCGCAGTTAAACTCTAAGAAAAACTCTAAAAACGTCCAGAAAAACCGGGAGAAGTAGAAGTGGAGAAGTAAAGGAGGACCCAACTTTTCTTTCTTTCTTCTTAGTGAAGTGATTTTTTTTAAAAAAAGGTAATAGTGAAGTCATTACTAGTACTAATAATCACGGAGAAATTTAAATTACGTGATGAAATAGAACTGGTAATTCGCATTGCACCTCGTGGCGGTAATGGTAGGTGGAGTGCAGGACGGAGATAATGTCTGTCTTGGTGGTGAAATGCTTCATCCCCAGGAGGCCCTTGAGCTGCTGCAGTATGATGATCATCGCCGTGCCGCCCATGAACCCGGTGATCGTCGACCGCGAGAGGAAATCCACTATTAGCCCTAACCTTCACGTGCCAAGAGTAACAATAAGTTTTAAAACGTCAGGGTTAAGGAGTGATCAATGAAGAGATGGAACTGCGATTAGTTGGGGTTGGATTTTTATTTTAATTTTATTTTTACCTAAAGACGCCTAATGCGGTCTGGAAGAGGCCGGTGAAGAAGGCGGCGGTGTAGAAGAGCTGCAGGTACAGCTGCGGGTTCTCGTCCGCCGTCACCTCCGTCTCGATGATGGACGCCAGCAGCAGCGACGCCGCCGCCACCGTCCCCACCGCCAGGTTGTTGGAGCTCCCGAACACCGCGTACAGCAACGGCGGCACGAAGCTCGAATCTGGCAACAAAAAAAGAAACAATCAACAATCTCGTCAATTCTTCGGGTGCGTGTGCAGAAAACGCATTAGTAATCCGAGCACCTACAGAGGCCGATGATGGGCGGGAGGTTGGCGAGGCGGGCGTAGCTGATGCCTTGCGGGATGGCGAGGCTGGCGATGGTGACGCCGGCGAGGAGGTCGTACTTGAACTTGTCGAGGCCGTAGCGCGGGACCCAGTCCAGCGCCGGGACGAAGTACTTGAGCGCACCACACGCACGCCTGGCCGGCGGCAGCGCGCCGAACCCGCGGAACGGGTCGTCGGGGAAGAACGTCTCGGCCAGGTCAGACCACACCTTCTCGGCGAAGGGGCGGCGCGCGGACAGATTCACCTCCGCCGCCGAGGCGCCGCCGACGCCGTGCAGGTGGCGCGCCGACGCGGACGACGCGCGGGGCCGGTGGTGGTGGTGGTGGCCGTCGACGTCGCCGGCCTCCGTCCCCATGTGGGTTGGTCGGTCTCTCGATCCGCCGGGGCCGGGCCGAGATCACGATGGAGCGGAGCGGAGCAGAGAACGGAACCGCCAACCGCGCGCGCGATCGAATTGAAGCGTGTTATGCTCTGATCGACTCGGTGACTGCTATTTCCTTGCTCCTAATTATGGCTATGCATGCAGTGCAGAGCGAGCAGGGGCTACAGTAGTGTGTGGGTTACGCGAGAGCACCGAGTGGCGGTGGCTGTGTGTACATGTTGCGTGCGCCTGTGTTTGTGCTCGCTCGCGCGCTTGATTACGTGCAGCATATGTGCTCAGAAACGGGGCGCATGGCGCGGTTTATATAGATCAACAAGGACCCTTACCGCCGCCTGGTAGGAAGGAATTAATAATGATGACGATGACCACCTCTTTTTAACTTTTACTCCCTTATTTTTCATACGCATCATTTTCAAACTAGTAAATGTTATTTTTTAAAAAAATTCTAAAAAATTAATCTAAAAATAATATTAATTTATTTTTAAATTTAGTTAATGTTTAATTAATTATGTGTTAATGCATCGTTTCGTTTTACATGCTGGGTGCTAAAGGTTTCAAACTCTGTCTCTAAACACAGCTTAGGTGATATTTAAAACTCATGAAGATAAAAATTAAGTTGGTGCACATAAAACGAGAAAATCATTAGCACATGATTAATTAAATTTTAATTATTATAAACTTAACAAATAGTTATATTTGATATTTTAAAGTAATTTTTATATAGAAAATTTTTACATGAAATATATCTGAAAAATATGCTAACGAAAATCGAGAAAAAATCTGACTCTTAATCTCAAAATAACAGGGCCTGACGTGCTTTTGCGCGTTGGCGAGAGAAGATGACTACGACGGCGACGTGGCGACGGGCCGGCCGGGGCGCGCGCGGCGGCGAGTGTTCATGCTTTGGTGGTTCTCTCGATCGATCGATATGTATGCATGCATTGTGAACGGTGACATGTGACACAATTCGGTGTGGTTAATTAGGCTGTGTTTTTTCATGAATTTGAAAACTAATTTTTGAACACGTAAAATTCATTAACACATGATTAATTAAATATTAATTTTTTTAAAAAATAAATTAATATGATTTTAAAAATAACTTTTATATAAAAATTTTTATTAAAAAATATACCGTTTATTCGTTTAAAAAACGTACGCGCGAAAAATAAAAGAGGTGAACTGGGAAAGTTGAAGGAAGAAAGTTCTCCGGGCCGCTAAGATCGGGATCAATGATGCATATCGTTTTTATCATGCAGCTTATTTAGTTAGAGCCCAGGAGGCCACAAATAGGGAAGACCACAAATCCAGCCTAATCATTCTATCGCTAGAGAGATAGAGTTGAACTCTGAACTCTGAAGATAATTCCGCCCCGTTTCCATTTTTTCCATTTCTTTTTTTTCTCCCTTTGCATGCATGGTTGCTTGTAGTGAGATGCAGATCGATGTGGATATGCCCGATTGCAAATTATCCATCGAGGGTTAATTAATTTGCCCATGTAGGTGCCGTTGTATATATGGGATTATATTCCTAGATAAACTATGGGAATGATTTTGTCACATGCATCAAATTCATACGCATAGACTTCTCACCAAAAAAAGAAAAGTACTTCCATAATATAATGTACCATCTATCTATCTATATATAGGGTAGAGATTCTCTACAATAATGTCGTTACTGATATGTGGCTGTTAATTATTGCATGGGCGGTATCCTAGAGCTCAGACATTAATCAAAAGATTCTATCGTTGATTATGTGGATATATGACCATATATCGTACTGGGAATTTGTGATAAAAAATGCAATTGGTAATATCATGTATAATGTATTCTTTAATTTTAGTTTATCCAAAATAATAATTTTAAAATTTCAGAATTAATAAATATGATGTTGTATCCATCTTGTCTTCTCAATTTAGTATTTTATTAATTTAATTTTGAGATTCAAAATTAATAATTAATCAACTGTAAGTCTGTAAGTCTGTAACTGACATGCTTGGAATATTATTAGAACTAGTATGATATACACGTGTTAACGCTACGAAAACATTTAATAATACAAGTCAAACAGAAAAAAAACAAGATCAATCAGTAAACAGAATTTGGAAGGAACAGAACGAACAACCAAAATGTGAGATCAATCTAAATTTTGAAGAAACCATATTCAATTCTCAGTATTTAATTAAGTACATTAAGGATTGAGGATTAAGAGATTATCTTGGATCATGCACATATGGGAGTAATGCAAATGAAGCATTACAATACTTGGTATAATACTCCGAGCTGACACTGCAGGGCCATAGTAGGCATGAGAAAGAATGCAGCAAGTACGCTTGCCAGCCCATAAGGGATAAATGTCAAGGAAATTGTTTGTCACAAGAACAATACTTCCCGTGTTAACGCTACGATATTGATAATGAAATTAATCATCTAAAAGAAATAATACAAGGAGTTATAACATTATTAATTGCATAGCTACACGTGTAAAAACAACACCCCAGAGTAGGTCATTACAATAGTTTCTAGTAAATTTCACAAAACCTTAGGCATTGGGTCATCCGTAATATAAAACTTCAATTGTTGTGATTTATTTCAATGAACCCCATATTTTGAGTCGAAATATTTTAAAAAACCCCATATTTATGTAAATACTCATATTTCACTATTACATAAGATTATTTTTATATCAATTCATATTACTTGACTAAAAGCACATATTCCTCTCGTCTACTTTATCTTTTTCTTAATTTTGCACTGAAAAATCTTAATATAATACTAACTAATAATAATATAATATTTGGTTAAATATACACGTAAATGATCAAAACATGATGATCAACGCTAGTTAAAAAATAGCTAACGTGTATATGTACTAAAAAGTATCTCATAATTTTTCTTTATAATTATTGTAGATAAATATATTAGTCAAATAAACGATGTAAGCTTATATTTGGTGTTTTATTAAACATTTTGCTCTAAAACCTGGGGTTTTCTGAAATAAATTGCAAAATCTAAGGGTTTTGTGTTACAGAAGTCCCAAAACATGGGTTTTTGTTATATTTACTTTAGTTTCTACGTCATCTAGCCTATTCCTCTTTGTAGAGTACCCTAAGATTAAACCAAGCCACATTATTTTTTTTTCTATCCAGTTGCAGTTTATAAGTTGGGAAGCACTGTACTGAAGACAATGGCTTGTTGGCAAATTATAGAAGAACTGTGGCACTTCATAATTCATATCAAACTCGGAACATGTTTGCGTTTAAGGTCCAATGCTCTGAAATAGGATCCTAAAGCTTCTTTTGTCTGACCTGAAAAATGATGAACTCAATTTTCCAGCAACTAGGAAGTTTCCCGTGCATTACAGATCAAGACCAGATACATCGATGCAACAGTTTCCAATCTCTCTCTGCTTGAATGCTTGTTGTTCCTTTTTTCCCTTTCCGTCCAATGAACGATTGAGAATGATGAAAAGCATATATATGTTCACTTGTTCAGAACTTGGCAAAGTTGGCGTTGCATCTGAAAGTAATCAAAAGTATGATGGGCGAACAGGGGAAGGGGCGAGACTGAACCGACCGAGCAAGCCTCAAACCTGAGAAGCGTTGAGCATTTGCTCGAACTGCTGCAGCCACAGGTCGGGCGGGGGCGGTGTGGATGGCATTGTGCACCTCACAGATGGCGATGTGCACCGCCGCTTCGCCGTTCGGTCGGAGTCGCGGAAATGGGGATCGGTGTGCCGGTGTCGAGGAGCTCATGGATCCCCTTGGTGTTGACCCCCTGGATGGCAGAGGAGGACCGGGACGGCCGCCGATGGAGGAGGGCTATCGAGTGTAATTTCTTTCTCTTTTTTCTTTGACACCATCGATCGAGCAGGATTTCGGCCGGGAAGGGAAGGAGGATGGGAGGGAGTCGCGCGATCCGGGCGATCGAGCGCGGTTTCAGGGAGGACATGAGACGCCAGATTCGTTGATTTTTGGACGTTAAATTTAATGAACGAGACTGATAGAAGATCAGTCGATGAATTATAGAATAGACATATTTTAATGTTTATTATATAATTATATAATTTATAGTAATAAATAATAATAATAGACGTATGTCGTTGACTAGTCTTTTTTAACGGCTTTTTATAAATACTGTAAAAATAAAAATTGCTGATTGAATTCATGATATTGTCCAACAAATATTTTATAGCAGTGTAACTGTTTAATAAATTAGCAAACGTGAAAGTGAAAGAAAATAAAGAGGACTAAGTTTTCAACGGAGAAACTCAGAAACATAGTACTTTGCCCCGCATCAGCAAAAGGTGGCATCAATTGATCACATCGATCGTCCTTTTGACTCCTTTTGGAAATGGGAGCAAATAGGGACACAACAATTTTGAAGCATACTTGGTTGAATTAGCTA
This sequence comes from Oryza officinalis, assembly GCA_008326285.1. NCBI lineage: Eukaryota > Viridiplantae > Streptophyta > Magnoliopsida > Poales > Poaceae > Oryza > Oryza officinalis. Next base: position 47,540,967 of record BDMV01000001.1, on the reverse strand, counting down.
GCTAGCTTACCTTAGTTAACAAGATTAGCTAGAGCATTGCTCTAATGGTGGATGATAAATCGCCCCCAACCAATCATCATCAATCAAGTATTGAAAGCTTTGATTTTGTACGCTGATAGCTCCATCGTCACAAGTGAGCAGTCGTACCAGCCTACTTCCTTCCTGTTATAACAAAACCACCGCCCACGAACACCAGTCTATGTGCCGTGCTGTGTTGCACACGCGACTCCGCGAGTAGAACCAAGTGAGTCGCCGTCGGCAGCTGAGAGTCGTCGATCACACCGTACACCTCCAATCAGTTCTTCATTATGCAATGATCTCTCAGCGAACGGATAAAACAATTATTTCGATTCATGCTTCCAGAAGCGCCTGTATGGCTGTAGGCCAGCAATCTGAAACTCTGCATGAGCTGCACTTGTTCATTGAACGGATCAGAACTGAACATGGGCCTACCTGCCGGGAGGGATTCGCTGTTCTACTACTAATTAGCTGAATCAACTGAGGATGACTCCTATATAGATCCGGGAAAAAAGAAGTCAGCCCAAACGGGGAGTTCAACATAAGATCTTCACTGAAGATAATCTAATTTATGCAGAAATAAGAAATACTCAAGTTCAGGTTTTTAATTTGGAATGTGGAATTTTTGAAACACAAGAACGAGGAAATAGTAGAATTCGAGTGCATTGACATCAAATTCTATGGATGAAAAAAATCAAATAAAAAACTGCAGTCATGACCATTTGAATTAATCACACAAAAAACACGGAAATGAGACATACATGAATTTTTTTCCAAGAGGTTAAGGACCTCTTTGAATCGCAGGATAAAAAAAACACAGAAATCGAAGTAGTGTGCTTCTCAAATCCTACATAGGAAACCCTTTGATAGTGCCATAGAAAAAACAAAGGAAAGATTAGAAAGAGATCACACATCTTACTAATTTTTCTTTGAAATGTGAAGTATAGGAATGCAATCCTATGAAAAACCTTTTCCTATGAAACAAAGGGGTATGTAGGAAAAAAATTATAGGAATTTAAATTCTATGAAAATCTTGCCAATCGTATGAATCAAAGAGGCCCTAAACTTCATATTAAAAATCCTCCAACATTTCTATGACTTAGAGGCAATTCTAAAGAATTTGAGAGCCTTCCTTTATTCCAAATGATCATATAGGAATTTTTCCCATAGATAATCAATCCTTCAAATTTTCTCAAAGATTTCTTTGTTCGAAAGGAACCAAGACACATTAGCATTAAATTTGAAAAGCACAACTCCAACATGAGATATAAGGCCGTAAGGGCTCCCTTGGAACAAAGGGAGCGTACAGGAATTTTGGCAGACTAAAATGAATTTTTATTATATTTTTAACCTTTTTTGTTTTTTACTTTTAAAAACATCCTTTCAAAATTTATTTCTAAATCTAAACCTTTTTAGCCATATCATTTTGTCTTACACGATGAAACAACACTGCCACATCACCAGTCTAGCTGACATGGCCAAACAACACTAACATAGTATTGTTTTGTCATGACAAGCTGGCTGGCATGGTCAAAAAGTTTATATTTAAAAATAAGTTTCAAGAGAGTTCTTTTTAAAGTTGAAAATTAAAAAGGTAATTTTTTAAAAAAATCACTAAAATCCATTGGAAAATGTTTTACTTGGTCCTTTGAACAAATGAATGACTTCCCGAAATCCTTTAAAATTCTTATGGGAGTACTCATTTTGGCGCAGGGTCCCTACGAGGCTTAGGACTAGAGACCCATTAGGATGTACAATTTTCCACCATATAATTACCAATACCATGCAAGGCCCGACTCTTCATCAATTGGTCCGAATCTTGGGCCAACCTAGATCCATGCTTGACTCATTTTATATGAACTTTAGTGGAAGACTAATATGAGCCTAAACCTCATGTTTTCTTTCTCATGATTCAAAGTTCATTTGTTTTTTTATGATGCTACCAAACAATACCTTTTGTAAATTCCATGGTATTTTTTCCCTATATACAGTTGTGTTGTGACATTCTATTCTATAAGTTTTATTTTCTTAGGATAGCCACGATGTGACAATAAGAAGAGTCATAAGGTTTAAAATATTTAATGTGGTTGTGATTGACTACATACATTGTGGTAATAGGCCACAAAACAGTAAATGCAAAAAAAAGTGACCCTAAGCTTGTAGCTCAAACATAAACAATAAAATAGTACAGTGAAATATTACACATGCTGAACGAGGACAAAGAAACATATAATGATTGATAAAACTATTTTTTATAACTCCGTGGGCTCTAGCTTAATGCTTGCAATAAGCATTGTGAAATGTTTGAGACCATTTCTAAAGGATAGGTCTGTTGAAGAAAACCTTGGTTTTATACACGTTGAGGATGCCTTTTTCGAGCTGCCGGTCTTCGCTTCTATGTTATCTAGAATGACGTTTAAGCACGTTTGCAACACATGAGACGCCACCACGCGTCGTGGCTCGTCGAAGCCATGAAAACATGTGAGCTGCTACAGCTGCCTGCCTGCCTTGCCTGCCTAGCTCCACAGCAGCTATATAGCTCTGCATGCAGCCATGGTGAACGGTGATACTCCTCTAAAGGAAATCAAATGTAGCGCGCGCGTCGCTTCTGGGGAAGTAGAGTTCAGAGGCAGGCGTACCCGGTGCGCGCAGAAGCAGCGCCGCGATCGATCGATCGGGTCGTGACATCATATGTCCATGACAATAGTAGCACGCATGACGCATGCATCTCCATCGAAAATCGCTTTTGCCGAGCGGTGCACAACCAAAAGATTTTAACGCAGATCATGCAACAACCTTTTCTACAGTCTCTTTTATGTATGTGGCGTTCATGTGGTTGGCTAGCTTGCTAGGATCAGCCTAGACGAGAACAATTAACGAGAGAATAAATGAGCCCGTTTAACAACTGTAGTACGTCCTCCGTTTCAGAAAAAAAATATCTTTTAAGAAAGACGAAAGACATACTCATTAAACTGACACTATATACAATAAATTAATTTAAGTATGACATAACATAGTACGATAAGGTACTGGCAGAATCGGCAGAGTATTACGAATAGAGAATACTGACGATTCTGGTTTATTTGATTTGGATGAGAACATATTGTGGGGTCTGCTAGGGCGTGCTCACGCGCTAGCACAGTACTAGCGCGCACGCGGCCGCGCCGTACAAACCGTTAATTACGGTAATTAATTATGATAATTAGCTTAATTATTGTAATTAACTGTAATTGTGTTAATTAGCATTTATATATATGATTTATTTAGTTAATATTTTTAAAAATATAGTTGAAAGTTTTTGAATTTAAAGATTTTTTAATTTTGAGTTAAAAGTTTTCAAATTTATGATGAAAATTTTGAAATTGTGAGTTGAAAGTTTTTGAAATTCGAGTTAAAAAGTTTCAAAATTTTGAGTTGAAAGTTTTAAATTTTGACTTGAAAGTTTTCAAAATTTTAGTTGAAAGTTTTGAATTTTGAGTTGAAAGTTTCAAATTTTAACATGATAGTTTTTGATTTTTGACTTTTATGTTAGGGTTTGAAAACTTTCAACTCAGATTTAAAAACTTTCATCTCCAAATTCAAAACCTTCAATTCAAATTTAAAAACTTTTATCTCAAAATTCAAAAAAATTCAACTCAAATTTTAAAAAACTTTCAACTCAAATTAAAGATGAAAAGGTTCAATTTCTAAAAATGAAAAAATTCATGAAAAAATAGCAAAAAAATAAAAAAAAAAAGGCCGGCGTGGGGCTGAGACGTGCCAGCCCGCGTGGCGTGCGCACGAGCAAACTAGCTGGCACGTCTGCACCAACTAGCTGCGCCGCATATTATGTTGTCTGATATATAGTCATGTCAGTTTGTGTAACGTATTTGGTAGTCTACACACCTATCCGCAATACCGGATGAGATTCTCTTACTTCACACAAGCATAGTGCCATAACTTTGTGGGTATTCTCAGTCGTCCAATTCACTGCGAACGAACGAGATCGATCGCTAGAGCATCACATAAACAGTGTCATTGCACAGTATTTTCTTTATTTGTCACTGTTGCTACAGTAAATCGCTGCAAAACACTGTAGCATAATACATAAAATGTTATGCTCTCTCTGCTTTGCTCCATGAAGTCGAAGGAGCCGGACCGCCGCAATACAGGCAAGAGGACATTGGATAGTTTGTGATTCGAACTTCAGAGCAACTGTGGGCGCAGCTTTTATGATTTCAGCAAACAGGTATGACATGCATCAGTGTTGTCATGCGGAGCTCACATACGATGTATCCTGGATATGGTCGAATCCAGTCGTCATTGAGAACAACCGAGCTTCACCAAAGTATCCAAGACAAAGCATATTTTGTGGCATTTTCTGCTAGACTTCTTTTGAACAGTAGAAAAATTAAAATGTATTGCATTTCAGAGTTATGTTTCATCTAAACTAAACGTATTCTCGCCGTTTTCGTTACAGTGCGTCGATCTTGGCATCTTGCACTATCTAAAAGTAAGCAAGTCGAATGCAGCGCCTCCTGAATCGTGATGGCTTCATCACCTAAACCCGAATAATCTGACCTCTCGTATCACCTAGAGCCACTGGATAGGTTATTATTGGGGGATGCAGTTTCTCTCGATGAAGAAAAGCTTGGCGATCCAGAAGAAAATAAAGGATGTCCATTTTCTCCTGCCATGTCCTCTCATGCCGAGGTTGCTTTTTCATACTAAGATGGTGTTCTTTTCTTCTAAACATAAAAATAAAAATAAAAATTAAGTGTCTTATACAAAACGAGATGATAATAACATATGATTATTTGAGTTTTAATTATTACAAACTTAAAAAATAGATTAATCTGATATTTTAGAGCAACTTTTATATAGAAAATTTTCGTACGAAACATACCGTTTAGCAGTTTAAAAAATGTGTCATGAATATCCAAAACTTTATTCTCTTTTTTTTAGAGAGGTTCCGAATGAGGCCTAAGATGTAAACTTGTCATGCAAATGCAGTACTAGGAAGATTATCTATCCTATATGTGTGTGTATTCCTGGCACCATACCACATAACATCGATAGAGAAATGTTGATAAGGCTCGCCTACTTTTTCAAAAGGTAAAAACGTAATGAAATTAACAAAAAATGAATGTTCAAGTTTGAATCATGGTCTTCTGTAGCTTTTGTCTTGTGGTGTGGTTTGCACTTCTTCTAAAACATCCTGTATAAATGCATACTTCATCTGTTCATCTGTTCAAACTAATAGTATTAGAATGTATCACATATCGTATTTAGTTTGCTTATTTTGAAATATAGGAAATACGTGACAGTCACGCACGCCCACACACACATACACATATATGTATGGATGTAAGCATTTATATTTTTCACAATTCTTAAGAAGGTACTGAGGTGAGGTGAATGATTAGGAGTTGTGAGTTGATAAGACAAAATTAACCAGCAAGCACTAGAAACCTTCACTGGAATATTGCTGAAAACACTACCAACATTATTCCCTGATCTCAAGCAATTCTCCGTTATGCAGTTCCCCGAGGATGTAGGATGCAGTACTGCTGAGTATCTCGATTCGTTCCCCGACAATACAACATTAAAATTTGTCAATTTCCAACACATTTGGGAGAAGATAACATATGTTAATGTCCCCCTCAACACATAATGGAGCTCATAATCTCCGTCTTTTACTTTCACCAAAGCATGTTAATCTTGCTAGTGAGTAATTAGTAGTCTACTAACATAACATGATTACATCCACGCATATGATCCATGCCTTCCTTCTCCTCCTAGCTTTCTAACTACCCCCTGCCGATCAATAGGGAGGAAGTCTCAACTCTCAAACACGCGCATATATGGATCCGTCATCTCCTTCAACAGGACAATCGAACCAATAATGCGAGCAAAAGAGAGCCTGCAGTGCTGCACTTTCTACGAATCCGAGTCACACCCGTCTCGCGAAAACATCACACAGAAGAGCAGCTCGCGCTAGCCCCCACACGACGAAGAGGGTCGTGGAAATTTTTTTCCCAGCATCCGTTGGTGGAATGTAGTCACTAGCCACCCGCGAATGATACCTCCCTCGGATGAATCAAAGTTTGTAACAAACAAACACCATATGGCTTGCGACCAAGTCACTGCAGGAGTGCCGTCTCTGTGGCTGGCTGCTCTGCTCGGTCATGCATGACGGCATTTTGACTAGTTTGAGCAGGCAGAAAGTTATTGGCAACTGTATAGTTGATTGATGATTTGCTGCTTTTTATCCCACCTCTGGGACGACCTGCAGAATTGCCAAAGCAGTAGGAAACGGCACCTGAGCTGAACGGATTTGTCCTCAAGAGTATCTCGCCGTGGGTTTTATAATTTTATCGTCAAACAAAAGCAAAGTTCTAAATGATTAGGTGCAACTCTATATATATACAAAATATATAATAATATGGCTTTATATATACTCTATGTTATTACAATACAATTTATGCTTTATCTTTTAAAGCGTTATTGTGTATTGTTATAATACATGAATATTATTTTTATACGTAATATGGGTATCGTAGCAGTTAGATGGTTTGTACCTCTCTACTTCACTCGGGCTTACTCTGAGAATGGTTTCAGGTAATAATACCTAATAATTATGTGTTGTCTAATCATGCATAATAAAACAAAACTCATATCTTAAACAATAATTTGAGTTGTATTCGAAAAAAAGTTAGCATTATTTTCAGGACTTGGAAGAAAAAACATGTTATGTGCAAAATAGATAACAATGCTACGTGTGACTATGAGGTAAAGCAAAAGGAGATGAATGGATGACTAATAAATGATTGAATTAGATGGATAAGTAGTTTCTTGATTTAATGGTTGTTATCTCTGTACTAATGCGATCTGACTTAAAATTGTTGATGATGTGGTTTCTTACCTGTCTTGTTTTATATTATAGGAGTAAATGTATCTTAGTGGGTGTCAATTATATAAGAAGACAGGAATAGATTTACAAGGGTGTGGGATTGTGGGAAGCTTGGACTGAACGATCTAGAAGTTTCATTTTTTTAAAAAAAATCAGGATGTCAATTCGGTCGGTCAATCTATTTCCAGAAGTTCATTATATTAATTCTACTTCTGTGTAGTTACTTAAAGAAACAAGTGTGCACCAGAAGTCTATAAACCCAGTAAAGTGAATTGTTTCACGAAAACTCATCACGAATACTTGTTCCGATGCTAACATCTAAGCTTTGGAGCTTGACTAATGCTAGTATCAGGCTTTCAGCACTAGTTAGTCAATGTATACATATATAGGTCTGTTTGAGAGAAGAAAAATGAGAATATATGTAAAATGAGGTGAGTCATTAGCGCATGATTAATTAAATATTAAGTATTTCAAACTTGAAAATATTTTCCTATAAAAAAAATTTATAAAAATGTACCTGTTTAACCGTTCAGGAAACGTGTGCACGAAAAATGATGCACTTTTCTTCTCTGTGTTGTTGAAATGAACGCTGCCTAACACTGAAACTGACGCTACTAAAACACCAAATTTATAGATATTTCCTTTATTTTTGTAGGTAGATAAAACAATTACATGTGAAAATGCATAGGGCTCTTCGATGGGGTCCGTTTGTGAAAATCAATTTGCACAAGTAGATCTATTAAAAGCTCGCATGTGAAAATCGAAATTCTCGCAGGCAGGGTCTTATGCTATTTTTACAGGCAGAACTCTCAATACCACTACCTGCAAACCTATCGAATATTAAAAAAAAAATTGGTGTGGAGTGTTGTCATCTCCCAAACATGTCTGTTTGCTCCGTCGCCTCTCTAGTCTCCTCCTCTCTCTCCCTCCATATGCAATGCACGGAGCGGCACACATTGGGTATTGGCGATAGCCATAGAAGCGACGGGCATCGGGAGCAGCCACGGAAGCGACAGATTTGTCGATTGTGGCTACGGGAGGGATGAATCTGCCAGCGGCGGCCAAGAGAAGGGTGGATCTGCACCGGTAGCCTCGGGATCGGTGGGTTTTGGGCTTCACCGACCATTGGACGGTGACGAACTTTTGTGAGTTTTGTGTTTTTTTTGGGAGGGGGTCTAGTGTTTCTCGGAATTTTTTTGGGAATTTTTTCCCAAGAAACTCTTGCAGCCAGGCGTCCTAACACTCATTTACAAAAATCAATTTTCGTATGTGGTTGTGGTGCCCATCTATAAAAATATCAATTTTTACATTTGTCTAGGTACAAGCGGACACTCCACCAGCCTACGAAAAACTCTTTTGACCGTATGGGAAAGCACACATTGATGAGTAGGACTAGGAGTATAACAGAAAGCATGGATGTTCTTAAAATAACTAGCTGGATGGCCCGTGCAATTACGTGGCTAGCAACCATATAAAATTATCTAATTTAAATTTTGTTAAACACTCATCTTGTTTTCTTAGGATTTTAAAATATCCAACCTGAGTTTCTAATTTTATAATTTTTAAAAATTACACCAGCCATCACCTCTTGCTTTTTGTTGCCCTTTTATTTGCTTGCCTAGCCTGTCACGACTTTTTTTCATCCTCCTTAGCACATTTAAAAATGAATCTTGTAATTTTTAGAGTTTATTGTCTCATCGAATTTTGTCTTTATAGCTTCTAGAAATTTCCGTCAAATGTTGTTATTGGGATTTTAAAAATCAAATCTAATTCTAAATTTATTTTATTTTTTATTTTGAATTTTAATTAATCACGTGTTGGGTTCTAGACGATCTCTTCCAATATTCCTACTTTTTAATTTGTTTTTTTCATATTTCTTTTTTTTCTACATCGATGATTTTTTAATATTCCTTAATTATTTACATGAACTGTTTTATAATTTTTTTATTTCGAAATTTAGTTTTTTTAAAAAAATTAACCCTACGTTGTGTTCTAGATGATCTATGCATTTATTTTTATTCCGTTTTTAAAATTAATTTCTGAATTTATTTTTTTCTTCCAAATTTTAACTAATCATGTCTTGTATATTGTGTTCTAGATGATCTCTTCTTTCAGTATTTATTTTTTTAATTTCAAATTATAGTTATTTTTAAATTATGTTTCTTCATGAAATATTCTTTTTCTAGTTTTGACATGTATTTTAGTTTTTATCTCAAATTTCAATTCATCTGGTGTTAGGTTCTAGATGGAATTTTTTTAATATTTATTTTTTTTCTGAATTTTAGTTATTTTTAAATTGTATTCCTACTTAAACTATATTTCTCCTTTTTGTAATTTTAGAATTTATTTTATTTTTATTTGATTTTAATTAATCTCTTATTGGGTTCTATATGGATTATTATTCCAATATTCCTTATTTTATTTGCGAGTTATTTTTAAATTGTATTCCTACTTAAACTCTCGTTTTCTTTTCATTTTTGTTTTTTTTTCTTCGATTAATATGGAAAGTTTTAGTCTCCATGACAAACGTGGAGTCTCTCCTTTCAAGCCTTAAGTAGCTTTTCTTTTTTCACATTAAATTATTATGGACTTTGGTTGACATGCATGTGTTTTTAGTGCACTGTCTTGTCCTCTGTCCATACATATATCAACTACTATTATTCAAATATTACCCCAAAATATGGTACATTCTACACCTATATTCTCTTTTCAACCAATCACGCTTCACAAATATTCATCTATTTAAATTTATCTATATTTTATTCTTAACCAATCATAATCTTTTTTTATTTTATTTCACCTACTTCGTTAACACCTGTATCCAACCCTAAAAGTTGCGGAGGAAGTAACTAATATAAATAAAATTGAAATCAGTGAGAAAAAATGAAATTGTCATGCAGGTAGCATCCAGATTTAATCTCCCATAAATAAAGCTTTTTAACATACGAGTGATGTACGCCAATCACTTTGAAAAATGATTTTCAGAGGCAGGCCACGTATCCCGCCTAAAGAAAAGTTTTTCATAGGAGGCTAGGCTTGGTTACTCACCTGTGAAAAGCTTTTTCATAAGTGACCAGCCATCCCGCTGTCAAATTTTATTATTTTTACAGGCCTTTAGCTATATAGATGGTGCATCCAATCGCTTGCAAGAAATCGTTTTTGGCCGTCTAAAAAGGTGTTTTCATAGTAGTGATTTGTGCGGTTATGCTAATTGCATGGTTATTTATTGGGGAGATGTCTCTTTATGGAATTCGAGGCCAATGCAAGTCGACAGACCATGAGATTTGAGTTTGTTTTCCATGTCTGAGTTCTATTTGAACAATATCGACAGACCTTGCCTTCTCATGATTTTTGCTTTTGATTCCAAAGCTACGGTATCATGATGGCATGCATGTGTATTTATTCTAATTCTATGTTCTCACACCTGTGTCCGATTCAAATAGTAGGCTCTCAAGCTTACGAATTGGAAGAAGATATATAAAAACCTTCCAAATGAGAAAGAAGACAACCGAGGCAAATATTTTATACAGATTTGAATAAAAGTGGATTTATCTCTTTTGCTACGATTAACGTGGTAATTTTAGGCGCCTTTGGAGCAAACATGGTGATTTCTTTTTTAACTGTCTTTATAATGCTAACTAACCATTAGAAAATTAAAAGATTAATTTAAAAAGGTTTTGTTTAAGAAATATTGATGAAGAAAATCGTCAGAAAAATATGTTTAGTATCGTAAAAAGCGTGTCCATGATAATCTATATATGGCTGTCTTGGTGCATTGCACCTGCTTCTGTGTTGCTGCATGTGTCAGCTTGCTGCTGAGGATGGAGGAAACATGGGAGTAAGCAGGTTGTGTGATGTTGTGTTTTTAGTGGGCCAACATGCTCATACTTGGGCTAAAGCTATTTATTTTGATAGTATATATGGTTTTGATTCTCTACAAGAATTCAAATAAGGAATTAGAATCAGATTAGTTATCGCTTTCAAATTACACGTGCATGTAATCTAGCTAGCTGAGTTAATATGTTCAGTTTAAATCCTAGTTGAATTTTTAGTATTGCACTGTGACTCACTTGTCTACTATGGATCTGTGTGAGATTTAATCTCTTCTGTCACTCACCACGATCTAACGGTATAGATATTTTTTTTCTCTATTAACGTAAAAATTTCTAGCCTCTACAGCGTAGATAGATAGATAGATCCATCCTATGAGACCAGTCTATATTTATACCCTGCTTAAGTTGTGACACGTACGTCTAACCGCTAATTAAAAGCGCTTAATTTTAGGATAGGTTAGTGCTTTGAACAGAGTCTAAACTTGAACAAAGAAGTGTTCTCATCATAAGATTATTTTCAACCATCAGAGATGCATGGTGAACCAACCTCCTACACGATCATGACGAAGTCCAAAGACTCTGAACGCAGAATCAAATGCAAAAACGAAAACTACATCCTGTAGGCTGTAGTAGGAAACACAAGGATGATGATCAATCAATACAAGGCCAAATCTTCCAGTAATTTCGACAAGTTCTTCAAATAATGAACGGAAGGATCACGCCACAATTAACAGAAAGGCCGAAATCTACGGAGGGATGGATAACCCTCAGGCCTCAGCCTGAAAATAACATGGGCCCCCCTCACTTACGTGGGCCTAATGAAAGGTGCATTTTATCGGCCTAATGGCCTTCTTTTGAATCTGCCAACTTTTGTTTTTCACAAGGATAATCTGCTGTAGAAAACACGAAGAAAACTCCAACATTATAATGGGCCCTTAAAGGAAGGATAGCAACCGTTTTGAGTCCAAACACGGAATCACCTGAACCGTTAACTCTGCTTGATAGCGGATCATTCTAACGACCGATCGAGGCGTCGTCACCTGTCCTCATCGCCATCAATTTCTCGGCTGCCCCTCTGCCGTGCCGCCCTCTCGCAGAGGCAGAGAGAACACCGGTTGATGTCACACCGTACACCACCATTCGAGTGGCCGATCCCCCTCGCGCCACGCAAGGCAGAGCAAGCCACATCATTATGCTTCGCTCGATTGGCTAATGGCGAATCAAAGACGTACCCCCCTATTGATGATACACAAATAATTGGCCATGATCTGTGCAGCGCATAATTACGTTCTACGGAGTACCAGTAGTTCCCTGTAGAGCAATCATCAGCGTGAAATATTCGCCGAAGAGCTGATCAAGTACGGTTGGTTGATTGATGTTTGAGTCAAACACGCCGGATTATAGAACGACCAAATAATGTCCTAGTCATCGCCTCAGCGTTCGTCGTAGCCATTACCTCGTCTACACGTCCCGGCCCCGCCGGACACGTCGATGGCCCAAATGGGGAGGCCCGCGAGCGACAGTCTCGACCGGCACGCATCCACGCACGCGCACGGCGTGGTCCGGTCCCGTCCGTGCCTATCCGCCTCGGCGTAAATCTTGGAGGTGGTCAGCACGTGCATTATTACTAGCTTATCGCATCGCGTTACACGGCACGGCACGGCGAGATGCAAGCAGCAGAGCAGCGCAGGACGTGGGCGGTGGAGTGCTGGGATACGTGTCGCATCCCGCGGCGATGCGTGCTGGGCGGAGACCACGGCGGGGGTGTACCGAGCGTACTGCGGTTGCCGAGCGGTGATGAACTGTAGCGACGCGACGCGAGAGGATTCAATTCACCGCGACGAAACATCCAAAAGGACGCCGTGGCGTGGCTCGTTGTTGGTCAGGATATTTTTCCCCTGATGATTCCGCTGAATCCGGGCGAGATTTTGACGAGCAATCGCTGTACACGGCGACGTGAAGAAGAGGTAAAAAAGTAGTAAAGCGAATCTGGCTCGGTCCACCGGTGTTCCCTTCCCTAGGCCGGATGCGCAACAGCAACGGAAGCAGGATAAGGCCGAGATTAACCTCAGCCGCGGCCCACTAGGCGACGTCCACGTCACCCGAATCCTCTGGAAACCGCGTCCCCTCCCCGCCGTTTAAATACCCTCCACCTTAAGCTTCCTCTTCCCGAGCAACTCGCCACTGCAAAGCGCGCGCTCTCTCTCTCTCATCGCGCAGCCTTCCTCATTCCCGTCCTGATCCACTCCACCTCCCCAATCCACAGCGCGCGCCAGAGGAATCCGGCGCCGGTCGAGGCGGCCGCGCCGTCGTCACGCCCGTCCGCTCGATTCGGTCGCGTGTGCGCTAGGAAGTTCGTCATACGCCTCGCGGTTTTCACTTCGTGTTTTTTTTTACCTGTGGTTCGTTTAAAGCTCTCTTGATCTTAGATATAGCTTTGCTCGTTCTGATTAGGTATGTGGGGATGTTCTGGTCTCCCGTGATTGCGCGTGGATGGTGATTATAACTAATTTGCTTGATCTGATTGTGGTGGTGTCTGATTTGCCTGGTCTGATGTGTAGTACTGTTGTTTGATTTGCCGTGGTTTTATGTTGTTTATATAAGCGTTTGCCATGAGTCCGATTAATTATGCTATTGCGCTTTTCCCTAGGTGTCATACTGTCATTCTCGATTATTACAAGATTTAGTGCAAACCGATAGATGTTCATCCCCAAAAACTCGTCTGCGAGTATTGCATGCCTTTGATTCATGTGCGTGCACACGGGATAGTTCGAGTTCCTGTTTGATATTGATTCGTTGGCGCTGGTTGTTTGGTTGGTTACTTGGTTTATTGGCTAGAATTGTTTGTGTGCAAAGGTGGGATCATGGTTGCAAGGGCATATTGATGAATGACGATTCATAAGCGTGGAAAGCAATCTCTGTGCAAGGAGTTATTAGGATTCTTTGTGCGTATTCACTCTAAACCGAGAATCTTGTATTGCTATAAGCACCACGTTGCTTATTTTTAACCAATGTTATCTGCATATGGACTCTGCATTTTGCTTCCTCTCCTTGTACCAGATCCAGTACGCTATGTTTCTGTCTCTTCCATGGTCCATCTCTCCTGCCAAAAAAAAGAATAAAAAAATTCTAGACCAAATTCAGGGAAGAAAATAAATTTTATCAGGCAAGGGAGCGACTGAGGCGAGGGGGAACTTATCACTTTTCTGGACAAATCCTTCAATTTACCCTCATCTATATCAATGAAATTGAGAAGGCAGTGGACTACTTATCATGTATTGGCTACTAATTTTCTCCACTCCTTGGCAGAGAATTAGGAAAGTGAATTCTCTTATGCAGGTTCTGCCAGAGTATCGAACCAGTCATTGAGATGACTGTATTCAGTAGAGAAGTGTTGTAGATAGGTTAAATTTCAGGTACAAACCATTGAAGTAAAAAAGTCTTTAGTATGATGGATGTGAGAGGCTCAAGGAGTTTACTGATTGGAGAAGCAAAGGAATAAGTTTTTTTATGTGGATGTGCACTGGATTTTAACTAAAAGAACGGAGAAGTTCCTTTTGTTGAAGATGAAGCTGTTGGCAGTTGGAGGTAGGCTCCCTTGTGATCTAACGTCCTAAGTAACAACGTATCTGAATGGTGTAAGCTAACAACCAAAGCCTTATCATGAAACCGCTACGCTTGTTTTTTCTTTTTTTCTTTTTTTTGTTTCCTGGCATTTGATGCTGTTACGTGTTCCTCTTGCCAGAGAATGGGGTGGACACCACAGTAAGTTTGATGCAGATGGATACTGTTCGAATTGCTTGGGAACTCTTCTATGGAATCTGGATGGATACCTTATTGAGTAGTAAATTTCTTTCTACAGCTCGCTATCCAGATAGTGCTAGCTGTGATTGTTTGGTGATCAATCTATTGGGATTGTGCCAATTGGAGCTGTTCGACATTGCTTTGGTCTTTTGTTGATATGCCTGGAGTTCAGCAGTATACAGCAACCCTGGAGTGCATGCAGTGGTTTCCTCGTTTTTTTAGGACCTGACTGCATTCTGTAGTGAGAACTATCCTGCTAAACGCATAATACTTGCAGGTGTTTTGTGTTGTATTGGCAACGTGATAGTTTTAGTGGTGCAAAACATTCAAGATGGGTGCCATGGACCTACAACTTGAGTCTACTGCTGTTCAACATGGACAAGCTAAGCTAAATGTGGAGGAACATGCTCTAGTCTCTCTGTTGTCTGATGAGAAGTACACAGCTGAAAAGATCGAAGATGTGGACCCCGATGATTATGAGAGACTTGAGAAAGGGATAATGCAGTATGGGTATGTATTTTTGTTCTCTGGTTAGGCGTTCTCGATAAGCTCATTAAGTGCCGACAAGTTTGTGCTTAATGTACTATGGCAGGTGTGCACATTACCGAAGAAGGTGCCGCATTCGAGCTCCATGTTGCAACGAGATTTTTGATTGTCGGCATTGCCACAATGAAACAAAGGTATGGTTTTTGAGTTGATGTGGAAGTGCAATAGTTAAAAGTATGTTACTCTTTTAGCCATGCTATTCTAGGTGGTTTTGATGTAGAAATAGTCAGTTACCCACAAAGGCTTTGATTAACAGCTGTTCATATTAATGCATATGTTTGAAGAGCACTAGTGAGTGTAAAACTTTTTTTAAAAACAAACAGCGAGCATAAAAAGGTTTTAAAAACCAAACAATGTTCTGATCATTCACTCATTTTATAGCTGGATATGATTTAGAAATCAGATAAATGGTATGGTTGTGACAGAAAATGAAAGACACAAAATAGAACCACTAAACCGCTGCCAGCTGTCCATTATGACTTTGCACATGATTGTCGTCCATCTGTAACAGTTGAAATCAGTTATATTTTCCATCCTTACATTGAAGCTGTAATTTGACGTACTTGCTTATGGGCTGTTAGATGTACACAACTTATTTGTATTGTACCAGCAATTTGTTGGCAACTGCAATACATCCTTTTGTTCTTCTCCTGATGTCTGAATCGTCACTGTTTTGGTTTATACTGCATACTTGGACCTTCCTTAGCAGTTTCCAAGCTGAACTATACAAAGTATCTAATCTTTACCATGGAATTAACTGTTGGTTAAAAATATGGAAAATTGATGACATCCAAACTGTTTTGACAGAATTCAATTAAAATTGATGCTGTGAAGAGGCATGAACTCCCACGCCATGAAGTGCAGCAGGTTATATGCTCGTTGTGTGGCACGAAACAAGAGGTACAGTTGAGCTATCCTTGTTGCTTGCATCGTAACATTATTAATTATCTGGCATCTAGTGTAATCATGATAACTCTTTTATGTTACCAGGTACGGCAAGTATGTATCAGTTGTGGTGTATGCATGGGGAAGTACTTCTGTGAAGTGTGCAAACTCTTTGATGATGATGTTAGTAAAAGAATAACTATTTTAATTGCCTTGTCTATTTGTAGTAAGTAGTTATGGAAGTATTGTCATAATGACACTCCTTTCTACAATGTCAGGTTTCAAAACAGCAATATCATTGCAATGGTTGTGGAATATGCAGGTTTGCATCTCTTTTTTGTTGTGCGATCAATATGAACTGGAAAATATTTACATTTTGACTATGTTTGCAGAATTGGTGGCAGGGAGAATTTCTTTCACTGCTCAAAATGCGGTAATGCCTCTTGTCTCCAACGTTGCATACCATACCGAAGTACTATAATTTAACGTAGTGCCATTTAAGGATTCTTTTAGTCCTGGAACTCTTAAATTGATGGGAAAAGGATACCGATTGATTTAATGACAGATCTTGTTTAGGCTACTTTACCCAATAGAGGCATATGCATCATGCATGGGTTGTATGGACTTCTGCTATGATAGGAATACAGTTTTTCCCCCCAAATGTTCTCTGTACACTGTATATTACTAGATGAATATCTTGTACCTTTTGGAAGTCTACTAAGATCTTGCATCGTTTACTTCGACTATTTAACCTTGTTAGCTGAACTTGTTCAAACCCTCACTTGATTTATGACTTCACTTCTATTATTTATATGCATATGAATGAATTTGTATGGTTCACCTTTGTTTATCTGTTTCATGCAGGATGCTGTTATTCTATAGTATTGAAGAACAGTCATGCATGTGTTGAAGGAGCGATGCATCATAACTGTCCAATCTGCTTTGAGGTAGTCATCAACTGTTCTTTTATGTATGGTTATATGCAGCATACTGTGGATTATATCGTTGATGAGTGACTTGTCACCTTGTTTTCAAGTTGTTTCTTGACTGATCTTGTTACACATATTTCAGTACCTTTTTGAATCGACCAATGATGTTTCCGTCTTGCCCTGTGGTCATACTATTCATGTTAAGTGCTTGCAAGAAATGGAGGAGCACTGCCAGTAAGTCGATCCTTCTTGGCCCTTTGTTTACTATTTGTAATGATGTCATGAGTGGTTGGTTTTGACAGCTTAAAATTGATGCTCAGATTTGCTTGCCCGCTTTGCTCTAAATCTGTCTGCGACATGTCGAAGGCATGGGAGAGATTGGACGAGGAACTAGCAACAATATCCGACACCTGTGACAATAAAATGGTAATGCTCTCTTCTCTGCCCTTCTCCTCTTGTCAGTAGGAACTAAGCAAACCATTGAATGTTGCAGAAAGTTGTTCTAACTTCTACACCAATATGCTATCTTATGCTTGCCGTTAGCCATGTCAATAAAGTAACTTGAAATATCATGTATAATTGTATTTACCTCATGTCAGAAATCATTCAGTCTTACCTGGCCAAATTTCATCCAAATGTTGAGTTTGTTGGCAGTAGCTAATTTGGTTCCTTTGCATTACCCTGAAGGTGCGCATATTATGCAACGATTGTGGGGCAACATCAGAAGTGCAGTTCCATTTGATTGCGCACAAGTGCCAGAAGTGCAAGTCCTACAACACCCGCCAGATATGAAGTGGTCAAGTTTTGATGTGATTCATTTTGTATGGGAAGAGAGCCCTGGGGGGATTCTACATTTTGCAAGACAAACCCTGTTGACGCCTCTGGGGATCTGCTGAGCTCTCTGCCGTTTTCTTGCTCATTGGATGCCTCAGCGGAGGCAAATTACTCCCATCTGAAATTCATCTAGCTGCTGTTTGCTGTTTGCTCCTGTGTTCAATTTATTACCTCGCCGTGTCGCGGACTCGCAGCCCTGTTCAGCTTAAGTTTCAACTGGTACTAGCTGAGATAATAATGCACGTCTACTCAAGCTTCTAGGCTTAAATTGTTCATGTAAGATGTGGCTAGCTTGTTTATGGTGTGTACTTGTTCAGTCTCAGGCAAACACTGTAGCGGTTAGTGGCATATTACTTCTTGCGCGTGTGCGTGTGTAGTAGGATTGCGGATTGCAGGACATGGGTGTTATTTGTTGGTAGGAGCTGTGGTACTTGCAGTACTCACCATTTCTCATGTTCAATGCCGGTCCCTTATGCCGGTCCTGTTCAGTTCCTACCTTGCTCGGCTGAAAGAAAACGGCAAAATCTACTTCAGTTCACTCTGTTCTGATTATTTGACAGAGGGCCAAGTATCGTGTTTTTTTTGGGTTCGTCTCTTTGATTGTGCTAGTATCTGGGTGCTCCTAGGGATGATGACCTTATCTTTTGCCTTACAACTTATTTATAAGCTGCTGTAAAAATTTAAAATTTAAAGTTAATTTGATGTTTTTTTCATCAAAATCGTCCGGCTTACCCGGTTGAACACGAGCACACACCGCCCTTGAGGCAATTAATTGCCGTAGCCATTGGATGCCTTCTGGCCTTTCGCGTACGGCGCAAGGGCCACCACTGATTGAGCCAAGCAGGCAGGTTTTTGCGTTGTCCTCGCGTCGATGTAACAAGCCACTGGAGCTCACAGGGGAGCAGAGCCAACAGGCTACTACAGCTCAATGAATGGGATGCCCGATAATTGCACTGCGACTGTAGTTAGTGCCTCTGACGCTTCACCATGAGGCGGCCCTGAGCTTTTGCAACCTTTTCCCTTTGGGAGCGTCTGATCCCTGCTTATGATACACATAACACCTCCAAGCTCTCCTTTTCACTGTTCGAAGGGCACAGTGTGACCCATCATCAAACATCAGCTAAGTCGGCATGATGGGCAGCTTAGGCAAGCGCACCGACGAAGATTCAGAAAGTAAAATGATGAACCAACCAGAAAAGAAAAATGCTGGGAAACAAGGAGAAGATGCATTGAGAATTCAGCAGGGAGAACAGTTTGCTGTGAAATTATGGGGGGTTGATATATTGATTGGCACATGAATATTGCTCGTCTTACAGGCAAAATGAGGAATCCCCACACAATCCATGAAAATCATCTAGCCGTTGCACTTCTGTTTGCACAAACCGGCTAAATTAAAAACTTCTCCATTCAGAAAAACTAGAACGGGAAGCGGTTTTCCTTCATTTCCCTACCAAAACCTGAATCTCCATCCAAAAGAGGTAGTAGTAGCAGTCAGTCGCTTTCCTGCACCACCACTCACCAGCACTACTACTACTTCTACTGCCGATTTTCACCAAGCCAGGAGTGCAGAAGAACCGGCAGAATCCAGCATCATGAGCTCCTCCACCTCCTCGATCTCCTCCTCGATGTAGTCCCTCCTGCACTCGTTGCTGCAGAATGCCCTCTCTCCCCTGCATTGCAATGAGCCAACAAAAACGTTTAGCAACTGAAACATAAACATCCCACCTATCTCATGGAAATGCAAGCTATGGACTGAGTTCAGGACTACTCACAGATACATGTAGATGTCCCTGTTCTCTTGCAGCCTCTTCCTGCAGTAGCAGCATGAGCGGGAAACAGCACCCGCCGGCATCGCCGGCAGCTCGCCGATGGGCTCGACGGTGAAGATTGGCTTCTTGGAACTCCTTGGAACACCCTTGCACACCTCCAGTGTCTCGTCTCCCAGAATGTGCGTCGTCCTCGGGTTCGGGCCGTGCTCGATCACACAGGTGTACTCTTCAGACAGAGCAAAGTCCGCAATCTCATCCAGAGTGATGACACTACCTGAACCGGTTTTCTGCATTGCGGCATCACTCGCCGCCTTCGGCAACCCGAGCTCAAGAAATGGCCTGATGGAATCAAGAAACGAGCTCGTGACACCCAAACACGAGGAGCTCTCATCGGCGGTGAGGGCGTCGACGAGGCCGAGGCCGACTCTGGGAGGGCTAGTTCTGAACTTCAGATCAGCCTCGACACCCAGCAACCCAGAGGACTTGAGATTGGTGCTTCCAGTGCTCGATGACAGGTTCTTGAAATCCAATGGAGAGGTTGGGCTCCAGGCAGAGTCAGGGTCCACTGCGTTCAATCCTTTGCTGCTCAGCCTCACAAAGAGGCCGGGGACCCTGAAGAAACCAGTGGGGGCAGTGCTCTTCTGTGCAAGGCCCTGAAGATTGGATTCCTCCATGGCTTGCTCTTGATGAGCGATGGCTGTCGTCTTGTTCACAAGCACCAAAGATGAGAGCAACCTGTCCCTGAAAATAGCCAAAATTTTTGTTCTGTTGCATATCAGGTCAGTCGATGATGATGGAAGCAAACAAAAGTGAAAGGAAATTCCAGCTTTTGCTTTTTTAACTCATCAAGTCAAAGGTGCAAAGAAGAGAAAAGAAGAAGATGATGATGATGATCTATGAGCATCATAAGTACATAAACAATAGTAAAAAAAAGTTAGTACTTGAAAAAAAGGTTGGTTTGGTTTACTGATGGCATCTGTGCGGCAGGTCCAAAAAGCAAGAAAAGATCACTGGTTCCAACAACGAGCATCTATCTCATCACATTAATCAAGATTGCAAACTAAAAACAAGATCGTGTATAAAACTCACTTGATCAACATGATCATGGCAAGAAAAACTAGAACAAGCACACAACCATTCAGAACAAGAAATCAACACGAACTTCTCCCCCCCAACTCCTCCCTATTCCCTAACAGCCCAGATCAATCTCAGTCGCTTTAAAGAGGACTTTATATGGAGAGATGCGGCGGCAATACAACGCTGGCATTGCGGCGACCATGAAAAGGAATAACATCATCACCGCCAGCGCCACCGACCCAAGAATCCGACCGATACAAGAGAACCGCATGCAGGCCCAAATCAACAATCAATGCTACTACCTATACTAACCAATCCGAACCTGAACCTGAACCCATGTAATCTCACGCCGGAATCGAAGACGAACCCAACCAAGATCAACAAACTAGCTAGTACATACCACATCCCAGTGCGCCAACATCCATGAACAGGCAGTGCAACAGTCCAAGAAACGAGCACTAGCAGCTTCGAGAAACCAAACCGTGGGGTGGCGGTGGAGTTGTTACCTGGCGACCGGCCGGGACGTCGTCACGGCGAGGCTGGTTCTCGGCGTCGAGGCGGTGGTGGCTTCTCTCCTCTCGCGAGGCGGGGTTAAGAAGGGCGAGGAGAGAGGGAGGAGGAGGAGGAGGCTTGCACAGCAATCTGCTTCTTGCTCCGCTCCTCCTGACCCCGCTGCTCTGCTTTCCGTGAGGTTTCTTGTGTGCGTGGGTGTGTTTATGGGAAGAAGACAAGTGTCCCCGCGCGGGGCGGCATGCACAGCGCAAAGGCAACGGCCGGGTGCGGTGCGGTGGCTTCTCCAGGGCTCAACACCCCACCACTCCGCTTTACCACTACCATCTCTCTGTGTCTGTGTCTCTGATTGACTCCTCCTGTTTTTTTGTTTTTTTTATGTCTTTGAATTTTCTTTTCCTCTGCTTTTCTTTCTGTTTCTTGGAAGACACTCTCTCTCTACTCTTTCGCAGTGTGAGGGTCTACGCTTTCGTGCTACCACTGACCCTATCAACCCGCAAAACAGAGTGGCTTATTACTACATAATTAATTAAGTATTTGTTAATTTTTTAAAAATGGATTAATATAATTTTTTAAAGCAACTTTCATATAACAACTTTAAAAAAACACCGTTTAGCAGTTTGAAAAACGTGCGCGCGAAAAAAAAAGATGAGTTGAAAAAGTAGGATGAAAAACATAGGCTTGGTGCTACCACTAACCCGGTTTGTCACTCTAGTTATTTCATAAGAACAAAACAATACAGAACAATTTTTATTTTGTACTTATGCGTTGGTTTTTTAAGTGCTCTTACGCTTCTTGCGTGTCATGAATCATGAGCGTAAATATCACGTCATACAAAAGTGACAAAAAAAAAGTTCACGCGCTTCTTTTACAGTGTTTGCTCAGATCATCATGGTCATATGCTGCGTGACCCATGACTCGCTAATCGCGTTGATTTACCTGTGACAAATTTGCAAGTACTAGTGGCGAAACTACTCCAGTATATTAACTCATACTAAGATTTTACTCTTACTGGAGTACTGTTTCTCTGAAAAGCAATTGTGCTTGCACGTGTGGACGACTGGAGGTGGCAAACGGCAGCGTTACAAATTTCTTTTTCCGTCCTATTTTGACCGCCACGGTGAAAACGTTGAACCACGTATTTTGTCGCCTTGCGCGGCGAGAGACAGCTAGGCCCGACACGTGTACGACGTCGCATCGTACGTCTGTGGAGTAGGGACCCGTTGCTTTCCGTTTTTACTTTTCCCATCTTTTACCGCTAATAAAAGCGATTGGCACATGCTAATTACGCTGTTTTGTGTCTGACGCGAGACAGAATTTGTACCCGCAGTCCCCACCACTGTCACAAGTTAAAACTCGTAGAACGTGGCATCTTCTCATCCTCTCATGTGAACTCTATGGTATAAGACCAGTCTCAATGGAGTTTCATGAGGGGTTTCATGCACATTAAATAGAGTGTCATATCAGCTTTTTGTATGAAATTAGTAGGAGAGAGAAGGGAAAAGTTTCATCCCCATGAAACCTTTGAGCGTTGTTTCCAAGACATTGGAAACTGGATGAAACCCTCATTGAGAGTGTTTTTTCGTTTCATGACGTACATGCACTTCTCTGATTGGGTGGAAGAGGAATGAGAGAGTTAATGGTGGGACTAAAATAACAAGTGAAACCGTGCAATGAAACTATGCACTGAGAATAGAAGTCAATTTCATTTTAAATTTCGTATCTTGGAAACCGAGAGGTGAAACATTGCATTGAGACTGGCCTAATAAGTATAATTAACCATGCATGCTTAACGGTTGAAACATGCTGTACTCGCCTTTTAATCGCAAAAATCCTATTATTTGAAACAATCATCTGTTCTTCTTGGCATTTGCGCGTTGCCTTTTGTTGTTTCAATCGATCAATTTACTGAAACTACTAGTCGTTATTTGATTCCGTTGGCGATAGTATTTCAAGCAGGCAACTGAGGCAAGAAATTTTCTCTATCCTGACAGTATTATGAGTTTATGACATGGGTAGACTACACCCGTTTGCACAAATTCGTGATAGATTCAATGCTTCTAACAAAAGCCACTCTAAGGGCCCATTCTAAAGTCTGTTTCGTTTTAAAACAGATGATTAGTCGTAAACATATAATAATTGAGTATTATTGTTAGAAAAATTAAAAAATAGATTTATTTATTTATTTTAAAGACTTATATATATAATATTTTGGAAAACGTGCTAATAAAAATCAGCTAAGCCCAAACATAGTTTGGAACGCGCACTTAGGGTGTGTTGTTCATCCACTTTTCCAACTCAACTCTTTATTTTTCCGCGCACACGTTTTACAAACGGTTAAACAGTATATTTTTTTACATAAAGTTTCTATACGAAAGTTGCTTTAAAAAATCATATTAATTTATTTTTTAAAAAATAAATTAATATTTAATTAATTATATGCTAATGAGTTGTTTCGTTATTTTCAATATCCAACGAACGCACCTAAGCCTAAGCCTAAGCCCTAACCAGGTTAATAATATTTTTTCTTTCGTTTTGAGCTTACAACCGGGCAAATGCAGTACACACGTACTGTCCTATGGTTTCTTGAGATTCAGACTAGTAGATGCCAATTAGCATGGTGATTAGCGTCAGTGCATTAGGTCATGGGGGACAGGTGTCGATTCCCAACATGTCGTTATCGCATCGGTAACCGTGTATCAGCGGCAGCAATCGCCTTTACCTTCGTGCTAAACCCTCTCGTGCGGTACGATGATTAAGGCAGGCTGGTTAGATTAACCCGATCCATGTCGGCAACCACGAAAAATTCCTCTCGCTCGGAGCCCTCTCCCCACCCTCCACTTTAATAAGTACTCGTTTTTACAGTGGCCTTTTTAACTTTTTCTTCGATTGACATTTACACAGGCTGCAGCAGTGACTGCATTGGCACTGTCACTGCGCGTGTGTGTGTGCAGTAGATTTTATTAGCCTGATGACATATCTATCTCTCTGCATCTACCTGCAGCAACGCGTTGTTTGTGATGCAAAGTTTTCAAGTCCACAGTTGTTTGCATGTAATGGCCTTTGGGCTGTGGCGATCGATGCAACGTTGCAGTTGCAAAGTTTTCAAGGTTTTTTCCTTTTTTTTTTCAGTGTCGGTTTCACTTTCAGATGCTGCCATGAGCGGATTGGCTGCCTTTCTCTGTTCTCAGCGAGGAGATTGAAGACTGATCTGTGTCCTCGTGTTTTGTTTGCACTTAGCACGATGGCATCGTAGTACGTCGAAGTGATTGGGCAGGTTGATCGAGAAGTCTTGGTGGTTTGACTAGTAGCGTCTTGGCTCGCACACAACGCGATGCTCTCTGGTTGCTGGAGGAGGGCTATGGCTGTGTGCAATGCAGTCGTGGCCAAAAGAACAACTTAAACAAAGCAATAATAAAAAATGTAGTAGTAGGTGTATGTATAAAACAGCTTTGCAGATTGCCGAAACAAATTGCCAAGCTGCTGGAATGATTGGAACCGCATATATAATAGTTCAGCTCGATCTGCAAGTGTGCAAGAAAACCGCCCTTAGTTTACGGGTGATGTCTACAAGTAACTGAAGAAACAAGTGGACGATATATACTCCTACCATTACATGGCTTAACTTGTGAGTCCTTCCAAAATCCAAAGCTAGCTAGCTACACGCTTTGCTTTTGCATATCGAGAACCTGTGCTGATGCATGCTTGGAGCAGGGGAAAACACGCCACGGCATGGAAAAGTTCAGTAATTCTCTTTGTCATGCGGTTTCAAGTCGTTTTTCTGAGGATCATTTTGACGACGAAGAACAATGAGAAGAACCAGGTTCTTAGCCCAATAGAAGTACTGAAGTACCTATAATCTACCATTACACAGTAACTAACTAACTACTATCGCGAAAGAACAAGGTAGAATCTCTCTGCCTTTTGCGTCAAGAAAAAAAGAAACTATCCCGAAAGAAATCTTTTTTTTAAAAAAAAAACCCTATCACGGAAGAAATCTGAAAAGGATGAATCATGACCATCAGGATAGAAGCGAGCACTGGCACTTTAGGTATAAGCAACGGGTCCAAGACGAATTAACATCACTTCTGAAGTTCTGATGCTCTGAATTAACATCAGTGCCTCCCGGTGAAACCGCTTATTTTCGTCTTAAAGCGACAAGCGAAGAGTAAGGTGCTGTATGCACTAATGCTACCACTGCACTTGCATTGCATGCCTTGATCTCCAAGAAAAAGCATCTGCAACTCGCATATGCAGATATGCTAGCTGCTCTGTCTAGATCTCCAAGAAAAAATATACAGTACATCATATGAAACTATTCTAAACTCTTAAATGGATATTTTCTTGTAGTTTGTATATCACTTAAATAGTTATAAAAAAAATTTTAAAAATTTTGAAAAGATGTATTAATATGTGATATATCACTTCACAAACATATAATTTAAAATTCAACTTTTACACGTTGCAACAAAAAAAAATTAAACTACACCAAGTTACACAGCGCAACTTGCTGCCAGCGCCAGCGCACTCGCACGTCTACAGGTCGCTTGCTTTCTCTGTGGTCTGTAGCACTGCTGCGCAGCCTGCGCTTGCATATGTTGCCGCAACTGACGACAGATTCATTTCGCTTTGAACAAGACACAGACTCTCGTGAAGCGGACGGCCCATGGGTTCTCATGCGAGGCCGGCCCAGATAAAGTTAGAATAGCCCAATCAAGCCCATCAGGACTTCAGAGGAAAGAAGGTACAAAGTCCACTCCCTACCCCGTATGAGTCCGACTCGGTTCGATTTCACCGGCCATATATAGTGTGCCGCTTGTGTACTTGTGCAACATCCGTGCCGGCCCTGAGCCCCCGACTTTATCCAAGCAAAGCACACAAGGCTCGGCTCACGTACGTACTAGTTTAATCACTGTCTTACACTTGACCGACCGGAGATCAGATTCGATCTCAGCATGTCGTCGGCGGCGCCGTTGACGATGGGGGAGAAGCTTTCCGGCGTGCCCCGTAGTCAGATGTGGACGGGCGCCGTCCTTCTGCCGTGCATAATCCTGTTCGTCTGGTGGGGCGAGGCGTACGCCCTCGTGAACCGGACCGACCCTGCCTTCTTCAGCACCGTCCCGGTGGCGGCTGCCGCTGCTGGTCTCGTGGGGCGTCTACATGTCGCTGGTCTGCTTCGTCATGTCCTACGTCAGGCTGTTCCTGCCGCACACGCCGGTGGCCGTGGACGACGCCGTCCAGTACGTCGGGCTCTGCGGCGTCGGGGTCTCTCTCGGGGTGATCGAGGGCTTCGTCTTTGCCTTGGCGAAGGACAGCCGCGTCGTTTTGCGTCTTCGCGGCGTTCGTTGTCGGCGTGTTGGTGCTGTGGGCATGGCTGGTTGCGAGGTACCGTCGGCCACCGGCGGATCTACCTCTGTAACTCTGTCCACATCCAAATGCACCTGGAAGATATACAGAGGGTGTTCTAGTTCATATATAGTTTTCTTTCTTCCTGTGATTGAGAATACCCAGTTTTTCTGTATAGTCACCCATTTCGCATGCGTGGTGCGCTGCGCACGCCGGCACGCGTGTAGCGTAGGACCGTTCCATCAATTAACGGTCAGTTGAACAACAGATTTACTACACTGTACAGAATTAATGTTGTCATGAGTGCAACCGAATGCTAGCCGCAGGAACTCCATCACCGAAATGTACTATGTATAAATACGTGCATAATCATGAATACTTCTTTAGTAGAAGTATATAAGCATTTCTGAGATATCTGGAACAAATTAAAAGTTAGGTAAAATTACTTTCACACCCATAGTTTATTTCCTGGCGTCATCTCTTGACTGGCAAAAGCTACACGCCCATAATTAAAAGTCAGAGAGGAGCCCAATCGAGCCCATTGGGAGAACTCCACTCCCTAATCCTAGTATGAGTGCGACGCTTGTGCACCATCCCCGCAGGCCCCGACTGCTCTCAATGCACGTACTACGGTACTTGTTTCGTCACGTCTTACACTCGAGGCCGGCCGGCCGGAGAGATCATATCAATCAGCATGTGGGCGGCGGCGCCATTGACAGTCGGGGAGAAGTTTTCAGATGCTGCCATGAGCGGATTGGCTGGCCGTTCTCTGTTCTCAGCGAAAGATTGAAGACTCTGAGTCCTTGTGTTTTGTTTGCACTTGGCAGTTGTCACGATGGCGTAGTACGTTCGAAGTCCTGGTGGTTTGACTAGCGCCTTCTTGTGGTTCGCAGCACACAACGCGATGCTGGACATGGCTGTGCAGTGCAGGCATGGCCTAAACAAAGTACTCCAACAACTGGTGTAAGCAATAATAGAAAATATACTGTTACTCCATAAAACAGCTTTGCATATTTCCGAAACGATTGCCATGCTGCAGGAATGATTAGGGGTAGGCTCCGAGCGAAGAATTTTTGCGGAGAGCTTGGCATTTATGTAGGCAACGCGTCCAAGATGACTTAACACCACTTCTGATGCTCTGAATTAAAATTCAAAGAAGCCAACATTTGGAAATCAGATCATATCAGATAAGCTAACATGACAATAGGATCAGTACGATGTGTATACAGTGGAAGCTCTGCAGGCTCACTTTCTACTGTGTTAATTCTGCACAATCTCAGAAGGCTTAGAGGCTCAGTGCAAACTCCCATAGCAAAGTACGCCATCGGTCATCAGCCCACGATTTGGTTACACAAAAAATGACATGAATGAAAATCTAGGAAAAATTCTAATTCTCAGGTATTGCAGTTAAAGCTAAGCCACGATGGTAGCCGGCCACGACGCGTGTTTGTCGAGTTTGATGGATCGCCCATTTCCTGCCTGGTGAGACAACCACAAATTAGATTAGTGTAACATGTAAGTACAAACAAAGATTGGATAAGGTTACCTGATTGTATTACCACAAATTAGATTACCAGATTGTATTAATTCTAGAATTCCTGTTTGCTGAGAAGCGAGTAGACAGTCTCTGATGCGTCTGCGTCTATTGAAATTAAGATCAGCAAGTTTGGTAATGCCAGTATATCAGTAACCTTTTTTTCACTTAAGTTTGCCAAAGAAGGTATAATAAGTTTTGGATGGAGAGTACCTGTAACCGCAAATACGCAGATCTGTGATAGGCTTCAAATGATTTAACATCTGCAGGGAAACATTTAAGCTTATGAATCACTACAAAGCAACTGCAGCTATATAGGGCATTGGAAATACTTGTCATTATTGGTGGACCTACATGAGTGATGAATATCCAATGTCCTGAATACCATGAACAACAAACGCCGATCACACTCAGATAGAAAAGATAATTTTGCTATGCAAGACGCATCAGCTGGCATTTTCTCATCTGCATCTTCAACTGCCTGGATCTCCAGTGGTATGTCATCAGAGTCCTCATCAATATCGAGCACAACGTGATTTGGATCAATAGCGGTTTTTCTTTCATTGTTACATAAACATAATGTTGAGTTCATAAGTACTAGGAGAACAACAATAATGTCCGAGTAAAACCAATGAGGAAGCGTACCTTTTGAACTCATAGCAGCTGATTTCCATAATCTCCGAAAAATTATGGTGAGCTCAACTATGCACAGCCCAGTATTGACAATGCAGGATACCTAGAAAAAGGGATGTAGTAAAAATTTGCCCCACTAAAAAACGCATAGTGAATCTACAAATAAACTTATAAGAATATAAATCTGCTTGTGATGGTGCCAAAGCGTATGGCCTAAAGTGACTACAGCACAGGTAAAACTTGGCAAAACCCTCATCAGAATGGCTTTGAGAGGTGTAGCATGGGTGGTGTGTTCCTACATAAGGACAATGTTTTTTTAAAAAAAATTTGATGCAATCATAATATATATTGTGTCAAGAAAGATACCCACCAGAAGTTTATAGATCAGCAATACATGAGGTGTACAGATAGCAATTGTTCCAATCACACCAAATAAAGCCTCCAGAAAACGAATATATTTCAATTCCAATTCAATCAAAACAAACACCGCAAAACATACCACCACCATCATGGCAGACAACAGATAAACCTTGAAAAAAGATCCAAATGTCAGTTAAACATGCATATAGAAGGCATATAGAACCTACGTAAAACTGAATAATTAATCTTACTCACCAATTTTATCTTCTTCTTATGGGCACACAGCAGCATTATATAGGTGTAGTTGGCAATGCAAGCCACAACATTGCATACAATCATCATCATCGTGTTGTCCCTTTTTAGGACTGAAAAAGCATATAAAATCCAGATAACTGCAGCAATCAATCCTACACACATAGAGAGGCCAGTGAACACGGCAATGGTGTGTTCCATGGTTCCTTTGTGCACGAAGTAGATCCATGGAGATATCAAGAATACAATGGTGAGCGTGTTTGAGAGAACAGAAAAAGATTCCCAAGGATATTTTCCTGTCCAGCAGCTCCCTAATCAAACGAAACAGAAATGTAAATTCAACAAATGAGTTTGTAAGCAAATGGGAGTACTTAGAACACCAAGGGTCTGTTCGGCAGATCGAGTTACGAACGCGTACAGTGCCGCACAGTGTTTTTCCTCCCGCGCACGCTTTTCAAACTACTACACGGTGAACTTTTTTGCAAAAAGTTTCTATACAAAAGTTGCTTAAAAAAAATCAAATTAATCCATTTTTGAAAAAAAATTTAGCTAATACTTAATTAATCACGCGCTAATGACCGTTCCGTTTTCCGTGTTTACTGTGCGCGTTCTGAACCTTCTCAGCCGAACAAAGCCTTGGTCACTTATTCTACCACCTAAAAACATATATAGAGAATCATACTGGAGATGCTAGAGAGCATAGACGAGATGTGTGATAGACATACGGCTGTGGGAGCAGCGGTAGGATTGGGCATTGAGTGCTGCACCTCGTGATGTTGCATCACAAAGGATTGTTGTATTCTGGAAACCCGATACTGATAAATGGCAAAAGAGATTGATGAGATAAGGTTCCACTGCCCGCTGCTGTGAAGCAACTCTAGGGATCTAGGAAGAAATTTATAATACATTTGCAAAACCTGACTGTACAGACAAGAGCATAAACAGCTGATGGTCCTTAACTAGTCAGAGTTAAACAAGGAGAAATCACTTTAAAACTGATATTGATCCGTAACTAGCTGACCAAGTAAAAGCTCAGAAAGCATCAATTTAAAGTCATATGTAATTACAATACAAATCATGATTGACATAGAAATCAGTATATTGAACAATAGCATAGAACTTCATCATGTAACAGAAATATTAAAAGCACATCGAAATAGCTTATGAATCACGTTAAAAACAGAAACTAGTATTGAACAGTAACACAGATCAGCATAATTTATAAATATCAAGTAAAAGTTACTATAGTAGCTGCATTATATAACCAACTATATTGCTGAGGTGGTCAAAATTATTTGGTACCATAGACCGGTTGTTCACCAACTATACTGAAGTTTAGATCAAAGCATACTGTATACAAGAAATGTATGTATACCTAAAATGTGGCCTTAACATAATCTGCAAAATCTAGAACCAGTCCCTTATAAACATATCAAATCAGTAAATGTATCAGTTCTTGTGTCGTATAGAAACATGATAAACATCAGCCTTTGATATCATCGTCCACAAGGAACGCAATTCAGGTCACACACACTGTCTGAAATAACCTGCTCGATGATACACTGAGAAGTGGCACATTCTAACATTTGTCAACAGCTAGATCCAATTATTCCAGAATTGAAAGTCATTGCAATTCCATAAAGTTAAAAGCCACACCAACAAAATCACAAGGCGTAAGCTAAAAATGCGCCCATACATACAAAGCTCGCAAATAATTCAGGTGAGTTAGAAGCTATCACCAGAAATGTACAGATGTGTTATTCCGAAATCTGAAGTAGTTTGGCGATTCCAAGTCATAACAACATGTACTTCAACTCCCAAACCTTTTGAGTGCGCAAGTCTTAATCGCAAACTGTTCTAATCGAAGCGAAATCGGAGGTTACCTTAGGTGATTGCAATATCTGCCGACGCTAGGAAGTCCGGGCGTGCCTAGACGACAAGATTCACCAGTTATACCTCCGATCGAGGCCTCCTGCGAAGTACGAACAGCGGCACAGAGACGCCATGTCATCGTCGAATCAGAGAGGATTCGGTGAGTACATTAGAGGAAACAGAAACAGAGGAAACACGCGGTGGAAGAGGGGACGGATGGACATGAACGGACATGAAGGATATGGATGTACCTTCGCCACCACCCGCCGCCGCCGCCGCCCCCGCCGGCGTCGCGTCGCGTCGCGCGTGGCCTCGTCTCGCGCGTGAGAGCGGCGATGTAAGGGCAAGTCTCCAACTCTCAAGGGAGGGGGGAGTATTTTGGTTCCCCACAGGCCAGAAACGACGGTCGGCGGGGCCAGCGCCTGGGTCCCATGTACGGATGGGTGTTCGCCACGCCAATCGCCAGTGTGGCAGTGTTCCTCTGTCCCTGACATTCTGGCCCCGTTTCTCGCGGACCCACTTTTGAGAGCAGCTCCCGAGGGTTCATGGCTGGTTTGACCTGAATTCTAATCACTAAATAATTATGAAAAAATGTATTATTATTAATTAAAAGTCCTTTAAACTTTTTACAAACGTTTCTAAGTCATCACATAACACCTGATAAACTCTAAGTTTCACTTGATACACTTATGGCTTTGATTGACCTGATCCTTAGTGAGTTGATGATAACTACAATTTGGAAGAAACGTTGACGACCCGACTACAACCGTACAAGATGTTGTTGTGTTGTGTCGTAGCGATCGATACACCTCTTCGTGGGTTATTGATTTTGTCGGTGCAGATCAAGCTTATTTCTGCAAGCAATTCAAATAAACAAGCAAGAACAAGATAAAAATAATCTAATATTACAAATAGAAATTGAATACACATGATAAGTTGGGATTCCTAAGACGAGTAATTAGACGGTCTAGCCAACACACGCAACTATAAGGTAAAGTAGTAATGACTAAACTTTAATATTACAAAAAAACCCAAGAAACCATGAAATGGTACCTAGCTATTTAAGGAGGTGTAAGGACAACCAGAGGTCGTGCTCTACCAGGTTGGGGCACACCTAGGGATGCAAGTGGGATGACCCGAGAACCCATTTACAGGTCAAATAAGTGGATAACCCATGGGTTCTCACGTCATGGTCAGGCTTGCCACATCTATGAATGTAAGTGGGTCGACCCGTAAACCCACTTATAAGCTAAATTAGTAGGTAATCTGTGGGTTTACCTACTAATTTTATCTATAAATGGATTCGTGGGTCGACCAACTTGCATTCCTAGGTGTACCCTACTTGGGTCGAGGTCTCAAACGAAGTTACAAGACCAAAGACTCATGATAGGTGGTGCAACATCTTGTTTCTTTAATTGCGATCGACTGAGATGGAGTTTGTAGACAAGGCTAGATCCGTTGCAAAGAGGACTTCAAGAGCTTTTCATCAAATACTCATGGGCCCCAAACAGAGCTCGTATGCACATTTGGCAGCAGTTTGAAGTCAGGCTGTTAGAGGTGGTCGAATTTGATTCCATAACTTTTGCAGCTTGATCTCGATGCTTTCTAGTCAACCTATGATATGAATAATGGTTGTATCCATAATATGCATGGTCACATCATCCAAATATGCCACAAGTCTTTGACTTTTGCAGTCACAAGTCGCGACATTGGCCAGCGAAGGCTCAGCCGTTTCTCTCGAGATGGGCTTCAGCTCGTCATCATCGTTCCCATTATCTCATCCAAATCTGCGGCCATCAAGATCATAGTAGGCCGCGGGGTCCAAGACAAGCGCCAACACTGCTTCCATGAAGCGCTCGCTAGTAAGCCGGAGCGCTGCCTGTCTGGGAAATGTCCATCTGTTGACGCAAAACACGGGCGGTCTGGGAGATTTGCTTCACTCCAGTGCAGCTCCAAATCTTAGACAAACGGGTTCAGGGTGTGCCAGTTGGTTTGATCCTGCAACCAACAAGATATACAATAAAACAGTTAGATATACAATAGCCGATCGGCCAATAAGCCGATGATATACCGTATGGACCTAGCCAATGCGATCTCATCGAATCGGCTGTAAGGTATAAGGTAAACAAAATAAAAAAAAACCTTAATCACGCTCCATCGGCTATGAATATATACTCTATATACAAATATTATATACTAGCCGATGAAATCAGAACTAGGTTAAAGTAGATAACGTATCGGCTAATACTCCAATACAGCCCTATACAAGAACATCAATCTAGATAAATATATCAAGACAAGCTTGATATATTTAACTAAAGTGAAATCCTTGTATAAGGGACAGATATAACATGGAAAGTATAATTAAAGGAATTTAAACAAAGCTAGACAGTCATATCAGATAAGATTGACTGAAACTCCAATGCTACCCCTATTACAAACAAGAGACAGGCTAGAGATCATGGTTCTAATTAGGACTAGGGCTGATGCAGTACAAAGTGTAAAAAGATGCATAATATCTAGACAATCAAGCTTTTACATGTTTTTCAGTGTGGTAAATACCTTACGTCAATCTAGGCTAATAAACTGATTTAGCCAATACCAACAAAACCTTGTGCGAGGTTCGACCGATACGGTTAAATTAGCCATCGACTTAGATTGGCTAAGTTATGTGGTAAATTAACAAGCCATACCTCCAGCTGACAAACTCGAAGCACGAACTCGTCGAAAAGTAAAAGGAAAATTGTGGCGATGCGTCGAAAGTGTTGTATTGAATTGTTATTGTTTTTTACATAGATCTCGGGTTTAAATTTATACCCGTGCATACAAACTTTGTCCTTGCCGGACATTATTTACAACTTTCCTAAACAAACAAGTCCTAGATGGACTCTTACCACAATATCATAAAAAAAACTAACTTTTATTCCTAATTAATAGATACAATTGCCTTGTCCAGACTCAATTCCTAGTTAGCAATATTTTGAAGTCCTTCTCCGAAGTCAACATGAACCCAGACTACCCGTATCGGCTGCCGAGTCCGATTCAGAACACCCGTATCGGCTACCGAGTCCGATCCCATATCGGCCGACACAGCCTCAGCCGATGAGCTATCTGTTTTGGTAAACTCCTTTATTTCTTCAAATTCACCTCGGATCCAATCTCGATCGCTGGCATATCTTTACCAAATTTTGCTGTTAACACCATCACCCGGGATCTTCTTTCTCCGAGCTCCGTTGCCTCCTAATGGAGACTTGCCCCCAAGGCGGTCTCTGCGATGACCTACCTCTCCGATGGTTTGGCCCTGTGGTGAGCACTTCGCTGTCTGCACGCCTTCGCACAAGGTGTGTGCGTTGTGCTCAATAAATCTAAGGTCAGATATCACGTGTTGCTTGGTGATTTGCTCGATCTCATTGCATTGCGATGTGTTACGATACAATCCCGTGGTTCTCTCCTAGTTGATTTTATTAAGATTATTGAGTTTGACATAGAGTTCAAATCGATGTGGATGCGCTAAGAGCAACTATGGACGAAATAGGCATGTGTTGAATCTCAATCCAAACCAAGACGTTGTTGATTGAAGACAGACGAAGTGGAATGAAGGGACGACTGACGAAAATATGGTGTGTACGGAATCATCTTCAAAAACTACTAATTTGAATCGAAAAAACTACTAATTTAAAATCATGCCACTATGCATGAATAAATAGTATTCGGTCACAACAGTACTAGTGTAGTTTTGGCTATTACATCACAAAAATCGTTAGCTTCACACTTCACGATAAAAGAAATCGTACATTAAAATCATCACTTTATGATAGAGAAAATAATGTCATGAATAATGACACGAAATTATAACCCACTTTAATCAAAAACTGATACCATATCATGAAAAATATATAATTAAAATTTCCGTTGGTTCTTTTTAGTTAGAAACATTTTAATGAGCATGACAAAAAAATATCTTTGTGATACTGTGGTTACTTCTCTTAGCTGATTTTATGGGGCTGTTGTGACTTAATTTCTCATACACGTCTTCTCCTCGTGTACTTTGTGGTCGTGATAAGCTGGAGTTCTGTTTCTAATATTTTGTTTAGGAGTTTGTTTCGGGAACGCCACAAATACATGATTCTGTTGAAGTGTTGATTGCTTCTTTTTTTTGAAACAGCACGCACAAGCTCCTCCTGTTGATTGCTTTTGTTGCGAACAGTATTGGCATCTACTCATCATCTTATACATTATCTTAAAGAACTCATCGTTTTTTGGAATCAGCTGGGATCATGTATGCAATAATGCGAACAGTATTGGAATCATGTGAGTAGTCGCTAGGAATCAGGGATACGGGGCGATTGGAAAAAGAGAACGGACGTCCCATAGAAATCGGATGATACGAACGCACGCACGAGCGTCGCGCGCGTGAATCAGACGACGTCACGAGCTTCACATGGGAATTGCAACATGATTATGTACCAAAACGGAGGCAACAAATAAAATCGATCAGGAGCCAAGGAACGACGGACGAAAGAGATGTAAGTACGAAATTATCTTTAATTTTTATAATATAGATAAAGAATTGCCATGGTGAGGATTTTTCTCATCTATATTAATAAAGGTGCGGCCCTGAGAAGGGTTTAACGCTTTCCACACTTCTCGTTTTCACACTGTCCACATCCAAATGCACCGGCAACACTCAGGGGCGGACCCCACATGGTTCATGGTATTCAGTTGAATACCCAAAATTTTCAAACAAAAAAATCATATACCTATGCATATTATACATGTATATAGTCAGCTGAGCCAAATCATCTCAACCCACCTATATTTTTTTGGCAAATGGGCTCCAGTCATCAGATAACATGTCGATATGGCCTAATAGCCCAGAATTCAGAGGCCCATTCCGCCAGAGTGCCTAACCCTAGCCAAGAATTTTTTTAGTATTTTTTGTAATTTGCATCCATTCTTAAGAATTCTCTAATATAAACTGTCCGTACTTGTTTTGTGTTATTGTTACAATTTAATGTACAATATTCTGATTTGTGTGTGTGTGTTGTGTTAAACAATATTTATAACTTCGAATACCCAGTCCAGAAATCCTGCGTTCCGCCAGTGACAACACTGTAACTGTAAGAGAGAGAGAGAGAGGATGTTCTAGTTTGTGTATAGTTCTCCCTAAAAGTGATTGAGGACGTACGTCTATATACGTATAGTTATCCATCTGACATGTATGGTGATCAGAACGCCGGCACGCGTGTAGGATCGTTCTATCAATCATCAGTAGTCCGTTGAACGAAAGATTAGTAGCTCTGGTTTTTAATAGATAACGATATTAACTTTAGAACATATGTTTGAATATTTTTTTATTAAAAATACTTATACAATTATTATTTGTTATTAAAGATAATTTAATTATAACTTATATTTTTACATATTTGTACAAAAATATTTTTAATAAGATGAATGACCATACGTATTTAGAGTTAACAGCGTCATCTATTAAAAACTAAACTGAAAGAGTAATACACTTTACACTTTACAGAATTAATGTTGTGATGAGTGCAACCGCGCGCTAGCTACAGGAACTCCATTTCCGAAATGTACATACATGATCCTCAGTGAGGTTGACGTAGAATAACTCACTTTTTATGAAGGTTAAATTTTAGTTCAGGCATTTATTTAAATAAGCATAAGATGTATTTCATATTCTTAGTATTTTCAACAGTATCTTCCAACAGAAAAATTGTATTATCAGCATTCAAGATAGAGATTCCTTCTTTTCGATGTACAGAGTTAGAAAGAAGAAAAAGAAACACATGTGGATTATTCGCGCGCGAGAGCTAGCGAATCAGACTCTTCGCTCATAAAGCAGAAAAGACCCATGGAGAGCCCAGCCCAGATAAAGTTGAGAAGAGTTCGATCCAGCCCACTACGACGAAGATAGCTAGTGCAGAATATGGAAAAAGTATATCGGAGGTCCCTCATCTTATCATCGAATTACAAAATCGTCCTTGAACTACAAAACCATATACAACACATCCTTCAACTTATAAAACCAGCGCAAACTAAATCCCTTGACGGTATTGTCCCTGGTTTTGGCTGACGTAACGCCTACATGGCTAATTTGACTCGGTCTTCATCTGATGTGGCATTGATGTATCACATGAAGCAAATTTAACGATTTAAAAAATAAAATAAAATATGTGGACCCACATGTTAGTCAAATAATAAGAGTAAAACATAGTGGGACCTACATATCAGTGGGACCTACTTCTTTCACCTCATCCTCTCTCTTCTCCATCTCCTCCCCTCTTCCCCTTTCCATGATGTGGCCGACACGGCTGTGTGGACGAGCACTGCTCGCTACTGTGTGGAGGGCCTGCCCAGGCGACGGCGACCGGCCAAGAGAGGTGGCGGTGGCTCCGGGTCAAAGCGAAGACGACAGCGGTAACCGACCGGGAGAGGTGGTGGCGGCAGCGGCGGTTCCGGGTCGAGGAGAAGACGACGGCAATGGCTTTGAGTCGAGGCGAAGACGGCGGCGGGTGGCTCCAAGGACCACCGGCCGCGTCCGCCGCGTCGGCCCTCCTCCCTGCCATGTCGGTGACGCCGCCGCCGCCGACGCCTAGCTCCTCTCCACCGGCCGCCGCCCCTCGCGCCGGCCCTCCTCTTTGCCACGCTCCTCCCTCACCAGTCGCGCTACTCCACCTCCTGCTCAACTCCCACCGCTGCCTCACCCACATGGAGCCGGCGGACTCCTCGACGTCGCTTCAGCCTCCTCGGCTCCGACGATCGCAAGCGCTGCTAGGTCGTCTTTGGCTCCGTCGTCTTCGGCCTCCTTGGCTCCGTCGACGCCGTCTCGCACCTCCGCCTCGCCCTCGACGAGCGAGCGTCGCTCCACGCACTCTCCCGGGGATCCTCGCCCGCTTCCTGGCCATGCTAGTGGCTAGGGATGAGTAGAAAAAGACCGAACCGAAAAGACCAAGACTGAAATGACCGAAATCGAGAAATTCGGTCATCAATTTGGACCTAGGTAGTGAAAGACCGAATTTTGTTTGGTCAATTCGGTTAGTCTCCTCGATTAACCGAAAAGACCGAATTAACCAAAAAATGTCCAAATGCAACCTACAATCCACTAAGTTCAATAAGATTAAACTCTAATTTTCACATCCCTACTCCTTCTAGGCATACAACCCAATAAGAGTCTTTACTCAGACGTGCTTGCGAATTTTTTTTTATTTTTGTGTTGAAAATTTCTATGATTTCTTTGCATATATGAAACTATTGCTGAATTTTGGTCAGGATCGAGACT
This sequence comes from Oryza officinalis, assembly GCA_008326285.1. Taxonomy (NCBI): domain Eukaryota; kingdom Viridiplantae; phylum Streptophyta; class Magnoliopsida; order Poales; family Poaceae; genus Oryza; species Oryza officinalis. Next base: position 47,502,573 of record BDMV01000001.1, on the reverse strand, counting down.
GAGACCGAATTTACCGGTCCTGACATTTTTGCATTGAAATTCAGTTTTCACTTTTCAATAACCGAACTGATCGAAAGGCTGAAGACCGAGACCGAAATTTTTGATCTAACCGAATGCCTACCCCTACTGGTGGCAACGCAGGGGGAGGAGGCAGGGTCGGCGAGGAGGGCGAGGAGGCCGACGAGCTCGCCCGCTCCGGGTCGACCGACATGGGAGGATGACATGTGGGTCCCACATGGGCCCCAATATTTTTTTATTATTTTGTAGTGCAACTGACACGTGGCCCTCACGGTTTTTATTTTATTTCCGATTGAATTGCCACATAAGCGTCACGTCAATGCCAAATGAGACGAATACCTAGTCAAAGAAACCACGTAAGCGTCACGTCATCCAAAATCGGGGACAATACCGTCGAGGAACCTCGTTTGCACTGGTTTTATTAGTTGGGGGATGCGTTGTATCCGATTATGCGGTTCAAGGACGATTTTGTAATTCAGTGACAAGATGAGGGATCTTCGGTGTACTTTTTATGCAGTATATTACTCATTGACGCGTGAGAATACTACAAAAGATCTCAATCTAGCCCAGTAGCACTTCAGATTGAGAAAGAAAAAAAACACTCTAATGAGTCCTACTCGACTTTAATTGTACAACTCCATTATTCCCGAAAAATGTTTCCTAATCCTAGTAGGAGTCCGACTCGGGTTTAGGATCTGTTTGGGGGAGTTTAAGATTCTGAGAAGCAGCTGGTTGATAGCCAAATTCTGAAAATCTGGAAAACTAGGTTTTCCAGCTTTTTGCTTCTAGTTCATTTTCTGGATTCTACAACTACAGCTCTGGACAAAAAGCTGGACTCTCAGAATCTGGACAAAAAGCTAGACTGTTTTGGAAAGTTTCTGATTCTAGAAGAAGTTACAACTGCCAGAAACTCTCCAAACAAACCCTTAATTCCACCGGCTATACAGTGTGATGCTCGCGCAACATCCCTGCAGACAGCCAACTGGCCAACATTCATTGATCGAAGCCAACTGCGTGCTTTGCTTTGATCGTTGGCTTCGATCGATCATCATATTTGTGGCGTCCATTTTGGAGTGTCACACTGTATTAAGGCTGTGTTCTTTGTTTCCAGCGCGCTACAGTAACACGGAAAACGAAGCGGCTCATTAACGCGTGATTAATTAAGTATTAGCTATTTTTTTTTTCAAAAATGGATTAATTTGATTTTTTTAAACAACTTTTATATAAAAACTTTTTGCAAAAAAATACACCGTGTAGCAGTTTGAAAAGTATGCGCGGAGGAAAATTACTGTAGCGCGCTGGAAAATGGAGCAACTAACACAGCCTAAGCCAAGATTGCTTCGATTGATTGATTGATCGAAGCAAAGCACGCAGTTTGTAGACGACGACGACCATGCACGGAAGGGATATACAGGTTGATTACGCCTTACACTTGGAGCAGGCCGGTGATCGATCATCATGTCTGCGGCGGCGCCATTGACAGTCGGGGAGAAGTTTTTCAGCGTGACGCGTGGTCAGCTGTGGACGGCCGTCGTCCTCCTTCCGTGCATGGTCGTCGTCGTCTGCTTGGGCGAGGCATACGCCATCGTGCACCAGACCGACCCGTCCTTCTTTAGCACCGACCGGTGGCGACTGCCGCTTGTGGTCTCGTGGGGCGTCTACATGTCGCTCGTTTCCTCTGTCACCTCGTACGTGGCCGTGGACGAGGCCGTCCAGAGCGTCGGGCTCGTCGCCGTAGGCATCTCTCTCGCGGTGATTAAGAGCTTCGTCTTTGCCTTCGTGAAGGACAGCCGCATCGTGATGGCCTTCACCTGTGTCTTCGTGGCGTTTGTCGCCGACGTGTTGGTGCCCTGGGCATGGCTGGTTGCGAGGTACCGTCGCCTACCGGCGGATCTACCGCTGTGACTCTCTGTGTCCACATCCAAAATGCACCGAACAACCCGGCCTTGGTCATTGCGCGATGTGCAACACTGCAACTGCAAGACAGAGAATGTTATTGTTCATATATTTTTTAGATAATGAAAACCCGGCCTTTGCTTCAAAGAAGTTACACTAGTATAGAACTGATCTTTACTCGATTGGCAAAATCAACAAATATCTCGGATATTTAATGAACCGGTGATAAAGATGCTTTAGAACCGGTTCTAAATGTCTAAGTCCTTCGAAACATCTTTAGTACCGATTGATAACACCAACCGAAACAAAAAAAATACATCTTTAATCCGATTTGGTATTACCAATCGGGACTAAACCAACCCGGACTAAAGATACCTACAAGGTTAGTTAAAAAAGAAAACATCTCTATCCAAATTAGATATTTATGCTAGATGGGATGGTAATGCGCGTGAGGGTTAAGATTAGAGATCTTGAGTTCAAATATCATATTGCACATATTTTTTTCATCTTTAGTACCGATTATTTCAACCGGTACTAAAGATTGAGATCTTTAATCCCGATTTGATAATTCCGGTTTCTATAACCGGTAGTAAAAGGGGTTATGAACCGGTATTAAAAATCGGTTGTACCGGTACTAAAGATTGGGATCTTTAGTTCCGATTTGATAATTCCAGTTCTATAATCGGTACTAAAAGGGTTATGAACCGATGTTAAAAATCGGTTGTTCAGTAGTGTTACAGCCACTTAGACTGTGTTTGGAAGGTGAGGTTGGGAACTTACCGTTTAGCAGTTTGAAAAGCGTGCGCGCGAAAAAAGAAAAAAAAGAGTTGGGAAAGTAAGGCAAAGAACATATCCTTATTACAAATATCTGCTCAACAAAGAGCACAAAACATTACCCACGATGAGCACACAAAGTTGAAAAAGTGAAAACAGACTAAAAACCTTCAACACTAGACAAAAACCAATACTTATATGAACCTATTTGTAAATTTTCATTCGTAGTTGATAAAAACCTATATAAGCATTGTCTCTGGCTTACAGCAGGCAGGATCTATGAGAGCTCTCTCTTTCTGTGATTGAGAACGTACGGATGTTTTAGTTCATGTACAGTTCTCTTTCGGTGATTGAGAACGTACGTCTTTGTATAGTTACCCATTTCACATGTATGGTGCGCACGCTGGTACGCCTGTAGGATCCTTCCATCAATCAACGGTCAGTTGAACAACAGTATATATTACTACACTCTACAGAATTAGTGTTGTCATGAGTCATGCATGACTGATGACTGGTGAGGGCAACCGCACGCATAATCAATCATCGAGATGTACGAAGGTCCATCACCGAAATGTACATGTATATGCATAACCACGACTCCACGAGTACTCCTTTCGTACTCGTATAAAGCATGTTCGTTTTCAAATTACCGTTAAGGTGAAAACGGTTTGGAAATTCCTGATCCATCGACGCTCGTTTTTCAATTTTTGCCGCTCGAGTCATGTGAAAATGGTTAACGCTGAAAACTAAAACGAAAATGGTAAATGACGTGAAAATGAAAGATGTTAAGATACAAATTTGGTACTAAGATAAAAAATAAGAAAACATGACCAGATTTATAAGAAAAAACTAATATAGGTTCTCGGATTTTCTTGTATGGACTGAGGTTTATTGAGTTTCAATCTATCTCTAAGTCTAATAGAACATGAAGAAGATCATGTGGAAGCAAGAGCAACCCATAAAAGGCTATAAGCGAATTCAATTTTAACCCCGACAACAAACCCCTACACAATTTATCAAATAATTTTCTTATCTTTACGTTTCAACCATATTTTCTACTTTATTTTCTACCTAGCATTAGTCCGTCCATCTTTGTTGATTTGTGCTGTAAATTATTCGGTTTCGCTGCAAGAGTACAATACCCTTTGTAGGTTTGTTCTCTAAACCTCCTGATCCCAACAAACGGATGGTTATCTTCAAATCGATGTAAATTGGCCTTTAGGCTGGTTTTGATCTCTAAATCAGCTTCGATAGGCCAGTTTAATCTTTTAAACCCATCTTGATTTAAAGTTTTCTAGATCGAAATAGTTGACGATTCCGTTAACATTGCAAATCACTAAGGCGAGTCCATGTTGGTAAAGAAGACGCCAACAAAAACATAAACGATTTTGCTGTTATACTGTCTATTTTCGAATTTTACCATATTCTTATGAAAATTACCGTATTTCTAAATGTGTCAATATCTATCCTCTATTTATTTATTTGACCCGTAGTTTAGAGACCCATCAAATCCTCAATCAAATCCTTAACTAAACTAAACTAAAGTGCATGGTTCAAAGGAAGACCGTTTGTAATTTATATAGTTAATCTCATCATATTATATGGTTATATAAAGTTAAATATGTGATTTTATAATTCGACTAGAAAAACTGCCCGTGCTTTGCAATGAGGAGAAAAGACAAAAAAATTAAGAAAAAATTGAAAAAAATTACATCATATAATTAATTAAAATACAAAATTTTCGGAATACTTGGGTATTTCTAAGTAGGTAGGTGTAGAATTAAATTAATTTACAAGTAAAGTAAAGTAAGTGTAAGAAATAAAATTACATGGCTGAATTTAATTTTTTTTAAATTATCCATGATTAATTACACTTTCTAAATTTTTTTCGAATTTTTCATAGATCAATTGCTAATTTTAACAATACAAACATCATTTTAATATTTATTTAAATAAAAATCTAAATAAAAACCTTCCTTTCTCTTTGGGCCAGGTTCGGTCCAGCGAGCTTAACCCGCAGCCCCTTCTCAGCGCACATTTGGCCCAGCAATAACCGAAAGTCTAATTGACCTTCCTTTCCGACTCACTTTTCTTTCTTCTCCTCTTCTTCACCTCAGCCCGTAAACGCATGTTCGGCCCTGCAAAAAATCAAAAGTCTAATTGGCCTCCCCGACCAGCGAAAAAAAATTGACAAACAGTTACTAATTTTTATATAATTAGTGTATATATATATACACACACACGAGTTCTCGATCGATTCTGACGTATTTTCATCGGTATAGTTTTGTTTTCAGTTTTTCAATATTTTTTATATTGAAATAAGAAAAAAACCGTACAGTGCCCCACCAGCCCACTGCCAACCTGACCGGCTGACCCCGCCGAGGCAATGGGCGAACTGCCGCAAACTCGCCGTACTCAAGTTCCGGCCGATCCATCTCGCCGAACCACCCCTATCCCCGGAGCCAAACCCTAGCTCCCCCCTCATGGACGACGGCGCGGCGGCCGCCGCCCAATTCCCCTCGCCTTCGCCCTCTTCCTCCGGCGCCTCCCCCTCCCCGCGCTCCAAGCGCCGCCACACCGACCGCTACGCGCAAGGCTTCGAGTTCGCCCCGCGCCCCGCCCCCGCGACCGCTCCAGTACCGACACCCGCGCGCGGCTCGCCCGACTGGTCGGAGGACTCCACCTTCGCGCTCCTCGACGCCTGGGGCGACCGCTTCGTGCGCGCCGGCCGCCGCAGCCTCCGCGCGGACGAGTGGCTGGAGGTCTCCCGCCTCGCCGCCGCCGCGGCCTCCCGGCCCCCCGGCTACTACTCCGAGTCGCAGTGCCGCAACCGCATCGACACCCTCAGGAAGAAGTACAGGAAGGAGAAGGAGAGGCTGCGTCTCGCCGCCCGCCGCTCCGACCGCCCCTCGCCTTCCAAATGGATCTACTTCGACAAGATGCAGTCTCTCATGTGCCCACCGCCGCTCCCGTTGCAGCCACTCGTCGTGACGCGCCGCCGAGACACGCAGCCGGTGCCGCGCCAATCTTGGGGTTTGGACGCCGCGGAGTATGTGCTTGGCGGGTGTAATAACGCAGGAACAAGGGATACTGGGTTTGATGCGGAATTGGGTGATGAAGAGCAGCCAAATGAGGCTGGTGCAGGGAAAGGGAAAGACTTTGAGTTGCTCGTGGAGTCAATTCGGAAGCTTGGGGATGTCTATGAGAGGGTGGAGAGTAGCAAGAGGCAGCACATGGCTGAGGTGGAGCGGATGCGGAGGGATCTCCAAAGGGATCTTGAGGTGAGGAGGAGGGAGATTTTGGAGAAAGCACAAGCAGAGATTGCACGTCTCAGCGAGGAAGATGGGGAGGAGGGTGACCTCAAGGATGGTGATGGTGATGATAACAAGAGGTTTGGGGATGATGGTGGTGGGGAAGAGTAGAGCAATGTCGCTGGGAATGCTTTCTTAGCCTATTGTCTGTAAGTTCAGGAAATGAGGTTGGTTTACTCATACAGGATTATCACTCATCTTGAATACCCATTAAGATGATTTGTGATCTTGAATTTAGTGATAGACCTGTTTCATTCTAGCATCACACTTAGATTTGTTGTGTTTGATATTTTGCATGCCTTATGTGGTTATGTTGAACTAGCATCCAAGCTCTCATAGTTGTATATGTCATTAGAATATCATGTTCAGAGGAAAACTTTTCTGGTATCTCTTTAAGGATATTCACTTACTCTTAGTAAAATGCACTGCTTTGAAATTTTTGTGGTAGAAAATCGGGCAAATGCCCTTTGCAACTAAACCATAAGCCTCGTACTGTTATTGTTCTGGAAAAAGATTGAGGACAGTGAATTTGAAATGTTGGTGAGGCTGAGCAACATTTTGTACAGTAGTAATTTGACTCTGTTACCCAATGATTAAATGGGAAGTTGTGCAGGTACATAGGATTTATGTAGTCTCAGCATTCATTTTGGACTGCTCTATTCGACAGCTACTTTAGAAATGCACTTGTTAAAATACTCTGTATACTGTTCCTGGATTATTTTATTTTTGCTCTTGCTGCTCATAAATCCTTATACTGTATTGCTCTGTAGAAAACTATATTCATGTAAGTTCCCAGTCTTCCTTGGAAGTTGTTGCTTTGTGAGCGCATTGTGGGCACATATCCATGAATTTATCTTTATCAGTCCCTCTTGACATCCTGCTTTTATCCAACATTGTAATGCTGTTGCCCCTTGGTTGCTTTTTAATAGTTATTTTCTGAATTCTGATACCTGCAAGCATCGCACACATACCATAAACCTATGTTTAATTTCGTTTGTGAAATGTGGCTTGACATGTCACTTGTGTCCTTGATTTTAATATCGGTGTCACAATTGTTTTGTTGGCAGTATGTTCAGAAAAGCATCAGTGTAGTGCCATGTTAATATTCTTTCAGCAAGGTCCTTAGGGTGTTTTTATTGTGTGCCTCAACTTGCCTTATCAATTGTTTGATACTGCCCCTTGAATTTGGTCTCATTTGGATGATTGCTAAATTTTGGCATGCCGATGTCCTGTTGGAGTTTGGTGGCATTCCATACATCTATTGCCATATTGGTGGTAAAAAGAAAACTCAATACCAATTTTTCACATAGTACATGATTTTTTGACTTGTTATCAGTATCTAAGTTTTTCACTGGAATGCATGCTTGCTTTACGCAAGTCTTGTGATATAAGCAGTCCATATCTTGGACGTTGAGAATAAATAACATGTTTAATTTTGGTATTTCAGGGCGAAAACATGGATTTTGTGTTAGTAGTTGGATCCACAAGGAATGCTCTGGTAGTCGAAATTACATTTGTAACTTTGATATTATATAATTTTCAGATCCCTTGATTTTAGATTGATTCGATCTGCTTACACGACTACTCCCAATGCAGATTGTTGTGTAGGTCTCCTTTGTATTTCTTGTAATCAAAATAGTGGTACTCACTTAACTGTTGTGTCTGTCTCTTTGGGATTGATACCATTACTATGAAAAATCAGTATGTTGGGTTCACTGAGGTTGTGTTATTCCCCTTTCTTTCCCAACTCAACTTATCTTCCTTGTTTTTCATACACACGTTTTTTAAACTACTAAACGATGTTTTTTTTTGCAAAAAATTTCTATAAAAAAGTTATTTTAAAAAATCATATTAATCATTTTTTTAGGTTAATATTTAATTAATCATGCGTTAATAGACAATATCGTTTTTCGTGCGAGAAGGTCAGGATAGACCTTAACAAAACTGTTGAGTAACGGCAGGAAGTGATTGAGTTCAGTAGTTTCTCGTAGAAAATTATTGACTCTAGAGATATGGTAATATGGAGAAGACAAAATTGTTTGAAGCACGCACAGAGCCGGAAGAGACGAATTGAAAGCTAAGCAGAAGACCCCCTTGTTTTTCAGAGGAATATAAGGCAAAGAAGAAAAAATTTCGCTTTTAGAGGTAGTGCTGTAAGCATGAAAACATAGGGGTGTTTCTGCAAAAAATCCCACCCCACCCCAATCCCCAAACCCTCCTCCACACCCCGTGCCGCCCACCCCGAGCGCCGCCGCCCACCACCCGCCGCCACCAGCGCCGCCCTCCCCTGACCCACCGCCTCCCACGGCAACCTGCCCTCGTCCGCACGCCCGCACGGGCGCGGCGGGCGTCCCGCGCTCCTCGCGTCGGCATCAAGTCCGCCGACGGCGGCGGTGACGGCGGGGCCGGTGGCGGTGGCCCCCTCCTCCCTTCTTCACCCTCACCCGCGGCGACGTTTAGCCAGTGGAGCCGTCGGAACTGGCGCCGGTGTCCCCCTTCCTCCTCCTCCTCTCTCCACTCGTGACGGCATTGTGGCCGACGACGACGTCCGCCCTCCGGCGACCGGCCACGTGTGCAGTCCACCGCTTGCGGACGAGCCTCTTGGTGAGCGCCGGGAAGGAGAAGATGGGGAAGCTGGTGAAGGAGCGGAGCATCCACAGCTCAACCACACGCAACACCTCCGCCTGCGCTTGTCCCATCTACCGCCCCCGACGCCGTACCCGCCTGCGCCGCCTCCTCACGCAGCTCCTCACTCATGCAGGACAGTGCACTTGGGCTACCGGCGGTGAATTTTGCAGGTTCGATGTTGACGTCAAAATCCCTCTTAATCTGTATGAAGAACACTGAAAAATGTCACTGCAGCAGGTTTAGATTCATTAATTCATGACAGCAGCAGGAAGAAATTGTGTGGCATTTGGCAATTTTGTTTCCTCCTAACCATACAAAAGATTATAGGAGTAAAGCACCAAACACATTACTGAACGAACTAACCAGATATACCTACCAATTACAGGAACAGAATATTGTTTCATCAGTAGCTGCGTACAACTAGTCATCGTTGCAGCAACGGCCTAAATTCTCTCTTCCATCAAGCGTAGGATTGTTTCATCAGTAGTAGTAGGATCGCTTGCCACAAGTAGATGGTATTCCGGCCCGCGGCGGCGGTACCTGCAATAAGCCATGCCCACAAGGCGAGCACGGAGCACCCCGACATTGAACACGGCGATGACGCAGGTCAAGGCCATGACGACGCGGTTGTCGTCGGCGGCAACCAACACGATGCTCTGGACGACGCCGAGAGCGAGGCCGACGCCGACGAATCGACGTTCTGGATGGCCCTGTCGACGTGCACCGGCGTGTGCGGCAGGTACAGGTTGACGTAGGACCTGACGCAGGAGACCGTGGACAGGTAGACGGCGAACGACACCAGCAGCGGCAGCCGCCACGGGACGCTGCCGAAGATCAGGCAACGCCGTATTGGGATGCGACGCCGTACGCCTCCGCGAGGTACGCGCCGACGATGAAACACGGCACGACGACGGCGCACGCCCACAGTTGGCCACGGGACACGGAGTGCGCCTCCACGACCGTCAAAGGAGCAGCCGCCGCCGCCGCCGCCATGGTCGACCCGAGCTGCCGGAATGCTCAACACGTACATAGCGTAATGTTTGAGTTGTGGTTGGATCGATCGGTGCCTGCATCAGAGCATAGACTTGTTAACAGCACGAAGATAAAGATAGACTCAAAGATAAGGTTGTTTTCAAAAACAGAACTGCGCATCGGCTGAAAGCTGTATCGGCCAATACAAAATCGAACAAGGTTAGCCGATACAAACAGAACGAGTTCAAGTTAGACTTGGATTAAAAATTTAAAGATATTGTCAAACAAGAATTGAGTCCGAGATAGACAATTATATCTATTAATTAGGATAAGAGTTTGTTTTCCTTTACATATTTTTAGAAGATTTGTGATAAGAGTCCGTTTAAGGACTTGTTTGTTTATTTTGTACTTAGGCAAGTTTGAGTTATGTCCGATATAGAGAAGGTTCGTATGTTCGGGTATAAATATATGCTCAGGGTCTTGTAAGAAAAGGAACAACAGTTCAATACACACTTTTGACGCATCACCGCTCTTTTACTTTTACTTTTTGACGAGTTCTTGTTTCGAATTGGACTGCATCGGTTTCGATCTCTAGCAAAAGGTAAGGCTTATCATGGCGGCTTGTATCAGTGAGATTAGGGCTTACATCAACTTCGACACTCTAATCTAATCTATGCATCTGACTATTTATCATATATCTTAGCTAATCTAAATTGATGGTTCTGTATCGACCAAGTTTTTTTATAGGGTTTTGTCGACATTGACTAAACAATTCTTGTCGACTTAGATTACTTAGGGTATCCATTACCCTGAAAATCATTCAACAGCTTTTAGACTTTATTCTTTTTTTCATATTTAGAGATGCATCAATTAGATTTGACCTACTAAGTCGTGTTTAGGATCATAAAAACTAACCTGCTTTTGATTGCCAATAAAGATAGAATCGGAGTTTCAGTTGATCTTACCTGATATAACCGTTTTGCATTTAAGTTTACATGTTTTATTTTACTTAATGTGTTATATCTATCATCTTATATAAGTGTGTATTAATCTTTTAAATATACTAAGCTTGTTTCTAACCTCACAATGTCATCGATTATATCTGATCCATTGAGATTGAAACTTATTTAGCATATTTGATCAAGATTGATATATTCTTATATAAGGCTATATCGGAGTTCTAGCCGATACATTATCTAAAATATCCTAAAAATATATCATCGACTATGATATAAGTTCATGTAATTATCAATTTATCTGATCTTGGTTATAAGCAACTAATACTATCTCGGTTGGGTCCGATCTATCGTAATTGTTTGCATTTAAGAGAAAGATTAAATTAGTAATTGCTTGTTATTTGCCTCTACAGCCGATCGTGATTGTCAGTGGTCTAATCCTTCAATATCTACTCATCGGCTAGATATTTAGACCATATAATTGCATGACAATTGATTTTAAAATATATCGATCTTATGCTGCATCGATTGGGTTTGACCTATAGGATTGATTCTGTCAAGGAAAAGTTGTCTATGATTATATTTAACCTAAATCTAGTTTGTGAATAGTTTTTTTACCTTACAGCCGATTCAACTGACTTGCATCGACTAGGTTATCACGATACGTAACCGGCTCTTTGGTCGATCGGTTATCGTTTACTAACATTGTTTTTTCTTGTAAATCTTGTTGGTTGCAGGATCAAACCAACCGACACGTCTTGAACCTGAAGCAAGTTTGGATCTGCATTGGAACTAAGTATAACTTTCAGGCCGCTGTGTTTTCACATCGACAAGACTACAATGCTGGCCAGCCTCCTTCATTGAGTGTTTTGTAGTACTAGTATTTATGGCAAGCACTGTGAATCTGAATCGGCCAACGGGTCCAATTTTGTCGTTCATCGCCGGCGCCGGAGACATGGGAGTTGGGACTCCGATCCGAGTTGCCGACCGCAATACGAATGATATTATGAATCGACCCGAGTTGCCGGCATCCATGGACGGACGGATGCATGATTGGCTAGCGGCGTCACAGACGGCACGCTCTGTGCTTGGGCCTCCAACCCGGCCGCAATCTGAGCTGGCCCTGTCATTTGATGGGCCACGCACTTGTGGCCGAGCTGGCCTAACAATCCGACACACGCATGGTCCAGGCCGTTTCAGATGGCCGAGTTGGGGTAAGTCCATTTTGAGTCCCTTAAATAGTGGCTGGATCTGATCCGTATGCATTGACTAGAAAACCGTATACCCCAACTATTAAAACCGTGCAAAATGGCTCCCTTAGTTGTTTTAAGGGCGGTTTTCGTTGACATGACGTCCACGTGACAACCCTATTATTTTAAAAATTAGGAAATAAAATAGGGTCTTCATGTCATTCTCTTTCTATTCTTCCCTCCCAGTCCCACTCACTCTCTCTCCCCCCACCTTCTTCTCAACACAGCAGGGAGGCGGCAGTGGCTAGCATTAGCAGCCACCGAGGCGACGGTGGCAAATGAGCTTAGGGAAAGCATGCGGCCACGACTCTTTGCTCGGATCTTCCTCTGGTCAAACTCACCCCTAAGCCTCACCCGCGTGGTGGCCCGTGGCCGCGTGCAAGCAATGGCGCCGCATGGCTCTTCAACGGCGTCTTCGATGCCAAGTCGCCAATAAGAAGAGCGGATGGAAGCATCGTTGTTTCCCTGACCTCATGGTGTACCGAAGTGGAGTCGGTTGAACGAGCACCTCCCTGCTCCCTGGTCAAAGAGGAGAGTGCTCGCTGCCAGCTGCGCTGCTCCCCTTCGCTATCGTGTTGCCCACATGGAGAGGGAGCGTTGTTACCGCCACAACTAGGTCGTACGACGCCCGAGGATGCCTAGTGCCTTACTATCGCCTAGATGCGCCTCGGCATGGCCGGATCCTATTGCGCCGGGTCCGAGCCCTCCTTTGGCGGCATATAAGAGAGGTGAGAGGATCCGGCGATGGCAAAGGCGATCGGGGAGGTGGCGCACAAGAGGGAATCATCGACGATGAAGCCGGCGTGGGTGCACGACATGATCCCGAGCCCGTCAGCCGCTGCCGTCGACTCGCTCCCTACCCTGAGTCAGCACCGGAGAGATAGCAACAGCAGTAGAACAGCCCCACGCCTTTGACGGCCCCGGGAGGAGTCGCTGGTGCCCTCCTAGGCTATGGCTCACCGTCGCCGGCCTGCCGCCGCCCTCTCGGCAAACTTAGCTGCTGCTAGAAGCGTGTGGAGAGGACGATGGGAGGGAGGAAAGAGAGAGAAGAGATTGGTGAGAAAGAAGATGAGTAGAGACTTACATATGGCCCCACATGCTGACTCAGCTGATTGACCAGGTCAACGAGTCACGTCAGCGAAAACCACCGTCCAATATTATATTATTGAGGGCGTCAAATTACACTGATTTTAATAGTGTAGGGGTCAAGATATATGGCATTATGGTTGGGGATGCCAATCAGATTAGACGTATACTTGAGGAAGTCAAAGTGGACGTATTCCCCGAGTTGACGCTCCTTCACGCCGGCGAGCACGCATTGGCTGGAGCCGCAGGAGCCCATTAGGCGCAATAGCTTGGCAATGGTTAAAACCGGCCTAGCTACGGGGATTGGCCTGTATTTTGAACAAAATTCTTGGCCCATTCATATGAATGACGGGGTTTGGAGTTTGGACCATTTATTAGTGGAATAAGTTCACTTTGACTCCTTTAACTAGCGACCGAATCTAATTCGTATCCTTGAACCACAATATTGGATATCTCGACCCCTCCAACTATTAAAACCGGTGCAATTTGACTCCCTCGACGGTTTTGGAGGGCGGTTTTACTGACATGGTGCCTACATGGCAGTGTTGACCTGCTCTTTGTTCCACGTGCATTGACGTGGCACTTATGTGACATTAGAATTAAAAAATATGTGTGGGACCCATTTTTATTCAAAAAAAATATTGTGGGGCCCACATGTTATCCTCTCTCCTTCCCTTCTTCCTCCCCTTCTCTGTCCCTTACCTGCTCCCCGTACGCGGGTAGCAGGTGTCGGATCGGCGGTGGCGGCGGGCAGTGCTGGAGCGGCGGCGGCGTGTGGGCGAGGGCCGAAGCAGAGGTCTTGCAATGCGTCGGTGGTGAACAAGTCTTCACCGTCGTCGTCTCCGCCTCCGCCGCCGGTCAAGCTGGTGCAGTCCGCGGACGAGGCCGCCAACAGGGCTGCGGTGCATCGCAATCGGCATCAGCGCGTCGTCAGTGTTGTGGAAGAGTCGGAAGAAGTACATCAAGCTGTGGTGGTGGGCGGGGCGGATGCGGGGATTCGTGTGGATGGACAAGCCGGTGGAGGAGTTCTACTCCAAGAGCTCCACCGATCATGGTCAGCTCCGACACGTCCAAGTTCCCCTACACGCACGACGTCGGGAGCCGATTGGCGCTGCGCATCTGCCGCATCGTCTCCGAGATGTTCCGGCTTGGCCATCCCGGTGTTCCACATCGTCTTGCAGTACGACCATCAACAGTCGTACTACATTGGGTCGCCGTCAGAGAGCCACATCCAGAACCTCTTCTTCTCCTATGGCATGGTGTTTGGCGGCGGCGGCTTTGCCATCAGCCACGCCTCGGTCGCCCTCCCCGAGGAGCTGGCTAAGATGCAGGACAGGTGCCTCCACCCGACGGCCGCAAGGAAGGGAGGGCTAGAGCGGCGACAACGGGCGAGACCTCCGCTCCGGCCCCGCCCGCCACCGCCGCCGATCCGGCACCCGCTCCCCGCGTGTGGGCTAAGGTTAAGAGAAAGGGTGGAGAGAAAGAGAGATAAGGGAGAGAGAGGGAGGAGGAAGAAGGGAAGGAGAGAGGATGACATTTGGGTCCCACAATATTTTTTTTGAATGACAAATAGGTGCCACACATATTTTTTTAATTCTAATGTCACATAAACGTTATGTCAATGTCACGTGGAATGAAGACCAAGTCAACACCGCCACGTATGCGCTACGTCAGTGAAACCGTCCTCCAAAACCGTCAGGGAGTCAAATTGCACCGGTTTTAATAATTGGGGGGTCGAGATATCCGGTATTGTGGTTCAAGGATACGAATCAAATTCGGCAACTAGTTAAGGGAGTCAAAGTGAACTTATTCCTTTATTAGTACTATCTGTTAATGTATATGTGTGTATATATATTAGGATAGAAGGCCCATTTAGCCCAGGCACATTTTGGCACATGTTTATGTGTACTGCTGAACTAATGTTGACATGAACATCTAAAATTCCCCAACATTATGACACCATCATTTTCAGAGTATGCAACATAGGCAGAGCAAGATCGATAAAAGTGCCTAGAATCACCATGTGAAAATTCGCTTCTGCAGGAGCACATGAATACGCTCTCAAGAACAAATATGTTGAGAGTGTAAGTGTTCTCTGAATATGTTTCGAGAGTGTAAGGAATGAAAATAAGAAAAGACAAAACTGCTTACATATTTTCAGTTTGCCAGGGCATATGGCATATCTACCAACTAAAGAACAAGTGATCACCATCTCTTATCACTTCAATGTCCTCTACCTCGGCACCTCCCATGGTGAGGATCCCTCTCGCTTTCTTTCCAAACTTCTTTTCTGCAAATGGGTATCCACAATGATGACAATCTGTTGCTCGATCGGAACATCTGGCTATGACAATCTTTATACAGAGCACAATTTACGTACCTGAAAGTTTCATCAGATCTTGCATCGAATCTGGCAGTAAGACGAGCTTCCCAGATGAACCGTTCAGTGCTGTGTCAGTCCCATTTAAGAGGTGTTCATGAATAAATACCCGTTTGGGTTCTTTGCATGGCAACATTTTGCGAGCGTTGGATTCATCTACACCAAACATGGTTGCACTTCCTAATACTGTCGAGTAACCATTGCGAAGATGATCCCTAACAAAGGATGTTTCCTTTGCCTTCACCTTCAGAGATTCAAGGTACTGAAAAAACGTAGGTTGGAGTTGTGAGAAAGCATGAACTAAGAAAAATAATCTACGTTGCATTCTTCAACAAAATCAGATACCTGAACAAAATTGGAGAACACAACGATCCCATCTGCGGTGTTAGGCCGGACGGTCTGGACCATATGGCTGCGGCTTATACGGACGAGCTGCGTGAGCTTTCTGCTCCGGATGGTGAACGGCTGTGGGATGTTTAACATCACCCCAATTTCCCCTGCCATTCCCCGAGGCCCTATTCTCATCACTTGCTGAAATGGCACAATTTTGATCAGAATTGTTTCAGGTTTAGAACTTCAGTATGCCAAAAAGCATAAAAAGATCAGTATCCTGAGAACTGTAAGCTTGACATGGTGTAACTGATATTAGGGTTTTTACCTTCTCTGTTCCATCCTCAAGGTTTGTCAATGCCTCCTGATACAAAACAAAAGATTAAAGAGAAATGCAGATTTGTCAGAGCATGAACAGAGAAGAGAAGGAACGTCACACGGGCATGTTCTTACCACTTCGCCGGAGACGATGATGTAGCAGTCCGTCGAAGCCTCGTTCTCCAGGATGATATCCGCCTTGGGGGGAAATGTCTCTGCCTTCATCTTCGCGACCTGAATTTAGTCCGTCAGCCAGTCAGTCAGCCTATCGGTAAATGCAGAGTTATTTAGGCGAAAGCTTTTACTGCTACTGCATGGTTGCATTACCAGCGGCAGGACGATCTTGTCGGAGACGCCCTGGAACAGGTAGCAGCTCTCGACCGCCCCCCTGAACATGTGCTGCGCGATGCCTGATCGCACGGCCTTGGGCAGCTCGGACAGCATCTCCTGCTGCAGCTGCTCCTCCGCCCTGAACCTGAGCTGCAGGCTTTCCATCATCTGCTCCCTCATCGCCTCTGGCAGCCGGTTCGTTCTCCCGAACACCGACGTCCTCTGCACCATGTCCCTCTGCACATAATGCCACGATCACTAATCTGAGCTTAAGTTGTCAAAAGAAAAGAAAACATGATCAGTCAGAAAGGTTTTTTTTTTGGGAAAGGAATCAGCACGAGATTGTGCTATTTTATTATGTATAGAGGAAGAAAATTACAACCCGTAGGGATAAGAGAAGAAAAAAACTGTATAGGACTATAAGTATGTTGGGAAGAGCTCCTAGAGCTTTTTCGCTCCTTCCAGAGCACAAGTTCTTACTTCCTCCTTTATTTTCGTCATAAGGCTAGGTGTCGCAGTCTTCTTATGTTTAAAAATTTGTTGGTTCCTCTCTTTCCAAATCTCCCAGACAACAGAAGGATCAAGTTACGTGGACCTTTCTTGGGCACATCTTTTTTTGTTGGCAAACATCTCCCACCAGGCTTGGACGTCCTGACAAGGTTCCTACTGGTTCGGATCCAGTTGTTGATAAGCCGTCCAAGAGGCTAGAAGTCTCTAAATCCTTCTAGTGTATTTACAATGGGCAAGAAGGTGACAAGCGGACTTATTCGTCGTTTGGCAGAGGGGCAATGAATGTTGTTTGGCCATCCTCTTGTTGCAAGTCTAGATCAGTCAGTTAGATAGGTAGGTATAGGCATATTTACCATCTTGAAGGTGTTGGCGGTTTCGTGGACGACGAGGTTGGTGATGTTGCCGATGATGTAGGAGGTGAGGCCCATGTTGAAGAGCATGAAGGCGATGCTGAACAGCATCTCGCCGGTATTGGCGGCGTGCAGGTCGCCGTAGCCGACGGTGGCGAGCGTGGTGATGGACCAGTACACGGCGCAGGTGTAGCAGAACCACACGCTGCGGTCCTCGAAGCCGTGGAACTGGCTGCCGATCCACGTGAGCTCCTTTACCTTGTAATGGAACGCCATCCACAAGTAGATGCATGCGGCGAAGTGCAGCGCGAACAGCGTCACCTGAATGCACGAAAATGAAATCATGCAGAAAGTGAGCACTACACAAGGATTTCGTAGCAAGTTGGTATGAACTTTGCCGAGATGCTGTGAGTGGAACGGCGTGGCCTTACGTAGAGGAGCTTGATAAGCCTGGTCCACAGGTAACTGAATCTGATGTCCTTCTCCAACCTGCAAGATTCAGAATTTCATATCAATCATTGATGATCACATATGCATACTGTTATCCATACAACAATCCATATCAGCACTTAGTGAATCATGGAATCAACTCAAAGTTGCATGTTACGCTCTATCAGTTTTATAATATATGATGACGTTAACTTTTAGACATATATTTGATCATTCATCTTATTTAAAAATTTTATACAAACATAAAAATATATAAGTAATACTTAAAAAACTTTTAATAATAAATCAAGTTATACCAAAATAAATAATAATTACATAAGCTTTTTAAATATAATGAATATTCAAACGCATCTCAAAAATCAACGACGTCGTATATTTTAAAAAACAGAGGTAGTACCTCTTCTTCTGTAATAAACTCATTCATTAATGTGTAAAAGAGAATGGAGATCATCCGTTGGATGTGGCCGGAGTATTTACCTTGCAAAGAGCCTGCTGACGCGCCGTAGTCGCCAGAGCCGGAGAAGATTGAGGAACCCATACAGTGCTTGTCTTTTGCCGCTCACTAGCCGGTAGATCATCTGCAAAGGAATCGTCGAGGCCACATCCAGCGCCAAGCACGGCCGTGCCAGGTGCCTAAAATTTCAAGTCCATGCACGGATATTTAATAATGTATACGAAGCAAAACTCTCTGACCGATCGGAGAGATGGAACACACACACACCAAAGTTGCGCCGTTGCGCGTGGACTGGACATGCAGTGACGACGGAGCATCACGTATATACCTGGTGGTGATCTTCCTGCGGTCGGTTACGAGGAGGCCGGTGGAGGTGCCGCGGTACGCCACGAAGAAGGAGACGGCAATGTCGACGGCGAAGAAGGCGTCGACCACCAACTCCGTGACGGCGAGCGCGGCCGAGGCCGACTTCTCCATGGCCAGCTCGAACGGCGACGCCCACGCCGTGTACAGCACCAGCACGATCAGGAACTTCTGCCACCACCTGGGGAGTGAACCACTCAAATTAACCAGACCGATCGATCGATCGATATGCAAGTTCAGCTAGTTCAGTTCACGATCGAGCCAGACGCACGCATGCTTGGCAGCTGACGCGATGGAAGGAAATAAATGGATGCAGGTTGTTCATCACCTGTAGCTGCAGCTGTGAGGGTTAACGACGAATGGTCCTAGGGAAGGAGAGGCCTCGCCGAATGCCGGCCGGAGAAGCTCGCTTCTGGCGGCGGCCATGCCTATATTCGTCATCGGTAGTATAGCCGCCCCTGCAGTGCTGCTTTGTCTTGCCATTCTGCTGGCTATATATATATACTGACTCTGCGTGCTCTCTCCTTATTACCTCGTCAAGTTGGTGATCTAGCTTTTGACGTGGGCTCAAATCTGCAGGATACGATCAAGCGAGGAAAGAGTTCAACCAACAGTTTTGAAAGTGTGTCGCTACAGTCCTACACCAATCGGGAATCCACTGGAGTTAGGATCAGGGTTTACAATATCGATGAAACCGCTCGGTTATCACGATAAACCAGCGATAACAAGGGGCATTGCAGTTAGAAACCGCTCAATAATTCAAACCAAGTTTTCAAAAGATCGTATAAGATTTATTTTTTGGCTAAAATTTGTTCGAAATTCGCTAGTTTTCGTCAACAAATGATCGGTTATTTTTGTAAAAAAAAAAGACCCTGGTTAGGTTTCTAACTTCGCAGACAATGTTATCCATGTTGATCTGAGAAACATCAGGGTGCCTTCGTTGTAACTTTAATAATTGAACTAAAATTTAGCAATGGTGGAGATTATGGACACTAAAACATAGAGATAATATTTTCTTTTGAGCAATAATTCGGTCAAGAAGAACTATAGGTATGACATAGCTATTTCATATATCTAGCTAGCTTGCTCTTATTGGTAGTTTCCGAAAAGGGAGAGAGAAAAAAAGGTATAGACATATGCAGCACATAAGTCCATTCCTACAGTTGTAGATTATACCTCTATGCTAATCGGCACTCCAAGAAAATTCTCATTCAATAAAAATAATAAATAAATCTAGCAACTTGTCTAGCTAAAACCAAATTTATAAGAGTGATTTTACAGTTCTTGAGGAGGTACCGGAAGGTACCATATTTTCTAATGTAAAATTTGGTATCTCTCGATACCTCTGATATTAGGAGGTAACAAATTTACACTAAAAATATTAATATCTTTCGGTACCTCTCAAAGACTGTAAAATTACTCAATTTATAATAGCTTAAAATCAAAACATGAGTCCGTATCAGTTATAACATGCCAGCCAACCATCAAAATAGGATGTATAATCGACTACCAATTAATTTTAATTAGTTTCAAAATCATGAAAATGGTAATGTAAAATGTATTACTTCTGAATTTTCTAACTATTATATCATGATAAAACTAAAATTAAGATTACAAACCGAGTGCAGCTATACGTATTTATTAATTATAAATTCAAATTTTCATTAAGACTTCATGATAAGTACAACTTTGAATTTATTGATTACAAATTTAATATTTATTAAATTTAAAAATAAAAAGGCAGCAAAAAGGTGGAGTATTATAATTCGTACGTGCAAACACACAAGTTATCTACTCGTCGTACTAATTCTGTAGCTCTTTTGGTTGACATCATCCAAAGTCATGTATTGATGTTATATATTCAGGTAGTACTGATGATAGCGGAGGTTGTTGGACGGGGGACTTGGCCAAAGATGGTGTTCTTCCAATAAATGGGCCGTTTTCATGCATATACGCTCTGCAACATTGATGGTTAATTGCTTTCATGAACAGAAACTAAACCAAATAATTCAGACTTGTGAATGGCCTATATGTATATACTGCACATCTTCCCTGGTTGTCACCAGCTTTGCACGGAACTGTTCCTGATAATGTGTTTACTGTGGTAGCATGCATCATATATATATGTAGTACGGGAGTTATTAATGTTTACTTTTCTAATTTCAGGATTTCAGCACTGACTAAAAATATATAGGCCGGCCGACTAGAGAAGTAGACTTTGCGGCTCTGCACCTGTGGTGAACCGAAATCCACATGAGGCTAATCCAACGAAACTTTTCTGTTAGTGCCATGTGTGTTCGACTGCAGTATTTGAGTGAGGCCATAAGAACACACCACGTAAAAAACTAGTAAGTAAACCAAGAAAAAACTGCCTTGACTTCATGTATATATTTCACGCACACACACGAAGGGAATCAAACCTTCTAGCAAAGAAGTAAAAACGAAGAACACGATTTAATTTGCTGCATTTGATCAGGTAGGAAAAAAGAACATCTACGGGCGGCGTAGTGCTGCTACATACCTGCAGGGAGCTATAGGAAGACGCTATCTGAACGCAGGACAGCATCGAGAGAGGCCATGCTTGAAAAATGCAGAAGAGATGTTCGTCGTGGTGGTCGACGGCCGAGCTAGGTAAATAGTAACAAGCGGCTATCAATCTGAGCCAAGGGGGTAATTGACCAATTGTAACCACGTATATGGAAGCAGTCCGGTACATGTAGGCAGTGGATCTTCCTCTTGCACAGTCCGTCAAGGAATTTCACTGGGAAACTCTTTCCAATTCCTTGCAGGATCGGATAAGAAGCATGCCTATATACACGGTCGCGTTGTATTCCGTCGCGATTCTTTTACACTTATATTACCGTCAGGATTAAAGACCGGGATTGCCCTTGATTCATTATTATATAACTCTGTCACGGAATGATGCCGCGATTTCATTCCCCAGATATATATCGATTCCACGCTCTGCGATCATCTCGTTCTTTACTTGGCATTGGCGCTAGCTCAGGGTTTACGTTCCTGCGTGCCGACCGGTTACCGCGACCTGGTGGTACAGCGTTTACTGCGATAACCACCAAAAACCACGATAAATTCGAGTTTTAAAATTTTGAATTCAAAAATTTGGGAAAACCACGGTACGGACCGCGTGGTTACCGCTCGATGTTTGGCCGAAAGAAAAATGAAATGAAGAAAATGATAAAAAAATTGGAGGAACACTTAAAAGTGTGTAGAATTTGAGGATAATAATTAAAATATATAGGATACTTGTGGGTATACAATAAAAAATTTTGGCATGATCTTTTCTATATTACGGACTTAAAATCAATTGAACAATTCATAACATAATATTTCAACAACAACAATTAACAATCTCAAGATGTCATGATGTCCACATGTCCACAATATAGAGTTCACAGGTTAAATGAATATAGTCCACAATATAGAGTTAACAATAGAGTCCACAATATAATATCCACAATATGATAGTTCACATAACAAGCAACATGAAAATAGAAGTTCTGTTTTCAATCAAAAGAAATAGAGAAAGACATACTAACATAGAGCTAGCTATGCGTTCCACTGATTATATGTCATGTTGTACTCCTCTGTGGACATGACCATCAAGTCATGCGAGTGTAGCAACCCTGCATTGTATTCCTCCCAACTTTGACTTGTCCATGATGCTGTTCTTTGCCACTGAGCATATAATTGAACGTACCACTAGGGTTTTTGTCACTCATACACCCATGTAGGAGGGGGATAATCAGAAGGTTGGGAACGGTTATACGCATACATTGGATAGCCACTTTCAATGCTAGAGGCACTGAATGAGTTGTAGCTATCTTGTGGTATGTCAAGATGCTGTCGTTGTTATTGGCCACTCGATGAAATGGTAGTTTGTTGAGAGCTTGGAGCACCGTGATCACGGTCCTAAGTCGCGTGGGTGAAGTCGGCCTCACCTACAAATGAAATTGTAGAAAGAAAATTAATCAATTGTGAAACGCATGGTAAAGGTCTAAATGGTAATTGAAGTACATCGCACCAGTGAATTGAATAGGGTTGTGGTGATCTGACTGTTGGGTGTGACCCCTAGGCACTTTAGTGGTGCCTTGGCCTCCTTGACCACTGTTGTCTCCGTCGTATGTATCAGTTCTTGAGCTACTATCATTGGACTCTTTGTAGTCTGGGCTTCCTTGAGTCTCTTCATCGCTATCAACATTGCGAGACTGTGGACCTTTGCCCTTAACTCTTTTGGATGTAGGTGCTTTTGGTGGCTGCCGAGTCTTCCTTTTTCTAATATGAGTGTCACCTATATTCGCATCAGCCCACTTTGCAATAGTAGAAGCTCCCGTGGTTCTGCGCAAGTCAGTCAATCCACTAGGTTAGCTACAAGTGGACTAGGCACTGGGGCGTTACTTTCAGTTGAGTCTTCATCTAGTTCTGGGCTAACATTGGACCAAGCATTGTTCATCCATTCTTTAATCTGATTGTTAGTTTCGTAGAATGATAGGTTCGCTAGTCTTTGAAGGGGATCGTCGTCCTCCTTCCTAACTTGGGCATTTGCTTGCTGAATTCACAGGCGAAGGTTGTAGTTCACATAAGCTAGTTTGTTGAGCTTCTTGTAGGTATGTTTATTACGGACCTTGGTATATACGAATGCGAATGTGCTCCAGTTCCGTTCACATCCACTTGAAGAGCAGCATTGACCAACCATATGCAATGCAAGCCTCTTCAAATTCGACGTATCCAAGGCAAACATAGACCACCATTGTGCTGCACATGCCAAGTTACAAGTCAATTTACAATACTGAATACGTGTAAAGCAACAGGACATATGACAGTTTCATGATTACATACCAGGGGAAGTTTTCCCATTGGTGGCCATCTTTTTTGCAAGGGCCCTCCCAAATTCACTAGTCTTACGGCAATACGTCTCAACCTCCAGCAAAGCGGCGGCGACTGTATCAATGTCTGTCATCCACTCGAAGGCCTGACGGAGGTCTTGAAAGACGGAGACACTTGGAGAGTACATGTAGTGCGTCCTAGGGTTCAATGCTGCAGCTACAAAACATGAAACAAGATCGATAAGAGTCACACAATACCAATTTTCTCATTATGTAATGACGGCTACTTACTGGCATTGATTAGAGTTTCATTGGTGAGGTCGTGCATCCTTCTGTTAACAATTTCCATGTATGCTTCGAACTTATCCCTTTGAGTCGCAAAAAGACTGTCGTACTCCATTTTCAACAACTGATATCTCAGAAGAACCTCACTCAAATTGGGGTTCTTGTCTTCGTCAGCAAACCGAAGGAAGGAGTGCAACGGCTGAACTGAATTGACTACTGCCTCTAAGTTCTCCCACCAAGTCATGCTAGATAGGCATACATGTGCATACCTGCCCTCCGTTGTGCCACTGAATTTGCTCTGCATAAACCCAGAGGAAGCCATCCACTGCATGAACTGATCTCGCCTCCTAAGAAAGCTCTGAAGGAACATGTAGTTTCTGCCAAACCATATAGCATTCCACTTAACTAGTTCACCACCTATAGTTGACACCATCATGGCATGCAGCTTGGAATGATTGTATAGCCATCTGCAAATTTTCCTTGCACTTGCAATGACCATTTCGTGGTCCGGCATTTTCCCAACCTCCTTAAGCATCAGGTTAATCGTGTGCGCCACACAAGATTGCCACACAATTGTTGGATACTCTTGCCGCAGCAGTCTGCAAGCCTTCTTGTAGTTAGACTCATTGTCAGTGATAATCTGAACGACATGTTGGGGACCTAATTCGCGTACCACCTTTCTTATCTCCTGCATTAGTCAATCACAAAATAAAACAAAACCTCAGACACTACACTTTATGTTATCATATGAGGCTAAAATGCTGATGGAACGTCGTCACCTTCAGTATGAAGTTAGCATCTTGGCTTTGGCCCGTAGCATAAACGGACTTGTGAAAAAACATGATTCCATTGCAATATATCAAAAAGTTGATGACCGCCATACCCGTCGGTCCTGTCCAAGAATCACATATTATAGTAACACCGTACTCATCCCAATCATGCTTGAACCTGTCGAATTGCTTCTTTACGTTCTTCTCTGTAGCATCAAGGTACTTGCCATCTATCTCCCTACCTCTTGGAGAAGGTATGTTTTCACCTATAATGTACAAATGCCAAATAATTAGTGTGCGAACTGTTAGAACAATGTAAATCCATATGAAATGCATACGTACCCCACTTCTGTGTCTCTCGAACGGCGCTGACAAAGTATGGATTATCAGCATTTCTTGCAGGAATGCCGGAGGTATAGAAGAACCTTGCCCACGACTCACCAATGGCCTCCCTAGCTTGCCTCCCCTTCTTTGTGAAGAATCCTGTATCAATACGTGTCTGCACAGGGGACTTGGCAGACGACAGGTTGTAATCTCTCACAGCAGGTGACTCCCTCTGAGATGTAGCCCTTCGTAACAAACTGACAATTGGGTTACTTCTACCTTTCCGTGCCTCAGGCTGAGCGGATCCACTGCCACCGCCATGCTCATATGTGCCACCTCGATCCTCCACACCCCTCCTAAAGTTTGCCTCTTGCCGTGAGGCTTGCATGGCTGCTTCCATTTGTTCCTTCTCGTCGGCATCACCTGTTAGGTCATAATAGTTGACCCTTGCAGCTTCAACCCTTCTTGACCTCTCATTGTAACGATTATCATCTGCATCTTTTATCATGTCCAACTCGCGCCTGAAGAATTCACGGACATCTGGAGGCACTGAATTGCAATATGTAACCCCCTTCCCTTTTCTAGCCAAATGAATTTTAAGTCGAGTTGCTCCACCACCGCCTTTTCTCTGATGACAATACTTACAACGCCATCTAGGTGCTATGCTCTCCCCGTGCTCCCACACCGGGTCCTTACTATCTGCCATATCCACCCTGTAACATACGTGAAAAGTATATTATTAGAAATGAAATCACCAAGGCCGCATAGCTACCCTTACGTAATGCAAACCATATGAACTAATTGTCAGTACAATAAATTTACATCAACCATAATAACTCATCCAACAAATAACATACTCTATAAATAATGAAATGGAACATATAATCCTAACATTTAACTATAGCTTACTGTTAGCTTAATGACATCACATAGGTCACAGAGGTTATATATGTATTATACGTTAAATGAAAGACTAATCTCATACATATAACATCTAGTGACATGTTAATATATACATATATATATTAGTCGCAATGAAAGACTTTTCATGTGGCCAAAAATGTTCCAAAAATATAGCTATAGCCATACATACAACATCTAGTGACATGTTAATATTTTGACATCACAATAAAAATTTATGACAAAATGGAAGTTGTGTGGTTATCGTGGATTTCTGCGCGGTAACCACGGTTTCATGCGCGGTTACCGCGCGACATAGCTCCCGAAAAGCGCACAATAAGCTTACGGTAACCGGTCAATACCTCGCGATAACCGTAGCAAATTGCGCGGTTACCACGCTCTACCGCGTGGTAAGAGTGGAATGCGAGATGGTTACCTTCCGACCGCTCGCGGGGATGGTTACCGCGACGTACCGTGCGGTTACCGTGCTATACCGCACGGTATCGCCGCTCTCTGGTGCGGTGGCGACGGATTTGGCGCGGTTCCGCTTCTTCTGGCGCCGTCGTGCCTAAGGAGGGAGAGGGAAAGAGAGACCAGAGAGAGAGCGCACGATAGAGATAGGGAGAAGATATTTTCTCCGCGGTTGGGCCTCTATGGGCCATATGAACAGCACTGAGGCCGGCCCATTTATTTTTTTCTTTTTTCTATTTCCTAATTGATTCTATATGTTGCCATCAAATTTGAATAAATATTACTCTTTTTCGAAAAATTTCTTCACCATAATACACTACAAATCAAGCACTACTTTCACCATTTTTTTGGATTTTTTTCGATTTTTTTTAAAAATTTTTGAATTCGGTCAAAATTCATCAAATCGTACCACGCGGTACGGGTTACCGTACCCCTGCGGTAAGGGCGGTAACCACGGTAACCACGCGGTTACCGCCAGTAACATAAACCCTGCGCTAGCTCGATTCGTCACTCCCTTCCGTTGATTAATACATGTGCATCGGCAATTTGGCATGGCGTAGATGGATCAAAGTGGGCAAGGGCGCGGGGCGCATCGCCTGCTGCCTTTTGAGCGCGCCTTCGAGAAACGGCAAGTGCTTGCTGCATTTTTTTTACGCAAGCACGCCATTGAAAAAGGGCAAACTTAACCCACAATCGTGCGTGGCGCGTCGATCGATTGGCTCTCGGGCGAAGGGTGCGGGCATGCCACTGTGTCATGCCCCAAACTAGCCCCGAACGGAGACCAAAATAAGGTGATCCAAATTAACCTGTATGTCTGTACCGGTCCCAGGAAATAGCGCTGGTACAACAGGAAGATAGATTATCACAACACACAGCAGTCTCTTTATTAAGAGTAGAATTACAACCAAGGTTGAAACTGTAGACAGAATCCGAGTTTGCAACAGCAGTCCAAAAAGGCGGAAGCGGAAAGGCAGAGACTAGCCCTAAGCCACAAGCAAAGCCTTGGGGAAAGGCCAAAACCCTACTACTGCTCGTAGATTGCTTTCTCCTGGAAGAACTCTTCTTCAGCCGGGTCCATCTCTTCGTCTTCAAGAACTGGGGGTAGTACTCAGCAAGTCAAGGGAATTAAGTGTTTGATGTAAGCTTCAAGGAAGAGCCAGTTATTTTTCACATTTGATTTTGGTTTAAGATCTTCAGAAACATCTAAGTGAGTGCTTCTCAACGACACGGACGAGAAAGTGCGTCCCATCCGGCCGAAGCAGTGAAATTGTATAGATTGATTCTTGTCAGCACGGGAGGCTCCCTGCCAATCGTTCACCGACACCGGCTGCACCAATAGCCACAAGCCAAGCACATCGGCACGAGAGGCTCCCTGCCAATCGTTCACCGACACCGGCTGCTCCAACAGCCACAAAACAAGTACGTCGGCACGAGAGGCTCCCTGCCAATCGTTTACCGACACTGGCTGCTCCAACAGCCACAACTTAAGCACAGAAAGGATTTCTCACACCAACAGCAGTTCACAAGTAGTCAACAAAACTACGCTAAGGAATCACCTCACATCCGCCCATGACCGTGGGCACGACTATTCGAATAGTTGTTAACATCTGCAGAGGGGGTACACTTTACCCACACGACATTACTAACCCCGAGTCACCCAACCCATGACTCACAGCCACGTCTGGCGACCTTGAGGCTTTCACGACAAGGCATTTCAAAAGCTGACTCAGGGTCATCTTATGCCAAAGGGAGGGCTCCCATGGACCAACACCAGGTTAGGTCCCAGACCATACTGTGCCAGGAAGCCCAAGGGTCCTCCCCGACACTACCCCGGCGAATCCACTTGTCCCTTGGCATCAAGATTTTCCTGGCCTAGCTAGTTACTCAGCCAGGGGTGTCCCATATCACCCATGTGGTCAACCTTGACATATGCTCGGATGTAATTCCCAAGGAATCGGTCCTTAGGGCGAGAACGGGCAGACCGTACCTCCAGTACGTCTCCCGCACCGCGAGTTTTGGAAACTCACTTTATTTTCAAGGCACCGACACAAGTGTTGGGTTTTCCAATCATTTTGTAAACTCAAGTTTTACCCAGTTGATCATTTTAAATTTTGAGGAGAGTCTCGATATTCGTACGCTGGGTGCGAATACCGAGACTTCACCTGAAGGGTGACAAGGGGTGTTAGGGTATTCAATAACCAAGGAGGGTAAATGCAGCAAGTGGGTAGGGCCTGTCGGTTGTATTGCAAACCGAGGCCAAGTGTCAAGTGTAACCTAAGGAATGCATAGTTTGCGGAAATCAAAATACTTAATTTTAAATTATAGGTTCAATTGATCAAAGGTGACTTGCCTTGCTCGAGATCTTGAGCTTCTTCCTCGAAATCCGCGCACTGCGGGTCTTCTGGCTCCGAAACTACACGTGAAACGGGACAACTCAACGCAACGATAAAAAAGAAGCCCTATTAATGACCACTAAGCGTGCCATTGGATAGATCTCGATTTTTGAGGAATTTTGGAAGTTGAACGGAGTCGATCGGACGAACAGTTGAGAAGATATGAATTTCTGAAGATTAAATAATTTTCTGTCTAAAGGAAAAGGAATTATTAATTCCCTTGAAAAAAAAAGAAAAGAGGGACTGGTATTGGACTTTTAGTTTGGGCGGCTTGGTGCAGCCCAAGGGAAAGGAATGGGCGCGGCCGGGCAACATGGGCCGGCGCGTGGAGGAACAGCCTAAGGCCGAGGGGCGCGCGGGAGAGGCCGATGGGCCGGAGGCCGAGCGGCGCAGCCCAACGAGCAAGCGCGGGCGCGGCCGGGCGAGCAGGCCGGCATGCGCGAAGGAACGGCCCAAGGCCGGGGGTGCGCGAGGCGGATGGGAAGGCCGTCTGGGTCGAAGGCCGAGTGGTGCGCGGCCTGGTCCGGCTTCCCGAGTGACTCGAGACCAACTGGGCCGGACCGAGGAGAGGGGTCCACAAAAGAGAAGAGGCCGAGTAGGCCGAGAAGGGCGTAGCCCACGCGGGCGGCCGGGATCGGTGGACCGTGGCCCACCGCGCGGCGCTAGGGCGGGGCCCGCCCGTCAGCGGCACGGTCCACACGGACTCGACGCACGGAGGGAACGAGGCCGTCGGCGCTCGCGTGGCGCCTACGTGGCTACCACAGAGGCCGGCGGGAGGAGGACGACGGGGGAAGCGGCCGAGATCGATGGCGGAGGTGGGCTCGGGGCGGTGCGGCGCGAGCCCGGCGAAGAGGAGCACACCGATGCGGAGAAGGGAGAGAGGGAAAGAGAGCCATCGGCTCGGATTTGCCGGAGGAAGGCCGACGGCGGCTAGCGACTGCGCGAGATGGCGGCGGCAATGGCGGCGCGGGGGAGGAGCGAAGGGGAGGGGCGGCGGCCACGGCGGCGCCCGGAGGGGGTTCTACGGGGCTAGCTAGCGCCCTAATTCGAGGAAGGACGAGGGAGGCGGAGGGGAGAGGAAGATTACCACGGTGAGGAGGAGCTCGCCGGGAAGGAAGCCGACGGCGCGGGGACGGCAGTGCGGCTCCGGGCCGAGGGAGAGGAAGACAGTGGGGTCCTCCTCAGCGTCCTGAGCTGCGGCGGTGGGCAACGAGGGCGGCGGCGACAGTGGCGGGGAGAGGAGAGGAGCTTGGCGGGGAGGCGGCAATGGCGGCCAGGCGGAGGGATTTAAAGGGGAGGGCGAGGTCGGTTCGGGTGGACAGAGGTCGGTTCACGGAGGCGGTTCGCGGAGAGGGGGAAGAGGCGGTGGAGCCACGCGGGAGGGGACCGGCGCGCTAGCGGCCGAACGGCGGCTGCTGGTGACGTCGGCCGATCGGGGGAAAAGCAAAAAAAGGGGAGGGAAAAGGAGGACGACCTCCTTGCCACTTCGGGCAAGGGCGCGTGCGGGGAGAGAAAGGGGAGCGCGCACGCTCTCTCTTTGCGGCACGTGCGCAGGGCGGCGGGGCCGGGAGGAGGCGGTCGCTGGCGGGACGGAACGGAGAGAGGGAGAGAGAGAGAGGAGAGACCGGGGCGCTCTCTCGCTCGGCTCGAGTGCGCGCGGCGCATGTGCCCGACGCGCTCGGGCCGAGCGGACCAGGCCGGCGTGCGCGGCCCAACGGGGAGAAGGGAGGGGGAGTAGGCTGAGCGGGCGGCCCGGGAGGGAAAGGGGAAAGCGGGCCGAAGGAGGGGACTGGGCCGGGCGGCGGCCTGAGGAGGAGGGGGGAGGAAGGCAGGCCGAGGGGAAGACGGCCCGAGGGGGGAGGAGGTAAAGTAGACTTTTCTTTGGGAATTTGAATTGGAAAGATCAGGGCTCGGATTTGAATTCCGATTTCGCGGTTTTCTCCGGGATTGAGACGAGAAGGGAAACACGAGATCCAGGCACTCAACAAGACTCGACCGAAGAGCAAAATTTTCGCAAATAGAGTTTTTAGCAAATAGGTTTTCCCGCTAACGCCGCGACGAAACGGGCGTTACACACTGCCTTTTGCGTTTGGCATAACACGGACGATCGAGTGGCTCACTCATGCGTGGCCATGGCATACCGTGCTAGTGGATCTCCGCACGGATGTCCGAGGCGTTTGACACCATACGGTCTCCGGTTGTCCCGGCCAAGCTGCGAACGCTTGCTGCAGCTGACTAGCGACGACCGCTTGGTGGCCGGTGTGTAGAGGGGTGCGCCGCAGCGATGCTGGGTACGTAGCTTGTTGCAAGTTTGTTTGTAAACCATCGTGTGTGTGCTTCCGAGGACCCAACATGGCGGAGGCGCGGAACCGTGAGGCGGCGTATGGCACGTTGCGTACGTTAGCATTGTGATTAGCCCATTGAACCACCCGCGTGTAAAGCCCAATAAGATATAGTCCAGGGCCAATTAACATATTTTCAGTTGGAATAAATCTACTTCGCCTCCCTCCTCTCTTGTTCCTGATCGAATCACATCTTTCTCAACCACAGAACCGGGTATAACGTCTTCCCCATCTTCAAAAACCAGTATAAATTGACTACTTCAGTGGTTTGAAAAACGGTTTTTGCTGATGTGACATATGAGTTTCACATTTCAGTGAAACATTTAATCCTCCTTCTCTATCCTCTCTCTTTCCTCTTTTCCCAATCTTGTTCTCCCGACAAGGAAGACCGTCAATCAGTCCAGGCTACTGCAGTGGTGGCGCTCCGTGGAGCAATGCAGTAGCGGTGGTCAGTGGCCGCGGCAGCTATCTGTTGCTTCCGCTTCAACGCCGCAGTCGCCGCCTGCTGTTGTTGTTGCTTCTACTCCGCCGTCTCCATAACCTCCTCTCCCTCCCTCATTGTCGCTCCACCCTTACATCCGGTCACTACCACTGCAGCCCTCACAACCTCTGATGCTACTGGAAGTTGAGAAAGAGATGAGGAAGATTAAAGAAAGGAAAGACAGAGGGGAGGCGAAGAAAAGGGTAATATGAGGTGAAAGTCGTTGACATGTGGATCCCATCTGTCCACTCAGTGAGTCAACTGTAGTCAAGCAGTCACGTCAGCAAAAAACTACTTACCAAACCACTAAAGAAGATAATTTGCATCGGTTTTCAAAGATGAGGGAGACGTTATACCCGGTTTTGTGGTTGGGGAAGGATATTCAATCAGATGAGGGAGGTAAGGTGGACTTATTATTCCTTTTCGGTTTCTTATCGTCATACAGAAGCCCAAAAGACAACAAACATCGGCCTGCAATTATCATCCGTCGCGATGAAAGGCCTCGGCCCACTCGGCATGTCAAGTAAAAAATCTAACTAAGTTTCACAAAACTACAATTATTTTTGATTAAAACTACCAATTCTCTACAACCTTAGCAAATTATTTAACAAAACTGCAACAAACAGCAAATAATTTTATAAGAAAGCAACAATTTTCTCTATTTATGTACGACATGTGGGCCCAACTTTCAGAAGCATCAAGCATGAGTATTGCATATGTGTATGACATATGGATCCAAACTTGTTAAACAAATAAAGTTGCAGCTTTATGATAAAAATCCTATACTATTGTTTCAGTTATCCAAAATGCCTAGCTTAGTAAATTGAAACTTTTGACAAAAATAGTCATGCTAAAACTCGCTCATGGCCATTTGTACAAGCAAGAAAAAAAAGTAGAGATCGATTGCAGTACTACTAACTCACTTTTGAAATAAGGGCACGTACAAGAGTGTCAGATATCAGGCTTGTAGAGTTGCCAACTAGACAAATTTGCCCATACGGAAAAAGGAGAAGAGTGGAGAAAGAAACATCATTTTTAATATTAACATGGAGTCGTTGACCCCCAGTGAACTCTTAGCGCAAGATAAAAGAGAATTTCCTTGCATGAGTGCGAGGAAAGTAAGGATAACAAAATAATATTTCAGTGAATGAATGATTAGAG
Source organism: Oryza officinalis (assembly GCA_008326285.1). Lineage (NCBI taxonomy): Eukaryota > Viridiplantae > Streptophyta > Magnoliopsida > Poales > Poaceae > Oryza > Oryza officinalis. The sequence goes on along the minus strand of BDMV01000001.1, from coordinate 47,470,226 downwards.
TCTTTATTTTAAGAAAATAATAAAATTCATTTCGGTTTTTGTTTTAAAGAAACTACAACCAATTATTACAAAGATTATAAGGTGAACTACTATGAATTACAAAACCATGGTTTGATTGAAAACAAGAAAACTACTAAGCATACCACCATAGAGACAGAGATAATACATTGCTAAATTTTCATATATGGTTGGCGAGAATATAACTGTTATTTCTTCCCAGCAGTTTATGAGTTGTATGTAGTCCTTGTATTCAACAAAGAAAAAAAAAGAATTTATGATTGTCTAAGATGTCGTCGTTGCTATTCTAAACATTCGATTAGATTTTTACCTAAAGAGTCCATCCCGAGGCACGAACGTACGAACGTATGAACGTGAGGAATGGGCCGTCAATGACATCATCTACAGGGAAGGTGTGTGACACTTACGGGCATCGATGTCGGTGCTCCACCAACGTTGGCGGTCCTAGGAGCCCCTTCCCATATTTGTGGCAATCTTAGCTCGACCTTCTCCTTGACATCAAGGAGCAGGACGGCAATAACGACAACCAAATCCTGGTAAATGGAATCAGATTGTTTGGTTTCTAAACTGCAGTGGTCTAGATCCAAATGGCATTAGTGATGAAGAAGGCCAACAGTAGTAGAGACGGATCCCCTGGAGCAATGTTGATAGCCCGATGAAGAGCTCCAACGCAAAAGAGGGGGGCGTTCCCCGTAGAAACCGATTGTGGCCAGTGCTCTGCTCTGGAATCCCCACGCGCCGCCACCTTCCCTGTGGTCGTGGCTTCCAACAGCACACTCCGATGGCGCGGAAGATGCCGGGTATGAGGTGTCGGCGGCACGGGAGGCTTATCATCTTAATTGTTTTTGAATAGTCTTACATGGCGTATACTTTTTAACAGCCCATACTAGACTTAATTGTTACCAGTCTCACATTGTATAAAACCTCGTAGTAGTAGTATTTTATTTTTTACTACCCACTTTGGATACACATTGTAGTATAGTTTAGCTCAATGGCACACAAATCAGTACTATGTTGTAATGTTTTCTTTTCCCCTTAGCTAGGAAGTACGTTGGGAAGAACTTGATTTTAACAAACTTCACGGTGGGCACATAAACGAATTAATGGACACATAATGGGTACAAAAATTACAATTGAGAAATTCCTTCCGTTAGTAAATTATATGGAGCACAACACGTATCTTATTAATTCGCTCTTATTTCAACCTCTTCATTGAACTTCTGCATGGTAAATTTCTACAACCTTTGGGCAAGATTTTAAAGAACACATGTACATGTACAAATTAAGAAAAATAAAGAAGCTAATATTCAGGGAAGAGCTGATCAGTTGCCTCCACTCAGCGGAAGAGGCACATGACGAAGATCGCCGCGAGTACGAGCAAGTGATCGATCCCTTGGTCGATGGCCATTCCTGCAAGGTGCAAACAACACGCGCCAATTTAATCAGAGTGCACGCAACTCACCAAATGTGTTAGCCCGGAACTGGCAGCCGCGACGCCGCGATGCGCAAATCTTGGTGCGCGTAAAGTCACAAGTACTAACCGTCCATGGCGAGCTTCCCGGCGATGTAGGCAGGCGAGGCGGCGGCGGCGGCGGCGCCTTGGCACAGCAGCGGATGCAGCAGCGCGGCGGCCAGGAAGTTGGCGAGCACGAGAGCTTGAGGCCTCATGGCGTCCCGCGCCGTTGGCTCCTGTGTTGTCCTGTAGTCGATCTCGTCAGGCTACGCTTGCAGAAAGGCTGGCGTGACCTGAGATTCTTGGTTGCGAACTTGCAATGCAGCGATTATGCTCGTTCCGATCGGATTTATAAACGCAGGGAGCAATGAGCAACCGGCGTCATTTGACATTCTTCACGTCTTCGTTGAGTTTAGCTAGCCTTTCGCTGATCTGACCTGACTTTGGTCGCCAGCCTCTTCTGACTAATCTGTCTTCTTCAGTGTGTCCGTCTCGTCAACTGCCACGTGTAGCTCTCCTATCCGCCGGATTCGCCGGGACGTGAAGATTGAACGGTTGGAGGACAAAGCGATGAATCCGTCAGTTGGGGTAGGCCACCGGCCGGATTTGAATCCCTGTTGCTGATGCATTGGAAAATTTCAGATAATGAATGCTGTGTGCCAATCTCGGCCGGCAAGAAAGCGGGTGCAACTGTGCAAGCGCACGCCACACATGTGTGCGCCTGTGATGCGTTTGGCGTCAGGTATGCCGTCCAAAGTAATTGCACTGGAACACACAGTTACTGTTCGCAGTGGTCTATAGCTAGCATGGATGTGCTGCTTTCTAGCTCTATCATGGGGTGTTTTGGATCCAGGGATTTAGTCCTGTCACATTGGATGTTTGAGTGTTAATTAAGAGTATTAAACATAGATCAATAATAAAATTAGTTGCATAAATGAATGCTAATTCGTGAGGTGAATTTTTTAAGCCTAATTAATTCATAATTAGCACATATTTACTGTAGCATCATATAGGCTAATTATGGATTAATTCGTCTCACAAATTAGTTCAGGTTATAAAATAAATTTTATTTTTAGTCTACGTTTAATACTTCTAATTAATGTACAAACATTCGATGTGACAAGAACTTACAACTATTTAGTAACATCCAAACACCCCCTAAATCTTTATACGCACAAGTGTGAAAGTACAATCCACTCGAGCACTCGACCCGGTTTGTTCGGTCAGCACTGCTTAATTGGCAATTCTCGTCGGTTTTTGACGACATTTTAGCTGACGTTTGATCAGACCGAACATATCCTACCCCACAATGGTTCCAGCGGGCAATCCGGCAACACGGCAAGTTTGAGCGATCCCCCGTAGACGGTGCGCCAGAACAGAACGGAACATCAGTGCTCTGCGAAGGTGGCAGCCCACGATGTAGTATTTTCCAGCCCAGCCCACGCAACCCACAGACGTGATGTGGCCCACTGGGCATTGGCAATGTTCGTGGGTTTCGGGCTACGTAGATTAGATAGACGACACGACAAAAGCAAGGCGAAGGAAGTATAATCACGGGAACAACCGCCCCGCCCCCCCCCCCCCCCCCCCAACACCCAAGAGAGTTTAATTGAGACCCCAACCTAGCGACGCAACAGACAATCTGTTGCAGGGGACGGACATACGAACAATCAAACAAATCCTGCTATACTAAGCGCCGAGTCGGAGCACCGGACGGTGGTGACCACCACCGCGCGAGGCCGGCCCGGTCGTCGATGGATTGGAGAGGAGAGGGTCGTGTTTTTAAGCTAAGCAGGAGCAGATCACCTCGCCATCACAGCATTCAAAGTGCAACGATGGGGTGGTGGCTACTGGCTAAGCCCCCACGGTTTACGCCGCGTACTCATGCGACGCAGCTAATAATTGCCGCTCTCTATCCGGCTCTCACGTGCGGCTAGCCCCACGGCGCACCCACGGTACGTCGCGGTATTTACTCGCCCCGCCCGTGTACGTACAAGACAATTGCGCGTAGGTACGCGACGCGCGCGGACGGTACGGTGGAGAGGCGTTTACTACCACTTCCTACCCACGCGTGCGGCTCTTTGTTAGACTTTAATTTGTTGCGGCCATTGCAGCACGGCTTCCGTCGATACCTCGTGCTACGTAGTAGCCCCGCCAAGGTCCAGTAAAAACATCAAGACGAACCAAACTGTTCGCGAGATTTTTTTTTTTGAAAGATTTGTTACCTTGTCGTTGTCAGTAAGATGAACCATAGTCATAGTGTTGTTACTGTGGTGCTATAACTCGTCCATGCAGCACTGCAGCTGCATGCACAAGATATCGATGTACGTAGTACGTTGTGTAGGGCTGGTGGCCGTCATCAATCCGGTAATAAGCGAAACCGGTTTTGCTTCGAGTCCATCCCGGTCAAGGCAGGGGAAGAAAACAACACGAGTGGCCGGTTCGTATGTTGTGACCATTTTCTCCATCAGGCAAAGGACGGGGGCGGGGAGAGATCTAACGGCAGATTGCCCGTACCCGGTACCCTCCCACGCCACCACACCCAACGGCTGCGTTCGGCCACAGCCGCGTGGGCCCCTTCCCGGAACCTGAATCCGACGGCTGTGATCGCGCCTCGGCCGTGGTCCCGGGACAGGCGCACGTGCTGACTGTCACGGCGCGGGCCCCGCCAATCCGCCCCGACATCTCCCAGTGACTTGTCCAATCAGGCGTCCACGGCCACGCTCATCTCACTGGAGGATGGGACCCACGTACCGTGGGCCCGGCGCGTCAGTGGGGGAGGGGGATGGTCTTCGGCCGGATCGGCTGTGGCATGAGTGGTGGGGCCCACAGGGCACGCCACACGGGTATTGTGCTCCCGGTCGTAGCTCCAATATGACGCGCTCGGATGAGACGCACGGGTGTGCCCGTAACCTCATCATGGAGCCACTTCTAATAAAGCTCCTTTTGCTTTGTTTTTTTTTTCCCTTCTTGCCTTGACTGAATCTTTCGAACTTTTCGTTTGTTTTGTTTAGGTTTACTAGATCTTAATCACCTCGAGCCAGCGGTTTTGCTGTGCCAATCAGGAATCAGCAGCTGTGTACGTTTATGGTGTATAGGCATACTAGATGTTAATCAGCATCTGTATACGGCTTGTTTGTACTGCAGGAAAAATTCGAAGGATAATTTTAGCCATGTTATAACTGTATGGGAGGAAAATTTAAATGATCATGTGAAGTGAGCGTAGTTTAATTGGTTAGGTTTCTTGTAGTGCAACCAGTTCACGTGGGTTTAAATTCTAAAATTGACATAGGTGCTCGTATTTCCTATGATGACTCGTCAATCTCAAAATATATCAGCTCAATTTTTCGAATGTGCTCATAGGGATAAGGTGTGCGTGTGTGTTTTCGTAAGGGTGAGTGTATGTACGTTGTAAGCGTATTGTGTTTCTTAAAAAAAAGTTGAATGGTTATCTAGTGCATTTGCAGTGGAATACAGAAAAGAAATACTCCATGGTTTACTGTCCTCTTCCCCAATGTCATATGCAACATTGATGCATAGCATATATATGCCTCTGTAGACTTGATTGGAAGGAGCATATTTCCCTTTTTGTTTAAAAAATTAAAAATCGGCTTCTATATTCATAAGTGAATACACATATCCATGAAATGAGCACCGTTACAAAGCAAAGTTTTACTTACATACTTAGCATTTCCCTTTTAGGAGGATTGAGACGAGATCAATATGCACAGCCATGCTTGTTAGTTTCTAACTTTATCATGTCAGGTTGCTGAGTTTAACTTTAGCTAATTAAGCTGCATAGCCAACCATGCTTGTTAGTTGCTACACCATTTAGGCTGAGTTCGTATGGTTGAGTTTGGAAGTAATCTCCATTGCACGTAAAATGGAATGAATCATTAGCACATGATTAATTAAGTATTAGCTTTTTTTTTTGAAAAATGGATTAATTTGATTTTTTTAAGCAACTTTCGTATAGAAACTTTTTGCAAAATACACACCGTTTAGCAGTTTAAAAATCGTACGCGCGGAAAACGAGGAAGGTGAGTTGGAAAGAGTAACAAAAGAAGACAGCCTTAGGTGGTGTTTGGATAGTTTAGTCAGGGACTAAAATGTTTAGTCAGGTGACTAATCTTTAGTCACCTCCTATTTGGAGAAGGTGACTAAACTTCATTTAAGGCTATGAAAAAAAACAAATTTGTCCACATTCAATGCTTGATCTCATGCAAACCACAACCGCCAGCAGCTTAGCCTCTCTCCCGCCAACAGCCGAAAGGGTCAGGCAAGCCGAAATATTTGTCCACACAATATACCAGCCGAAAGAGATTCTTTCACTGAATATTCTGATTCTGGACCTTTCCCTCAGCCAAGTTATCTTGTATTACACATGCAGGATGCAAACATGTGAAAGGATGCAAACATGTGAAAGGAAAGAGAGAACATTCCATATACATAGAAGTACGTTGACAGTTGCAGGTGAGCATGCAAAATGGACTAGACTCCCAGGCAACGAATGCAACAATATACCACCAAGTCTTGCTCCATGCAGACCAAGAATATCTAAAAGACAAACTCTCCAGACAAACCAACAAATGAGCCAAGTACATTGTACAGTCTATTGTAATATTTGTCCGCACAATTATTCATACAACTTATGAAATATTTGTCCGCACAATGAAAAAAATTACACATGTCTATTGTACAACTCATCAGCAACAGAATCTCTAAATGCATTCATGTCCTCGCTATCAGGTTCCCTTGGAATATCTTCATTGCTTCATCGCCTTCTTCTTCTATGGGGTAATGGTTGATAATTTTTATCTCTATCACACAAGTCAAATTCTAAATCTGCCAGATGACTCTCCCTAATGAAATTATGAAGTGTCATGCAAGCTACAATGCTTTTAGTTTGCTTGTGCATAGAAAAACTTGGTACATGAAACAAGATCCTCCATTTGTTCTTCAAAACACCGAATGAACGCTCTATGACATTTCGCAATCGAGAATGAGTATAGTTGAAGCGCTCCTTTTTACCTCTTGGCATGGCTCCTTGATGGAACTCCTGGAAATGATATTTTTGACCCCCGTAGGGACTCAGGTAACCCAGCCTGTTTGGGTATCCTGAATCGACGAGATAAAACTTTCCTACACAACACAATGTAGCTGTCAGTTGTGCCCAAAGAATAAGTAACACAATGTAACACAATTTTACAGTTCAATACCTTGGGGTGGAGCAGGATACTTGTCAGCGAATCTGTTATTTGAATCATTGAAAACCCTCATGTCATGAACCGATCCAGGCCACCCACCAAGGACAAAAGTAAACCTCATATCAAAGTCACATATTGCAATCACATTCTAACTAGTGTATCCATGTCTACTGAAGTATTGAGGAACCTTGTCATGTGGTACAGTTACTATAACATGTGTCCCATCAATTGCTCCAATGCAATTGTTGAATAATGGACACCACTGAACACATTTCAATCTATCATAGACAGTACTAAACTCAGGATCTGCTGGCCTAATGATATCCACTGCTAGCTTTACCAGGCAACTCAAAACTCTGTCAAACTTTCTACTTATTGTCTCCATGGATCTCACAAAACGATTTTCAGCCTGCCTAAATGATTGAGGAGCACCAACCATCCATAAAAACATAGCCAAACTCTCTACTGAAGACATTTTTCTTGTGGACTTCAAACCATACGATTGAACAAGTACGTTATGCAGTTTATCAAAGACAGGCCTATGCATCCTAAACATGTTATAGCAACTGGTTCTATGTCCTAGTGTTCTTACCACCCACTCATATCCAGACTCCCCAGCTACCCGGTAATCTCCTTTATCCATGAAACGGTCAACATAATACGTACCAAATCGTAAGGCCAGCAGGACTGATTGAGTTTGCATCTACTCAGTTGTGTACAAAACTGCCAAGATCTTTCTCCTCTTATCTGCCTCCTCATCAGAACTGTTGTCATCACTGTCCTGCATATGTATTAGCACATGTATTAGCTTTGTACACTTGCTGAAAAAATAAATAACAGATCAACACAACATAAATAGGTGCATCAACACAGATAAATAGGTCCAACACAGATAAATAGATAAATAGGTTCCTGATAGATGTCTCATGACCACAGTAAATAGGTCCAACTAAAATTTATTACATTGATAAATCCTTAGATAAAGCATGACATCTTAATCTCATGGCTGGTACATGTTCATCTCATGGCCATTCCTTTTCAACCAATTGAACCTAGCTTGATTGGAGCTGTAAGCTTCAAACACAATTCTGTTGCCTTTATTCTTGAAGAGTTTAGTTGCCACATAGTACTCAACACTGTCCTCATCAGCCCCACATTCTACTGCAAGCCTTAGGCAACGAATTAAATCTTCTTTCAACTGATCCTTTGCCTTCTGTTTGTCCTTCCCTTGCTCCACAAGTTCTTTGAGAAGACCAAAAGATTTCTCATTAAACTCAACAATACCAGAGGTCATGTCCTTCATCATTTTCATCACTGGACTCTTGCTCTTGAGTGAAGGGCTTGACAGACGACTCTTGCTTTTTTTAGCAGGACTAGTTCCTGTGCTATTCAAGTCAGTACTTGCCCTCTTGCGGGTGTTGGAGCTCATTGGGCTGTTGACAAATCCTTCCCCATCTTCTCCTTCCTCCATGGGATCATCTCTACCAGGTAACCAAGCGGTATGTCCATCCACAGCCACAATATGAAACATTTCATGCAACATGTCCATGTATTCTGGAGGACCACGCCTGAGTTTTTTAACATCCGGTTTTTGCTGCAGCAAAAATATACAGTAAGTTCATACCCCAATCCTTAATGCACATCAAGAGAAAGTACCAATGACATTCACCTTAATGGCTTGTTTCCACCAATCTAGTGTTGCTGTGATTTCTCCATTAGGTCCAAGACCACAATCACTTTGTGCCTGCAGCCACATCCAAGATACATACAAGTTCTTGCATTGCCCAACTCGATTCTTGAACGCTTTGATGGTATGCCACAGCCCTACCCGTGCATAGTACTCCCTCCTTATATTTCTGTACCCTGTGTTTGACCACATACCTCCAGGACAGTTACCAGCCCTTTTCTCCTCACAAGCTATTTCACAGAAGACATAAGTGTTTTCATCGGACCACACAGCCTTGTCAACCGGCCTCTATTAAAGAAAATAACATATGCACAATTAACACTAGCTCAACAGGTATCCACAACACCATACTAGTGCAGAAAAGTAGAGTTAACAATTCACAATAAAAAGAATGAAAAGTACAGTAATCCGAATTGTTAACTCAAGCTGCTATTTGTTTACTGGAACTAACAGATCACAGTAAAAAAGATGAACAAGGCTATTTCATCCTTTTCATCCACACTACTGCTCTTCTGGATTACCAATAAAAAGGATGAACAAGAATAGATCACAATAAGCGCAGCAAGTACCTTGGGATTGCCCTCATCATCATCAGCGCCATCGTCGTCGTCCACATCGACAGGCATTCCAGAAGAGCCTGAAGAGCGGCCTTGGGCCACGGCACCTCCACGGCCGGATCCACCACCACGTTCGCCGGACCCGCCACCACGTCCGCTGGATCCGCCGCCACGTCCAGCAAAACCACTGCCCCCAATAGTGACACCTCCGCTGAGGCGTCTGCCACCTCGGTTCGCCGGCGGAACTCGAAGTTGACGGCCTCCCCTAGGGCGTGGGGGACGGTACGACGCGCCGATCGACCTGCTCGCCGGAGGCAAGCCGGAACCGGCGTCGGGTTGCAAGATCTCGGTGTAGGCGTCATGGTCGGGGAAGCCCGTCGACTGGGAGTTCAGGTCCAGGGCAGAGAACCCCGATCCACCATCGGAGTTGGCGGCGCCAGCTCCTCCTTCCGAAAGGACCGAAGTGGGGGGGAAGCCGTTCTCCTCGTCGTCCATGGTGAAAGGCGGGTTCGACGAACACGCCTGGGAGAAGAAGTCGAGGAACCTCCCTCTTCCGGCCATGGCGGATGCGGCGCGTACAGTGGAGAGGAGCGGGCGGCGGGTGTACAGAAGCGGCAGCCGGCGGATACCGGCAGCGCGGATTGGAGGGAGGGAGGCGCGATAGATGGGTTGCGGCGGGAACCGGAAGCGCGGATTGGAGGGGGGAGGCGCGATTGGGGCGACGGCGGTGTATCACGATGAGGGGCGGCGGCGGATCGAGGGTTCACGACGCGCGATAGGGATCGAGTGGGGGAGAGGGGAAAGGAAAGGGTACTACGTGGAAACTTTCTATTTTTGCCCAGTTTTAGTCACCATAAGCTGGGGTAGGGGTGACTAAAGAATTTTAGTCCATTAGTCATTTTTAGTCACCCCTGTTTGGCATTTTGGTGACTAAAAGAGACTAAAAGGGGTGACTAATATTAGTCACCCCCCATCCAAACACCACCTTAAGGTGAGAGATTTGAGTAGTGGAGAGGATGGTCAACGAGTTTGGGGATTAAAGAGGTATGAGTAGATGGGATTGTCATTATTTTTCCCCCAAACAATCCATGTATTCCAAACACCACCCACGTACATGTTATGTGTTTCTACTTTCCAGTGCTTTTGTTTTACATTCACATCCACGTACGTGTTCTCATACATTTGTGTTCATGTTATGTGTTCTGTCGTGTGTTGTTTATCCTCTTAGATTTGTCTGAGAGTTTCGGATAGCTGTAGCTTATTTCATAATTTTAAATTAGCTCCTTTAAACTGTGTAGATCACACAGATCACATAGTTTCTAACATAATTTCATGACAGCCTGTCTTACAGAACCGCGTAGCTCAGCTCATCTGATGGACAAGTCCACTTACACATATCGTCCCCCCTTACATTTTTATCATCATTTCGTGTAAAAGGTTTAACCCAAGAATGACATGGCAAGAAGAACAAACCTTTATAAGTTGGTTTCATCCACGGTAAACTAACAATGTGACACACTTAACTCTCATGAGCCACACAAACATCATCTTAATTAGGCTAGGATGTCGCACGTCCCATAGTGGTGGTTTGGTGATGACGCGTGTGAACTCGTGATGGCTGGTGTACCTCATCGTGGTGAAGGATAGCGAGGAATGAGGAACGTGATCAAGTGGTGAAAGCACCACCCAATAGTATAAAAAGGTAATTTTACCCCTTTTAACTTCATATTGTAATATATTTTATCGAGATGACAAATTAATCTAAACTCATTGATCATAGTGATTGTATATGTTATTAATACATACTGTATTGTAAAAATTCTCGACCTTCAAACCCACTGCGATATTGGACTACCCCTTATCCACTAGTTTTATTTAGTCTAGTGTATATACAAAATTGGGTTCTTTTACCATCCTTAGCATATTTATTTACCATTGTCCATCTGATCTCCAGTGCATGGATAGTTTAGGTTGATTTTGTCAGGCAATTCTCATGGTCAATACATTCTTTTGAATCAATATTTATGATATGTGTTCTGGTATAGAGTTTTCATACCTTTTCATATACATACACAACTGACAAGTACCTCTACACATGCGTACACAATTCTTACTGTCTCAGCTCATACCATGGAAGATCTTATTGTCACACCATTGATTCCATTAAACAACTGTACCACATTATCTTGTAAATGATCAGTAAAACCTGAAAGTGCATGTACCATTTATCTTTTCCACCCAAAATTTATCTTCCTTTTGCGGGTAGGAAACCTGTTCGATTTTCACACACATATATATATAGTCACCTAATTAGGATCAACCGCAAGTAGACCGTGCAGGTTTTTTATTTTCACGGCGCAGTTTATCTGCGGTGTGTGACGATCTCACGCCTGTCAGGGCAGGGAAACGCACGTACGCGATCCCCCTCCCTCCTGATCAGGCGATCACTGCATCGTCGGCTCCGTGACAAGTGACAACGTCGTCGTGGGCATATTGGGGAAGCCCCCTGAAAAAAGGTGGCACGCAGCAGCCTCCACCGCACGCTTCGGCTCCGGATCGGATCTACCAGCCCACTTCGGAATTAAAGACAAAAACCCTTCGCGAAGCAACGCAGCCCACGCGTCCGGTTCCCTCCACGACTCCACGCCCGCCCAGGATTCCGCACGCTCGGAACGCGACCCGCCCCTCCGTGAAATCCCTACGCTGCCCACGAATCCGGCGCCCCTGCCGCCGCAGCGCCGCGCGAGGGCAGTCCGGTCAATCCGGCGCACCTCCCTCGCGGGGCTTAGCGACGGCACGTGACCGCGCCTCGAGCAGACCACCGGCTGTCGCCGATCGGGGCAGCCCCGGCCGTCGGATCGGATCGGGATTTAACCTCGCCGTAAGCAGCAGATAAGCGCGGGGGATTAGAATACTAACCTCTCTCTCCTCTCCTCCTCCCCGGCTTAAGCGCGGGGGGCTGCGATTCGCAGGCGAGGGCACATGCCATGTGACCCCACCACCACTCCTCCCTCACCTACAGCTGTTAATTGCTCTCCCCTCTCCCCCCTCTACTGTGTTTGCGTCTTTCTTCTTCGCTTCTCTCTCTCCATCTCCTCCTCATCACTTCCCACTCTCCCCTTCTCTCTCCCTCTCCTCTTTCTTTCTCTCTCTACCGCCGCTCCTGCAGCAGCCCGCTTCTCTCTAATGGTCGTGCGGCAGTGAGCTCGCTCGTACATGGATTCCTTGTGGGCGGCGATAGCGGCACTGTTTGTGGCGGCGGCGGTGGTGGTGAGGGGGGCGGCGGCCGACGACGCCCAGCTGCTTGAGGAGTTCAGGCAGGCGGTACCGAACCAGGCGGCGCTCAAGGGGTGGAGCGGCGGCGACGGCGCGTGCAGGTTCCCGGGTGCCGGGTGCCGGAACGGGAGGCTCACGTCGCTGTCGCTCGCCGGCGTGCCGCTCAATGCTGAGTTCCGCGCCGTCGCGACCACCCTGCTGCAGCTCGGCAGCGTCGAGGTGCTGAGCCTCCGCGGCGCGAACGTCAGCGGCGCGCTCTCGGTGGCGGGCGGCGCGAGGTGCGGAAGCAAGCTGCAGGCGCTCGATTTGTCCGGGAATGCTGCGCTCCGGGGCTCCGTCGCCGACGTGGCGGCCCTGGCCGGCGCCTGCGGCGGCCTGAAGACGCTGAATCTCTCCGGCGACGCGGTTGGTGCGGCGAAGGTCGGTGGCGGTGGTGGCCCGGGCTTTGCCGGGCTGGACTCGCTTGATTTGTCCAACAACAAGATCACCGAGAATAGCGACCTCCGGTGGATGGTGGATGCCGGAGTCGGGGCATTACGGTGGTTGGACCTTGCCCTGAACAGGATCTCCGGTGGCCTCCCGGAGTTCACCAACTGCTCCGGCCTTCAGTACCTTGACCTCTCCGGCAATCTCATCGTCGGTAAGGTGCCCGGCGGGGCACTTTCCGACTGCCGCGGTCTGAAAGTGCTCAACCTCTCCTTCAACCACCTCGCCGGCGAGTTTCCTCCGGACATCGCCGGCCTCACCTCGCTCAACTCCCTCAACCTCTCCAACAACAACTTCTCCGGCGAGCTCCCCAGCGAGGCTTTCGCTAGGCTGCAGCAGCTTACGGTGCTCTCCCTCTCCTTCAACCACTTCAACGGCTCCATCCCGGACTCCGTAGCCTCGCTGCCGGAGCTCCAGCAGCTCGACCTCAGCTCCAACACCTTCTCCGGTACCATTCCGTCGTCCCTCTGCCAAGATCCCAACTCCAAGCTCCATCTGCTGTACCTTCAGAACAACTACCTCACCGGCAGCATCCCAGACGCCGTCTCCAACTGCACCAGCCTCGTCTCCCTCGACCTCAGCCTCAACTACATCAATGGGTCCATCCCGGCATCCCTCGGAGACCTTGGCAACCTGCAGGACCTCATCCTGTGGCAGAACGAACTGGAGGGCGAGATACCGGCGTCCCTGTCGCGCATTCGGGGCCTCGAGCATCTCATCCTCGACTACAACGGGCTCACGGGTAGCATCCCGCCGGAGCTGGCGAAGTGCACCAAGCTGAACTGGATTTCCTTGGCGAGCAACCGGCTGTCCGGGCCAATCCCTTCATGGCTTGGGAAGCTCAGCTACTTGGCTATCTTGAAGCTCAGCAACAATTCCTTCTCGGGGCCTATACCGCCAGAACTTGGTGACTGCCAGAGTTTGGTATGGCTGGACGTGAATAGCAACCAGCTGAATGGATCAATACCCAAAGAGCTGGCCAAGCAGTCTGGGAAGATGAATGTTGGCCTTATTGTTGGACGGCCGTACGTTTATCTTCGCAACGACGAGCTGAGCAGTGAGTGCCGTGGCAAGGGGAGCTTGCTGGAGTTTACCAGCATCCGACCTGATGACCTCAGTCGGATGCCGAGCAAGAAGCTGTGCAACTTCACAAGAATGTATGTGGGGAGCACGGAGTACACCTTCAACAAGAATGGTTCGATGATATTTCTCGATTTGTCATACAATCAGCTAGACTCGGAGATTCCTGGCGAGCTGGGGGAAATGTTCTACCTCATGATCATGAATCTTGGGCACAACCTACTGTCGGGTACCATCCCATCGCAGCTAGCAGGAGCCAAGAAGCTTGCGGTGCTTGACCTGTCGTACAACCAGTTGGAAGGGCCAATACCCAACTCATTCTCGGCACTTTCCTTGTCGGAGATCAATCTGTCAAATAATGAGCTGAATGGAACAATTCCAGAGCTTGGTTCCCTTGCCACATTCCCGAAGAGCCAGTATGATAATAACACTGGTCTATGTGGCTTCCCACTGCCATCATGTGACCATAGTTCCCCAAAATCTTCCGATGACCACCAATCCCACCGGAGGCAGGCATCGATGGCAAGCAGTATCGCTATGGGACTGTTGTTCTCACTATTCTGTATAATTGTGATCATCATAGCCATTGGGAGCAAGAGGCGGAGGCAGAAGAATGAGGAGGCAAGTACCTCCCGTGATATATATATTGATAGCAGGTCACATTCTGCGACTATGAATTCTGATTGGAGGCACAATCTCTCTGGTACAAATCTTCTTAGCATCAACCTCGCCGCATTTGAGAAGCCACTACAGAATCTCACCCTAGCTGATCTTGTTGAGGCCACAAATGGCTTCCACATTGCATGCCAAATTGGGTCTGGTGGGTTTGGAGATGTCTACAAGGCACAGCTCAAGGATGGGAAGATTGTTGCAATCAAGAAGCTAATACATGTGAGCGGGCAGGGTGACCGGGAGTTCACTGCAGAAATGGAGACCATTGGCAAGATCAAACACCGTAACCTTGTGCCGCTTCTTGGCTATTGCAAGGCTGGTGAGGAGCGGTTGTTGGTGTATGATTACATGAAGTTTGGCAGCTTGGAGGATGTGTTGCATGACCGCAAAAAGATCGGTAAAAAGCTAAATTGGGAGGCAAGACGGAAAGTCGCTGTTGGAGCAGCAAGGGGTTTGGCATTCCTCCACCACAATTGCATTCCTCACATCATTCACCGAGACATGAAGTCGAGCAATGTGCTTATCGATGAACAATTGGAAGCAAGGGTATCTGATTTTGGTATGGCGAGGCTGATGAGCGTGGTGGATACACATCTTAGCGTGTCCACTCTTGCTGGAACACCAGGGTATGTGCCACCGGAGTACTACCAGAGCTTCAGATGCACCACCAAGGGTGATGTTTATAGCTACGGTGTTGTGTTGCTGGAGCTGCTCACCGGGAAACCACCGACGGACTCGGCAGACTTCGGCGAGGATAATAACCTTGTGGGATGGGTCAAACAGCACACCAAATTGAAGATCACGGATGTATTCGATCCTGAGCTACTGAAGGAGGATCCATCCGTCGAGCTTGAGCTGCTGGAGCATTTGAAAATCGCCTGTGCGTGCTTGGATGACCGGCCGTCTCGACGGCCGACGATGCTG
Organism: Oryza officinalis; assembly: GCA_008326285.1. Lineage (NCBI taxonomy): Eukaryota > Viridiplantae > Streptophyta > Magnoliopsida > Poales > Poaceae > Oryza > Oryza officinalis. The sequence continues at coordinate 47,454,866 of BDMV01000001.1, read as the reverse complement.
AAGGTGATGGCAATGTTCAAGGAGATCCAAGCCGGGTCGACGGTTGACTCAAAGACCTCGTCGGCGGCGACGGGCTCGATCGATGAGGGAGGCTATGGGGTCCTTGACATGCCCCTCAGGGAAGCCAAGGAGGAGAAGGATTAGAAACAACCACCACCAACACACAGCAGGAACAGCCGGCGGTGAGTGCCACCAACGAGGCCAGTCGGCGGCGAAATGCCCGTAGAAACAACAGTCATTCAGAATCAGATGGATGCCATTTTGAACTCTCCACACAAGCTTAGCAATCGCTTCTGATGGTACTACAAGATAAGAATTTTCCAGCTGTAGCTTGATCAGTCGAAGTTGTTGTGTACCTATAGGAGTAGATCTTTTCTTCTTTCTTTTTTCGCAGCTTTCTTCGTCTCCCTGTTTGTTTTTCCCGTCGCGTTGCAGTAAGAGCTGTGTATGTACATATATAAATGTTGATTTTTCTTTGGCGCAAATCAAAATCCGCCTAGGTTGCTCCTTGTCAATTTTTCCCCTTCTCTTGTCTTAATTTTGACAATGGTTTAAATGTGCATGAGTTCATCAAACATGCAATGGATATTATTGCCGATGGATATTATTGCAGGGTGGTCATTGCAAGTAAATGGCATCCGAATCTGAGAAGAAGCACCACTCGAGGAGAGGAGGGTGGTGTGTGAGAAACAGGACAGGTTGAACAGCAAATGGCCAGTCAAGAGGCTGACACAGCTCCTGTTTCCATGTGAGGTAGAGCATGGCTTTGCTTGTGTGGGGTCAGGTGCAGTGAGCCAGTGACACACCCACGCAAGAAGACGCACTCACGCAGCACAAGCACCTTTCTTTAATTTCGGGGGGCTAGCTTGCTTTGTCTTCAAATCATTTCATAAGAGGGGCTTAGCTTAGCCTTTAGTTGGTCAAAGGTTCCCCTAAGCATTTTTTGTCCTCTCTGATTATCCTAATCGCCTAGGTAACATGGCTCCCAATCTTATAATAACCACCCTCACTATTATACTTGCATGGTGCTGTGTCCGATGCTTGGGCGTTGTTAAACTAATGATGCGTGTGTCCGCAAAGTGAGCGGCACACTGGCATGCATGCAGATTCCCCCAGATTTCAAGATGGGTTGTTCAAACGTATGGTTGCTTTCAAGTTCAGGATTTGAGCTTGCAGTGTGCTCCTTGTCTTGGTTTGCCCATTCCTTTCACTGTGAGAGAATTTAGTGCAGAGCAGAGCTAGTCACATTGGGTAAAAATTCATGAACTTGCTGAAAGGCATTCTGGTTTTCGCCTTTATATCTCTACAGGGCAGTAAGTAGCTTCTCCAATATCCACAGTCTAGACAGGTCGTTTTCTCTAGGCCAAATGAATTTTTCTTTTTCTTCAGTTTTTTTACCTTTGAGGAGCTCAAAAAAGTCCCCATGGAGTCTGTCCCCTGCGTGCAACTATAGTGGAACACATACACATCCAACACAAACACAAAGCCTGGAAAGGCTACAGGAGCAATGGTGACATTGACAAACTGTGCCTCAGAATGGAGTCCCTGACATCACCACAAGGGAGTGGGCCCTCTGCCTGTCCGCATAGCGTTAGCGCTCTGGCTTAAATTTTGCTCGCCCAGTGCTATCATTATCCCTCCTTGGAATAGTTGCATCTGTACCACCATGTGGCTTGATGGGTTCCAATTTCTGAGTCCTTAAAAGTATTGGATATGCTCTTCGCGTAGAATCAACTCAAATACGATTATACGAATCTACGGACCATTTGGTACTTGGAAATGCCCACGCAGAGGATTAGGATGAGTTCTGTTGGTTTACTGTGGCACACTGGATTTTTTGAATTACAGATTTTGGATAAAAATATCACTATGTTAAAGTTGTACTTTCTTCGTTCAAAAAAAACTTACCTAGTTGAAGATGTGACACAATCTAGTACAATAGATCTGGACAGTCCTCTGTCCGAATTTATTATATTAGATCATGTCATATCCCCAATTAAATTGGGTTTTTTTGATGGAGGGAGTAGCTATTTAGGAATTTCAACTTTCAAGTAGCTAGTATTTCTTCCGTCTCAAAATATAAAGGATTTTGGTCGAATGTGTCACATTTTATTACTAAGAATCTGAACAAACTCATTGTCTAGATTCATAGTACTAGGATGTGTCACATCCAATCAAAATTCCTTATATTTTGGGATGAAGGGAGGACATCATTATTTACACACACACTAACTAACTAACTACTTAAAAAATTTGCAATTTTTCGATTGTCCTAAATACGCTTTTGTCCGTCATAGTCCACTTTCTCCCGTCATTTGCCCGCGGTCTTCGTCTGTCCAAGGAACGCAAGAGTTAGAGATGGCAACGGCTGGTACCTCGTCCCACCATCCAATCCGCTCACCTCATTTCTGTTCCCTTCAGTCCCTATGAAACACCTCATTACTGGACCGCCCCAGTCCGAACACAAATGACACACAACTTACCGTGAAGTTCACCGCCACCATGACACCGAGGAGAGGCAGGCCGCCGTTGCGTCACTAGTGGGTTTCAAGTGATGGAGAGAGATGGAGAAAGAGGGTTTGAGAGAGATGGAGATCAAGGAGGCTGGGGTGTCGGGCGCTCGGTAGTAGGTCCACATTGATTTTGTTCTCTGCTCGCGACGCTGCTCGAATTTTGTGCCAGCTAAATAAAAATATCGACACCTATGATTTTTTTATTTGTGCCTTTTTAAAAAAAAGTAATTATATAATAAGTGTCGGTTTTTTAATAAACTTCTTGGTTTTTAATTTTAGACCCATGTGAGGGGTCAAGAGGGTGAGAAAACCCTCACTTGTGCCGGTTTTAATGAATTGACACATATAAGGGCATCCCCTATTAGGAGTTTTATAGTAGTGTTCGTCTCGCGGCTGCTTTTATCCAGCTGTGACCTGACCAGCTTGTCTCGCATGCACAATGCTCCAATAGATCCCTGCTCTGGTTACGTCGTCCGATCCTTGCTCGACGTTCGCGCCGGTACGTGAGTCCGATTGTCGAGCGGCGCCGGAAAGGGGAGGAGGAGGTCGCGGGTTCCTTTTATAGGCCATCGGGGAAGGGAGGGAGGCAACGTGCAGCTTGGACGTCGTCATCAATGGCGTCGGTTCGCCGAAGGGAGTAAAATCGTCGGTTACGGGTGATTAAAGTCTTGATTGAGTGAAGATAATTAGGAGAAATGATGCCCTCAACACAAGAAACCAATTTTTGCATTCAATCGAAGGAGGAAACGCTTGGGGAGATGGATCTAGAAAGGCAACTGTGCTAGGGTTCGTCTGGGAGGGAGAGAGACAGGCGGCTGGAGGTGGAAGACAATGCTCCAACATCTTGGGTTGGTTGGGTTGCGCCCGAGCGAGGGAGGGAGGGAGGCCTCGACCTGCTGGGTGAGGTGAGCCGACATAGGTGCGGGGCCGCTTGGGCCGAGCAAGCGACGTGGGCCAAAGAGAAGGAAGGGAGAGGGGAGGGGAAAGAAAAGAGGACTTGGGCGACGGGCCGAGGAGAATGAAGGACTTTAGGTAGAATTTATCATGTTGTCCATTTGGATTTATTGGGGCATTCGGTTTGTTTGCAACTATAAATTTATTCCCGTTGCAACACACGGGCACTTTGCTAGTGTGTGTGTAAACACCTTTGGAAGACTAGGCCAGCATATCTTGAGATTGACGAAATCACCACGGGTGACTCGTTGTCGACAGGTATGTCATCTACCACTGAAAGAATAATTAGCCGTAAATACGAGCACCAGTGTCAAATTTAGAATTCGAACTCGGATGGGCTGGTTCCACCATAAGAAACTTAACCAATTGAACCAGTTGAGTTACGCCCATTTCACTTGAGCATTGATTTTAATGTGACACAAGAGAGGATAGAAGAGAACATGAGGTGCAACTTTACCAGGAAAAAAAAATCTATGGCACCAGGTGCTACAATACATCTATGGCACCAATTACCAGATGAAAACACTGTGTTGGAATATAAATCTCAAAGCATCATCTTCTCCCACTGTCCTTTCAGTTTTTCTTCTCCGAGCCATGATTAACGACCGCCGCTTGCGTCGGCATGGTCGATCGCCGATCCGTCCATGCTAGACAGAATAGATTAATACTAGAATATTTGTAGATCAAGCACCTGACATCAACACCACCCCAATCAAAATAGCAGCACGATGAGACCAAAAGTTGCAACGCTTGCCATCGACAAGGGCAGTAGTACAGTAATGGCGAATCAAAGTTGTCACGGCCGGAGAGATTAACAACAAGAGTGCGCAAGGGTGCCAGGTCTCATCAACCTACCATATGTGTTGTACTTTGTTGGTGATTGGTTGGTGAACATCTCGAAGGAACAAAAATATTTGCCTATCGATTTTTTTTCTAGGGTGATTCAACGAAGATATTTGATCAAGATGAACCGCATGCATAAAATTGATTAGAGTATATATATTTGATCAAGATTAACCGCGGGCAAAAAATCGACCATGCCGGCCCAAGCGGCGGCCGTTGATCACGGTTCGGAGAAGAAAAAAATGAAAAGGAAGCAGAGAGGGAGAAGAAGATGCTTTGAGATTTGTATTCCAACACGTGTTTACATCTGGTAAGGGGTAACATAGATGTATTGTAGCACCTGGTGCCATAGAATTTTTTTTCCTGTAGCAAGCTTGGTGGCAAAAAAGGAGGCGAAGGCAAGAAAATGATTCGTTCGCCCTATAAATAGTAAGTAAAAAAGAAGCCAGGTAGTGGTGCCAGCAGTAACAGATGTGATTGATATGGTTCTTATGACAATGTTACTGACTAAAATCATATGAAGATAATGCAATTCTCAAGGAGAAAATATGGTGCTGAATGTACTACAAGAGATCAAGTGAAATTCAAATTGATGAAAGTATCAATAGTGGATAGTGACAGTGACGCGCCATAGCAAGGAAGTTCCATACAACGGAGGTGATGAGATGGGGAGGTAAAACGCAAAACAAAATAATTGAAAGAAAAAGGAAAATTGACACTATTCTATATCTAGTAGGAAGAATTTGGACGGAAACACGCTATATAAAGGATATTGATAAGTGATGATGATGATGCACAATATATTGGGGTGGGAAAAAACCGAGACAAAAATTGAAACAAAAAAACCCAAGACCAAACCCGAAGAAACGAAGTCTCGGTCACTGGTCCCTAACTCGGCCTCATGTTTGCCAGACCAATTCTTTGTTTGGTTTATTGCATCGGGTACTTGAATTACCCGATATATTCAAGTCTTCTTCTAGTAACCTCATTCCTCAACATGTCCCTTCCATTTCCTCATCCACAGCAACCTTTGACACCTCATCTCTTATCTTTGTGTTCCTCTCCCCTCTTCTCGTCTCAGAACTTCTTGAGCGCGCCTTCCTAGTTGGACAGTCCGTGACCTCCGCTCCTCATTGGCCACTGCTGTCTCAATGGCAAGGTGCTAGAAAACAAAGTGGGTGTGTAGAGAGGGAGGAATGGGAGAACAAATTGGTAGCAACTCTCCACGTAAAAAACAAACCAATACTAGATGACTTCTTCTTTTTGCTGAATTATTTAATTCCTAGGAGCCCAAAAATGCGCCATGTTCCTCGGCCTATTTTTTGCAATGCGTTTAGAACTATGCTCAAAGAGTTGTCGTGCATCAGCATGCATGCCACTTTAATTGTTTCTAAGTCTGAGTTTGTTGGTATGACTTCCCAGCGCACACAGTAAACACGAAAAACGAAATGGTTCATTAACACGTGATTAATTAAGTATTAACTAATTTTTTTTTTTCAAAAATGGATTAATTTGATTTTTTTAAGCAACTTTTGTATAGAAACTTTTTTTAAAAAAAATGCACCGTTTAGTAGTTTGAAAAACGTGCGCAGAGAAAAAATACTGTGTGCGCTGAAAAGTCACACAACAGAACACAGCTTAAGTGTAGGAGTATCTAGCATTGTTGTCGGCGCGATGCGTGTATGGTTGTGTATCACCATTTGTATTTCTCCATTTGTGCTTGTGTTCAAAAGGAGGGCATCATGTCTGGGCCCCAGGATGGCTGTGCTTGGCCTAATGCTTCCACCCTTATCTGTTGGGGGAGGACATGTAGGGCATCCAGGGACAGGGTTATCATGGCACAGTGACTGGCTAGCTGGACGAGTGACCGACTGAGTGATCTAGCAGTAGTATCATCGCCCAGGAGTATGCGAAAATCTAGTAGCAAAACAAAAGCGCAGGTTGCATTGCTGACTTTCTGCACTGATAACAGCGTCTCTCTCTCTCTCTCTCTCTCTCTCGGTGACATTACATGCGACTAAGTGGTTTGGTTGTTGGTGCATTCATATTTGTGAGGCATTTTACCACGCACCATGAATGCGCGCTGCCCATGAATGTGGGGCAGTAAAGTTGCAGCTTTTTTGATGGCTACTGTTGCCCATCACCTGCAAAAAGTTGATCTCGTTTCACCAGTCCAAACGTGGTCAATTGACAAAAATGCGTGGCGAGTGTAAATACACATATTCCGACGTAGGTGTGGACGGTATACGATTTCAATATTTGCCACACATTTCTCTCATATTCTTCTCGAACTCGATCTTATCCATGTTAACAAAATACGCACTTTATGGGCATACGGTGTTTTGTTAATTAGTGCCATATACGTCACTCTTGGGGCATGCATATGTAAAGGTAAGACACATTGACTTGCAAAAATAAAAAAATAACTATAAAGACTACGTCAATACAATACAGTGTATTTAGAATATGCTATACAAAGAACAAAACTGTTGCGATGAATCCATGTTCCTTTCAGCTTCACTGGATTATTGCTTGGCATGACAATAATCCGATCAATAATTTATCTCAATAATAAATCTTGAAGTAGCTCTTTGTTGAGAAACGGGTATGATCTTGTATTTGGTTTTCCGGTGGTTATGACTTGTGATTATGGGGTTACGTGTTTCTCTTTTGTCAAGACCAGTTTTAGCACTTAGGCTGACTTCTTTAACCAACTTTCCCAACTCACATCTTTTTTTTTCGCGCGCACGCTTTTCAAACTGATAAACGGTGTGTTTTTTTTAAAAAGTTTCTATACGAAAGTTGTTTTAAAAAATCATATTAATCCATTTTTCAAAAAAAAATTAGTAAATACTTAATTAATCATGTGCTAATGAGTAGCTCTGTTTTCCGTGCGAAGGAAATATTTTCCCAAACCTAACAAACGAACACAGCCTTAGAAGCTTTTGCCATATTATTTCTGTATTTTTTTGGTATTACTGTTGAGCTAATAATGGTGTAATGAACAATCATGTGTGTATCCCGATAGTTGATGAAGAAGCTGGGGGAGTTTACACTTCGCTTATCTAAATAAATACAATATACTCGATCTGTCCAAAAAGAACTCAATCCTCGGTTTGAATCTAGACGTAATTTTTTTTCAGATTCAAATCCAAGATTGGGTTCTTTTTGGACAGAGGAGTTCGTAACACTATATAGCTCAAAATGGAGCCACCACACTCACTTTGAAGCATACAAATTCTCACCTCAATCAAAGAAAAAGAAAAAAAAAGTTAGGTCATTATCCAAATTATAGTGGTGAAGATTAATAGATGTAGTTGTATATAAAATACAATTGTATTTATTAAAAAAAGCAGTTAAGAGTTGTTTATTAAATATAATTCAACTTTAAAAATATGTTTTGTATAGATTACAACTATATGTACATATAGAAACAGAAAAAACCGTAAGAGTTATATATGAAATCAAGTCTTTTTTCAGTTTTAAGGATTGTATATAAAATCCAATTATATTTTTATTTAGCTCCACGTAAAATTGTGCGAAAAAAAAAGATTGGGAAGCACCGGTGGTTAGGGATGGATAATGAGCCAACTCGACTCGTTAAGATTCGGCTCGTTTGTGCTTGTTACCTTAACGAGCTAGCTTGGCTTGGCTCGGCTTGTTAACCTTAACGAGGTAATACGCTGCCTCGGCACGGCTTGCGAGCTAGCTCGTTAATGAGCTCTATCTCATTTATATCAACCTTTATAATTTTGAATATACAATTTTATCATATATTAACACAATAATAAATACTAACCGATAAATGAATTCCTAAACACAAATAGTTTACATGGAACTAAAAGACTAAACACTTGTTAATACGCACTAAGGTTATGGACGTTTGGTGATCTTTTATACTAACGAGCTAAATGAGCAGTACTAGCTCTGACTTGCTATGACTACGAGTCGAGTCGACATGAGCCAGGAGCTTCGAGCTTTTTTTTACTCCTATTAGTCGTGAAGTCGTGGGTGTGTGATTTTACTCATTAGGATTTGAAATATTACACAAATGAGATTGTATTTTCAATTGGTTTTAGTGAGGTTAGGGATGTGCCTCCAGGCTTTGTTTCTTTTAGCGTGCATTAAGGGACATATCTATGGGTGTGAGCGTGTGCTTAAGATTAGAAACATGTCTTTTTATTTACAAGCTTAGATTAAAGCACCCAGTGAAATTTTTTTTATGCCTGCAATTGCTTCGCGAACAGATGACTCATGTTATTTCTCCCCTTTAATTATCCTCTATATATATATTTCGAGCTAGATTTGCAGAGAGAGAAATTTATAGAGACCTGTACATAATCTAAGGGCTACTACTACCAACCAACAATGTGCGATGGCCATTCCGCCTTTAAGCCCCCTGCAATCATGGCATCACCATACATTCTTCTTTTCGATGCCGCTATTTGTGCGAAGACACTTCAGGTGTTACCGTTCTTTTGTCTTTTATTACTCCTCCTTGCTCTCCCCTTTCCAATAGATTTGGACATGATTGAAGATCTCAAGACACTACCCGCAAAAAAGTTACGGTGTAGTACTGTGTAATACACTGTCAGGGTGCTTCTACAAAGATTACTTCCGAGTTCCAACGCAAGGTGTTTTTGTCTTGAACTCGGTTCGTCGGTTGTACTTGTACCCCCTATAGTACCCTTCCTTCCAAACAACGGTCACTAAAACGCGCCGTTTGCAACAAGGGATTCCTGTGCCGTTTGCAACCCGAGCGCGCGGTCAGCAGTCAGCACGAGCGTGCGCGTTGCTTGGCGTGGCACGTCGCCCCGGCTCGTTCCTCCTCGTCCGGTGGCCGTCACCGCCGTAGCTTTCGATCGCGCGGGCGATCGATCGATTCGTCCGTCGCGCTCGGCTCGGCTCGGCCGGCAGGCCGCGGGGCCCCGCGTGTCCCCTCGCTGCGCCGTGGCCACCCCGCACGGTCGCCGTCCGAGGCTCGGAGGCGGGCGCCTCCTCGATCGGTTAGTTGCCCGCGGCCGGCCCCCCTGCTTTTATCACGGAGAGACGTGATGATATGTACGCGTGGCCCGGCCGGTGGTTGCGTCGCGCGCGCATGCACGTACCTGTTGCTCTCACCAACCGTGTGGTGCCACACACACTCTCGCTAGCTAGGCCCCAGCGCGAGTCACCACCTGCCGTGTACCGCTGCATATGCTAATGCCATGGCGCCATACGGCCCATACCTGCCACTGCAATACTGCATGACGGATCGACGTCTGCGGCTACGGTTCGTTGGCTTGCTGCAGATCAATGCCCAGGCAGCTGCTGCTGGAGTAATACTACTAAAATTCTCTGTCACATACAAGTGTCTATATCACGGGGCATGCATGATCGTGCAAGATGCACCCCAATCATATACCTGCGTACCGGCAGCTGCTGCGATTATTTTGTTCTCTTGACATGGACCGTATGATTGAGGGCCTGCATATACTGGATGTAGATGCGTTATGCACGAAACTTAAAACTGGACGTGTCTAATATGAGGTAAAGTGAAGATGCGTGCTTGAGCTAACAAATTAAAGCAGATATAAAGAACAGACGATGATAGCGTGCTTGAGCCAATAGAAGCAGCTATAAATAAATAACCAATGACAGAATTTTCTGACATATAATACCTGCACCAACTCACTGATCACTCGGAAAAGCCTAAGAAGCTGATCGGTCAGATCTTAATCAACCCCCCTTTTCCTTGATCCGATTAAGGTTCCTCAACTTGATGGCTTAATTATACTACGGAGTACCCACCCGATTATGTAACGTAGCAATTGATCAACTAACTTTTCTGAACCATTCAGCTCGAGAACTCTGAATTCTTTACTACTAACAGATCATCAATAAACTAATAACTAATCCCAACTAGACCCCATTCACATGCTTTGCTAAAATCTAGTAGTATTACGTATCCTGGTCAACATACAAGTCCCCCTTTATTAAAAGAGCCTACCGAACCTTGACAGATTAGCGAGATCGCTTCTACTAATCTCCTGGTCTAAAGAAAAATCTTCACGGAGTGCCACTTTCTTTTGACAAAATTGGATCTTGATGTGACAGGAGGCACGCACCCTTTACACAGCTGGTGTTTAGTGTGGCTTCAAGGAGTGGAGGAAAACCAATCACAAAGCCATTTTTTAGCAGCTGATTCAGCTCGCAAATATGGAGTTCCAGCTCTTAGCCAGCCAGCTGCAGAGCTGCTACCTCGAGTGTTTCTCCTATCGTACGGCTGCCTAATTTAAGACATCTGGACTTGGGTTTCGATCTTGATGGGGTTGCTTTGAATCTGGACTGCCTCACATTTTCTTACGAAAGCCACTTTATCTTAAAAAAAAACTTATGAAAACCACTTGTTGCAACCGGCGAAAAAAGCCACTTGCTGCAGTATCTGCTTGTGTGGTTAGCTTTTCTCTTATTTTTTTTTTGGATGACTCCCTGGATTTGGTTGGGCTTTCGTTTGGAGAGGGTCAATCCTGTGCGAAATCATGCTTAACCCATCTTTATTGACAGAGAATTTTTGGTTACATCATCAGGAGGTATTCTACAGAAAATAAGCTCTACTAGTTTTTAGCCCGGCCACCATGGGAGAAGCACAATTTCAGAAGTTGGCTGCTCTCATTATCAAATTAATCAAGTGGTAATTTTTCTTAAAACATACTATACTTGAAGAAAGTAATAAGTAGGGATGACAGGATTTGAACCCCTCACAGGCAGTCACAGCTACATGTGTACTGTTTTGGACACAAATGGGCAGGAGTGGCCTTTGTATAACACCAACAAGTACGAGGATCTTTTAGCTTTGTCCGAGTCTGCAACTGCAAGCAAGCGAGGTTCTGGTCAAGGAAACGATGAAGAACGAACCAAACACCCCCCACAAATCAATCAGCAACCGAGAGAAGAAAAAAAAAGAAAGAAAAAGAAAACAGAGGCAAGAATCACACATGAACTGAACGGTGCGACGTTGCCATCAAACCCAACCGTGCGGGCATGCCTGGCGGGCCACCACCCACCCACCCACCCCAACNCCGCGCTGTCGCGCTCGCTCCACCGACCGCCGCGCGCTATGCCGCTAGCTGAGCTGGGCTGGGCGGGCGTTGCGCACCGTGTGCCGCGCGGGCTAAAACTGTAAGCCAATCAATCGAGCCACTAGCTAGCCCGAGCCCGTCGCCGCGCGTACGCATCAGCCACTTCCCACGGGTGCGTGAGAGCGGCGCGTGGTCCGGCCGTTTGCTGATTTTTGCTCGGCCTCTTCGCTAGGGTGGGGAGGGGAGGTTGGGTCACGTGGTCGCGGTCACGGTCGCAGTCCGCGGGCTCTACCTTGCTGGATTTCCGTCGGGGGCAACGGGATTTCGGGGCGGAAGAGGCCAACGGGGTTTAATGCTCCCCCCGTGCAGCCGGGCCAAGCCAAGTAGCCAACTCGCCAAGGGGACGCCACGCGCGGCAGGCAACGCCGTTCCGTCCAAATACTGGTATGCCTCATGGTGCATGACGCAGTATGCGGCAGGTAAATAGTGCTAGTAGAATTGTGCACAAACAAATGCATGTTTGAGTGAAAAGGAAAAAAGAAACAGTATTTTGGAAAAAGATGACGCTTTGTACTCATTTCACCTTCGGTGTTAGTGGCCACCATTTATATATCAAAGCTAGCTAGAATCTTATTGGTTGTCCATATTTCCTAAAAACCAAAATGATTTATTAGGAAATAATAATTAGTTTGCATGTAAAACTTTCGTATATATGTTTTTAGCAACTTAAAAGCCAATGTAAAAAAACTACATTGAAAATATCTTAAAATTAATTTAGAAATTTAAATTAAAATTAATTTAATAATTTTGGCTTTTGCTTTGAATTATTAAGCCAACCGGCCGTAGGCTTCATCTTGAACATTCCAATCATGCTAGCACAATGCACAGTCAACAAATTAACAACAACCATCTATCAAGTTATGAAAGATCATCCGCTGTTAAGAGACGAGTAACCCTCACACACACGTGTGCAGATTTATTATTTTTTTTTTGACGAAAAGAAACTGGGGAGTACTACTAGCTCTTGCATAATTCATTTCTCTGCTAGTGGCAAACCCGGCGCCGTTCGTCGGATATTCGATGCATTCATCTTCAACGATTTCTCCGTTCGGTAGTAGCATTATCTTTCCGTGCAGTGTTAGTTGGAGAAAAGCCAGTGCTGAAAGGATCCAACAAAATATAATACTGTGCGTCTGACCATATATATCCCATTGATCCGTGGATCATGCATGCATGTACTTAAAAAGCTATTCTGGCCCGCTATAATGATCGGTGCGTATGATTAGTTAGTGGCCCTCAAGAAATTTTTTAAGTATAGCGGCTCCTTCTTTTCGAGAAATCATTTTTAATCGTATCATTTCATTAGCTAGCCCTCCTTTTTTGTGAGTGGAGTGGATGAGACAAACAAACATGGGCTAAGGATGGGAGCATGAAGACAACACGCAATATTTAAGCACCAATCTCTACCTTTTCCTTTCCCTTCAGCGCAATTGGAACTTTTCGCTATCATAACGCTATAATTAGGTCTTACTATATTGTTATCTCCCTACATTATTTCATGCCCGCCAGAAAAGGAACTGACGATGGTGTGGAAATGGAACCGGCGTTATAGTGTAGTACTACTGTTCTAGTACACTAGTACTAGTAGTTACAACTGTACTTTTATACTAGAGCAATAGATCATCAACATGCCTTATGATAGTGTGGACGTGAAATTTTGTCGTGACACACAAAGACCTAGAAAATTTACTTAACTTTAGTACAGTTCTTAAAATATCGGGTTTGATCGTGTCAGTCAGTTTGATCCTACAACTGACAAGATAGATTATTTGATGATCAAAAAATCGATCGGTCAATAAGCCAATGTAACGATACTAGCCGATGTTAATAGGATTTTGAATAATCGACTATATATTCGATGTAGATTTTGACACTTAGATAAAGACAATGAAATAACTTGAACAAACAATCTAACCGGCCAATAATAATATGATGAAATAAATATCCAATTAACCAATCGGCCGATATTAATACAGAATATTAAATATAAACTTGATGGTTAAAGCATACATCGGCTAGAAGTCCGATGTAAAGATAACTTATCGACTAGCACTCCAATAAAACGTAACACAAATCTATAAACTTAGCAAGACTTAGATTATTAGTAGTAATATAGAAGATCGGACCAACCGAGACAGTTCTAGATTACGTTTGATCAAATAAGCTAGATAAGCTGATAGATCTATGCTAACGTGATGAATATAACAAATCTATTTAAAACAACATTGTGATTATAGAGATATATCGACTAAGACAAAAGATCGAAACTAACCGAAATAGTCCCAACTAAACCGATGTGTCTCTAAATACAATGGAATTAAAGATAGAATTGAAATATCAGGTAGTCAACGCTTGTGTCAACCTAGATAGAATATCGGACTTAACCGAGAAAGTTCTAGCAACGCAGATATAAGCAAAGATGACGAAACTTACTTCTCGTCGGAGATCGATCTTAACCGATGCAGCCTAACTCGAAACTAAAAACTCGTCGGAATAAAAGGATGGCGATATGCCGAAAGTAGTTATATTGATCTATGGAGATATATTACAAAGACACCGAGTATATATATTTATACCCTCGAGTTGATATTAGTCTTAATCGGACACAATATAAATTTCCTAAAGATAAAAGAAAAGATACAAGTTTTGATCGGACACTAGACAAACTTTCTAAAATAAAAGAAAAATTACTAAATTTTACCTAATTAATAGATAGAATTAAATTGTCATGCCGCGGCCTTCACAATTTTTTCTTGAACTCGGTCTCTTTTAAATAAACTTTTATCTATCAATTGGTTTATTTTCTTAACCGAATTCACTAGAAAAAATTGATCAAATTTGGGCGTTGGCAGGTAGGATAGGATAAAGGGCGCAAAACTAACATGGCAATGTTTAAGCTAGTGGTCTGCGGTTAATTTTCGGGAGGAGCACCCATGGTTTCCTTCAAGGATGTAGGCTGCGCATAAATTCCATCAACGAAAATTGTACTTTCAGTGTTATCATTATGTTTAGCATGAAAGTTTTGGTGGACCAATGGTTGCTCGACGAAAAGATCGGCCAACGTTTTTCCCTGAACAACTGATTTGTAACAATTTACATGTAGAAATCACTTTGATGCGTTGGTCTACATCAATCAAATATAATCAAACTGACAATTCTGAATAAAATCCAACACCAAAGGACAAATTGATTTTTTCACGTGTCCTAATAGGATTTGATCGAATTCACGGAAGAGGATTGCTAGAGTACGGGATTCGATTCCAACGGTATACTTTATGAATCTAATCCTCCATCTCCCGTCTTCCCTATGTTTGAGCTTTCACGTTGCAAGGAAACGAAGCAGTGACACCTCTAGTTTCTTGCCCCCACCGATCAACAATAGAGCAAGAAGGGAGATGTCGATAAGAGAAAGGGAGAAGAAAAGATGAGACAACGACATGTGATTTGTCGGTAAGCCAGACGATGACAACACACTCTCTCTCCTCACCCCTTGATTCAGTACATGATACCATAGATACCAGACTTGATACCTAATACCACATACTATACATCTGGTACCTAAGAGTATTGGCTGGTATCTGAGGAACCAGGCATGATACTTTGAGGTCCCAAACATTGGTACCGGGGTACCAGACACGATACCCGAGGTACTTGACCTTGGTACCTGGGTATTAGGCATGATACTTAAGGTACGCAACCCTGATTCCGACCCCCTAATACCTAAGGTATCAACTACGACGTACTGTACACAACGCCAGTGAGTAGAAGTGATGGGCTGGCAAAGAGCATGAAGAAACCCGATGACCTCTCATCCACTTCATTAACTCTAAGGTCGTCATCTACGTTGAGACCGACCGCTTTCACCTTCCTGTTGATGCTTAGGACCTTGTCCCCCTTGGCCTTGTCCCCTCCCTTTTCTTCTACTCACACATGACAACCCCCAACCTCACAGCTATAGTTGGCTTCCTTCTTGACAATAACCTCATACCCTCGTCAACCTCCACTTTCTCACATGCTTTGGATCCGGTGTAGAAAGGAAGAAAAGAGGATAGAGGATATCGTCGGTGTTGAAGACGATGGTAAAGGAGTCGAGGAGGGAGAGGAGGAGGATGTCCGCTAGGGAAGAGGATTGGAAGGAGGGAGGAGGAAGACGAAACGTTGTTGCTCGGTGGAGAGAACAGATCAGGAAGAAATGGATTTGGAAGATAACATTCACATGTTTTATCCCGTGCCCTTGTTTCCCCAACTGAATTTCGTGTATCAGTTTTTTTTATCACGGAATAGTAACGGTGACGATAGAATTAGAGTTTATCCCTGTGGTGTACGGTCGAATAGGAACTTTATCAACGGCAAAGAAGTTGATTTCATCACGGCGGTACATTGCTGGGACGGACCGACGGAGCCATCTACGAGCGTACGTTGCCGTCGATCGAGACCGCGCTTGGATGAGAGAGGCACTCGGCCCCAGCGGGAAAGCGCCGCTGCCTCCATATCACCACGCAGCGGTCTCCGTCGCGCCGCGGTGTGGCCGGCGCCGCCCCCGATCGGTCGACGTGGGGCATGTGCGCGCGCGCGGTCATATCACTGCTCACCCGCGACACCCTTCTGCCACACGCGCGTATACGTTCGTACCGCGGCGAGCGACCCGTGTGCCCATGGATCATCGTCATCAGGGTCGACTTAATGCAACCGGGCTGAGTGATGATTTTTTGATCAGCTAGCGATCGATCATGGACGTTCGTGCGTTCCTGTTCATGATTAATTGATTTATCTTTTGTATGTGTGTTGATAAGACGAATAATCAGCTGGATGCATGCATATATGCTTTGGATGCTGCACGCGTCGATCGACCCCTTTCAATGCGATGGCAGTCGCTAGCTGGTAGCTACTACGTGCTTATCTCCTGTGCTCTCTCGCTCGTGCGCGCGCGCTCGTGTGGTTAGTTGTCCCTCTCGCGACGGTACGAGGCAGGCAAGAAAGAGGCCCAACTTGCCGCTGCGCGATGGCTGATGGGTGACACCATTTGCGTGTGCAAGTATGCGCCGAGGCACCGTGAGGCATCGACTTGCCAAGCTGATCTGCATTGTGAGGCATTGATGGATACACATGTAAATAGAATTAGGGTGTGTTTGTTTGTATGAGTTAGGAAGAAATTTTCTCCGCACGAAAAAAAACAACTCATTAACACATGATTAATTAAGTATTTATTAATTTTTTTTGAAAAATGAATTAATATGATTTTTAAAGCAACTTTTATATAAAAACTTTTTACAAAAAACATCGTTTAGCAGTTTGAAAAACGTGCGCATGAAGAACAAATTGGTATGAGTTGGGAACTCACCCCAACTTCCCAACTCACCCTAACTAACAGAGCCTTGATCTAGCTCTATTAATCATGATTTGCGCCTGTCCTGCCACGTGCTTATTATCAACAGGCTTGTGTGTTTTAGTTATGTATAGAGTTCTTTGTTTTCTGAAAACTTTCACAAATAACCGATGCACTCTGGAACACGGTCATATGTTATCTGTCTCGTTCAGCCTGCTGAAAATAACTTGAGGTTAGGACGAAACTATCGCGGTTACTCTTATTTCTTTGTGAGATGATCAGTTCCAAACCCCCCCTCTCCAAACGACTATCCGTCATCAGGAAGGCTGCACCTGCAAGTGCCTGCTACAACAACAATGCTGTACTGGTATGTACTGTGATGAGTACGTGGTACTAGTATATAGCAGTATAAATATAAGCTAGATCCTACTGCTACTCCGGCCGACAGTAGTAGACTTGCAGTATTTGTTTAAGACTGACTTGCAGTTGTATTAAAGTTGCTCATCCGATTCCCATGAACGAACATGGCAAGTGGGGAACAGGCCATGTGCCGTACGTAGTACAGTGGTACTAGTATATTGTGTACTACTACTACTACTACTACTCCGTAGTATACTCCTGCAGTCCTACCAATGCAGGCCAGAAAGCCCAAGATGAGAAGAATACTCAGCCCAGCTAGGTACCTTACCGAGTACCGACCGCCTCGATCCACCGGGCGACACCTCAAGCTCCTCATCCGTCCTCACTATCACATGACCTGTCTCTCACACCCTCTCCCCGTCTCTCCGGTCTCAACCGGACAACCGGTCGCTTCGTTAGGAGTGGAGAGGACTACTACTAGTCTATTGCCAGCTCGCCCAGCTGTGCAGCGTGATGCATGAACTACATGAGCTGGGATCAGATCTCTAGTACTCTAGCTGCGATCGATTGGCTCGGTAACGGCGATCTGTTTAACAGTATCCTTTTGGGCATTCCGTGACACCACTGCTACATTTCGTCCAAAAATTTGGGAACGGGTAAAGTAGAACAGGCCGTGGCAGTCCATTTCTCGTACAAACGTCTCGTGGGCAGCGACGGCGAACGCACCCGTCGATCTCAGCGGTAGCCATACGCCCATATGCCTCAAATTAAGGCGACGTCGACCTGAGACGACGAAAACGGGAGGGAGGGAAAGCCGGAGAGGGAAAAAAAGGCGACGAGGTAGGTGCGCGACACGTACACGCGTGCGTGCGTGTGCGCTTGCGCACAACCGAAAACGACCGGTGCACGCAGGCTTCGTGCGCACGAGCGGCTACACGTTCGCGTGAGCGATCGTGCACATCGATCGATCAGTTTTTGGAACATGAACGTGCCCCGGCACACGAATACGACGAGCAAAATCGAACGGTGGATGCCAGCTACATTACCCGGTATAGGACTCTGTACGTTGGAGCACGTCGTTGGAGTTAGTGATGACATATTAATGCTGGTGCACGTGTGTCGATTATTAACTTAAACGCGACGGGGTACGATCCGAGCCCGTACGTGTATGGCATGCAATTGACAGGAACCGAAGCTGGTTCGCAGCTTCCGGGACGTAGTAGGAGTAGCAGTACTCACGTACAATACAGGGAGTCTGGTAGTAGGAGTAGCAGCTATCTCCCACCTTAACAAATCATCGTCCGCACATGCAACGCCACATCGATCCGAACCTTAATCTGCTCGGTCAAATCGAGCAACCACCAGCAGCGGAGCCTGACAGCCAGGACGGGAACTGAAATGAACCCCAACGCCATCACGCTCCATATTTGAATATTCCACGGCAACGCGACTGACTTGTACATTTTCTCGATCGATCTGCTACTGGACGATGATGCTCGAGTTTTTTTTTTCGTCTTCTTTTGTCGCCTCGGAACACAAGTTGGGGAGATATTAAATCAGTTCGTGCGTCAAGATAAGCGCTAATCAACCAACGAAAAGTACGGAGCAGAGAACTGACGAGGACGACCAGGCAGGCGACAGCTAAAGCCCCGGCCTCGCACGTGCGACGGGCGCATGATGCGGCTAGGCACGCGCGGGAACAGATGGCTTTGGAATCTTGCGGCGGATGGCGTGCGTGCATCCCCTGCCTCGATGGAGGCAAGCTGGCCCTGCCCTGGGTAGAGACTAGAGAAGGGCTCGATCAAGTGTACTATCATAGATTAATCTATTCGAGATCAGAGATTAATCCATCCGAGATCACGTCGCACGCATGGCATGGCCATTGGCCAGCGTGTGCACTGCACGGACGACCGCACGGCCTCGTTTCTGTAGCTCGTGGCCTCGTGCATCGATGGCAACTGGTGCTGTGGTGCAACTAGGAGTACTACGACCAGTGGTCGCCATGACGAACAGTGGAGTAACGTGCGTGCGTGCGGGGGCTCGCTGCTCGATCGGCCTCGGCGCGCATGCATGCTGGTGCATCAACATCACGAGTTCATCGTTCCAGGGCTCGGTGCCCTGGAATCAGAGGGACAACAGCGCTCGGTGCAGGGTCACGCGTAGCTGCCACAGGGGGGGAAAGGTGCCGCGGCGTGCCATCCGTTGTACTTCTGTCCTATATGGTCTCGTACGAAGCCTCGTACTTAGACAACCTTTCTCGACGTCTTTTTTTTCTCCCGCGGTTCGATTTCTGGAGTAGCGAATTTTAAGATAGGACTATGAGGTACAGACGTACAGTACTTTGGAGTTTGGATTTCCCATACTAGACTTGAATCGTGTCGTTTTGGGGAGATCCATAGCAAATTTGTTTTGGGTAGGGTGATATTCACAACAGAGTGTTGAGCTCTTGAGCGTAACGATACGGGCCGAATCATCGAGCTACTAATAGCAGTAAACGTCACCCGTGGCTAATTGATGGGCTGCACCGTTTGCCACAGCCGTAGTGGTTGGGCCATTAAAGCCCATGTAGGAACTTAAGAGCAGGAAATACAAGAAAGAAATAAGTCTAAGTCTATTTTGTTTCCCTCATCTCTTACTGCTGATCCCTCATCTCTTAATCGTAAAATATGATATAATGCTTCTCTCATCTTTAGATGGTTTGAGAAGCAATTTTTGCTGACGTGATAAATTGACTATGGTTGACTCGTTGATTTAGCAGGTGAGAGATCCACATGTAAGTGACTTCCTCATCTTATCTTCTTCCTTACCTCTCCCCGTCTCTCTTTCTTGTCTCTCTCTTCCTCCATCTTTCTCCTCTCTCACTTTTCGGTGGTAGTGGAGGCCAGGAGGGCGGCATTGGTGGCGAGCCGGACCACCTGGGGTAGTCGGGGAAGCCCGGCGGGAGGAGACGCCGACGACAATGTCAGAGCAGTCGAGGAAGCCCGGCGAGAGCCCATCATTGCGACCCTTTACCACCGGCTTCCGTGCTGTGCCCACTGTCTGTTTCGCTCCCTCGTGTCACTGCGTGCATCCCACACCCCCGCGACAACGACGTCACCGTCGCCACCCCTCTTGTCCTCCGCAAGCGCTCACAGCCACCGCCATAACCACCACCAATTTTCTCGACGCCTTCTTGCCTCCCCCTCCGAAGCCAAAGCAGGGTCAACAGGCTGGCGGCTAGCGAGAAAGGCGCTTCGCAGCAGAGGAGGACAGAAGGAAGGCGAGGGAAAGTGGTGGTGATGAGGGAGGTGAGGGAGCCGATGAGCTTGAGCTTGTTGTCCCATCTGTCGTCTTCCTTCCCCGATGCGCCATCCGTCCGTCATCTTCCTCCCTTGATGAGCCATCCCGTCCATCGTTTTCCACCCCGATGTGCCATCTCATCCCTCGATGCATCGTGCTCTAGGAGATCAGTGGCAGCGGCGACGGCGACAACAACATTGCTGCGCCGACGGAATCCTCACGCGCCTAGCTCCCACATCCTCCCGTGCTACGGGAGGAGATATCGCCAACAAGGGCCTCGTGCTGTAGTAGCGCAAGGATACCGAGACGCGAGGGGTGAAGGGTGAAGGACGCCACGAGGTCGAGGAGACCTTCTCGTCACCGTCCTTGGCTACATATGTCACCCCCGACGTTGGCTATGGGAAAGAAAATCTGGTAGAAGGGAGATGGTCAAAGTAGAGGCACTACGGAAGGAGGAGGAAGAACCGTCGACTGGGAGGAGAACGATGCTGACAACGGTCCGCCGTGATGGAGCCTAATGAGGCTTGCCTAACATCGCCGTCCGTGATATAGAAGATGACACTAGTGGGAGGCAGTGGGTGTAAGCCCAAGATCAATGTTGCTGCCATCTCTAGTCCGAGAGTGTCACCGGCTACTTAGGTTGGTTCTTGCACTGCAGCAGCCTTGTGGTCGTGGACCTCCTCCACCCATAGCTTCACTGCATCGCTAGCAAGCGCCGCCGTCCGTCTCCGACGATCTCCAGGGCCTTGAGGAGGAGGTGGGCACCGAGGGGAAGAGGGCAGTAAGCTCACCGCCTCCCGCCACCTCTACTCGATGGATGGGGTGAGACGAAGAGAGGGGCCCTTGCTACGCCGTCCCTAAGTCGAAGCAGTCGATAGGAGAGGATACAAGTACCCCTAACATGTGGCTCTCTTTGTTTTTTTTATTTCTTTTGTTGGTTGTAAGTTGTAACACCATGTTAGATGAACATATTTTGATAGTGTTCGCGTTACTGAGGACAAAACTGCTATTGAAACTATTTGAGGGGGTAAAATAAACATATTTTGATAGTTGGAGACATCTGGTTTTACGGTTAAGAGATAGAATCAAACCAAAGCTATTGTCGAGGGACGTATAGTGGACTTTTACAATGTTAAAAATATCAAAATAGACCACTCTCTTAAACTGGTGCCTCACAGTCAGGGACAGAGCTACAGTAGGACATGGGGGTACAGTTGGACCCCTAAATATTTTGGCAATCTACTGTGATTTAACAAGTATAATATTTATATACACTATCAGCTAGTTCAAAATACCCATTGTTAAGCACAAAATCATGTTTTTCAAGAGTATTATAATTTTTTCTTAGCTATTTTGTCACTTTCTGTAATAATGATTTTTGTTTGCACTAGTGACACGTATTAGTACTTCATTTTTTTTCTTGTTGGACGATGTTTTGGTAGTCATGCGTCCGCCACTGCCCACAATGGTAACACAGAAAATAGCTTTAGACCGGAGTCCAAAATTGGTTGAACTAGTTTAACATCAGGCCCAGAAGAACAACCTCCGTCCGTTCGAGATTCAACCGCTGCACACAAAAACCATAAATTTTCTGGACATATATTCTTGCGCGGCTGGCTGCGCCACCAGGACCAGGCACAAACCGAAGATTCGACTGGGCGCGGTTGCACTCCCGCGTAAAACACGTCACATTCAACATGCTTCAAACAAACGCCATCATCCGTCGGATCATCCCACCTTCCCGAAGCCTCCGGGCACCAAGTTGCGTTCGGTACAGACCTATCCTCTCCCCCACTAGCTCATCGCCTACGTATCCTCGTCCGATTCCTGTACGCTTCTTGCAGCTCCCAACCTCCTCATCGACGCAGGGGAAAGGAAGCCTCTGCGTTCGGGCGAGCGATGGAGCAGGGGAGCGAGACGCTGGACGAGCGGCCGCCGCTCCCGTGCGCGAACGACTGCGGCTTCTTCGGCTCTGCCGACACTCGCGGCTTCTGCTCCAAATGCTACCGCCAGACCGTGATGTCCCAGGCACCGGCGCCGTCGGCCGCAGCATCGTCCGCGGAGCACGGCCAGGTGGTGTTGCCGGAGCCGGCGGGCGTGCCCGTGGACGAGGGGCCGATGCCTTCGCCACCGTGGCAGGCGAAGACGAAGAGCAGGTGCGCTGCGTGCGGGAGGAGCGTGGGGCTGATGGGGTTCGAGTGCCGGTGTGGCGGCGTGTTCTGCGGCGCGCACCGCTACTCCGACAGGCACGACTGCGGCTACGATTACAGGGGGGCCGGTCGCGACGCCATCGCCCGCGCCAACCCTGTCGTGGGACCCGACAAGGTGGAGAAGTTCTGAAAAGAAGCTACGACTTCTCTCGGTCTTGCCAACATTGACATGCCTGAACCGAACGATTGCTTCTCGTGCGTGTTGGAGTCGGTACTGATCTATGTAAGGCGGTATGATATTTGAAGAGATTGGAAATTGATGATTTTGTTTGGCTTATTCGACAGTACTAGCTTGTAGCTCTGCGCTAGTGCTCGACTCTTGTTGCGCACATATCACTTTCATCTCCTAAAATTTCCAGTTAGCAAAATAGTGTGATAGGACATGATTTTCTTGTTTATGGAAGTAGCTGCCAATTGTGAATCTATAGTTCAACCATTTGCAGATTTGCTCCCTTTATTGTGCAGTATGAAAGACGTTAGTAGTTATATGAATTAAAAAATATTATTGGCAGCTAGAGCAACAAGCGCATCTGGTGTAGTGGTATCATAGTACCCTTCCACGGTACTGACCAGGGTTCGATTTGGATGCGCATGTTGATAACTTTTTATTCATTATATTTGCCAAGTGCTATCCCTGCTCACGTTTTCCTTTTGTCCGCCATTTCGAATGCCAAGTGTTATCTCTCCTCACATTTATTACTTTTGCCTGTGATGTCATATGCGCATCGTTGATTACAAGAACGCGTAATGTACTACGATCTTCATTTATTTGCATCCAATTGCAGAATTGCTTATGTATGTATCGCTCAATGCACACCACCTGTTCGTCGAAACATCGACATAGAGCAATCAACAAGTAGCGGTTTCATATGATGAGTTGGGGAGCTATGAGCAGACCAAAAGATTTTGGAGTTTTGGGTTTTTTAGAAACAAGAAAAATGAATATAAGCCTGCTTACAAAGTGGATATTTAAGCTAGAAAAAGAACCCCATGATTTGTGCAATTGCTGCATAAAAAGTACAAAAAGTACTTTGGGGGGGGGGGGGGGGGGGGGTTNGCTCAGGTCAAAGGGCATCCCAATTTCGGAAGGGCCTACAGGAGATTAAGAAGCAGTGTGATCTGTATACAATGAGAGTGGTGAAGGATGGTAGGAGACAAGGTTCTGGGAGGATGTTTGGTTGATCAGGTTCCTCTGAGGATATATTTTGATGACCTATACAATGTGTGTGACCAGCAAAATAAATCAGTGAGGGAGACATGACAGGAAGGGAAGTGGATCCTAACTTTTAGAAGGAATCTAGAGGGGAAGAGCTGGGAGAATTGGTTGTAACTAAGGAAGATGTTAGAAACATTACAAATTGGGGAGGGGTGGGATGAATTAAAATGGGCTTTGGAGGAAAAGAAGGGTTATCGGTCAAAATCCCTATACAGAGAAATGAGTTTTGGGGGAGAAGTGGACACAAGGATGCAGAGGTTATGGATAGTGCTAGCCGCTAGCTGCTGGGCCATTTGGTTGGCCATGAACAATAATGTTTTTGAAGGAGTGGTGCTGAAATCTTCTTTCTACCTGTTACATAGTGTTCTGATGTTTGTGCAGAAATGGAAGGCTATACAAAAAGAGAAAATGAAGGGCAAGCTTTAAGACTGGTGTGAAGAAATGAGAAGAATGAGGCAATGGAGGCCTGGGGAGCTACCTGACGAAATTTAGGCTTTTGTGTGTGAGGGCATGTTAATTATAGCTTGTCTGAAATCTTGCTTTAATTGCTTTTGCGAGGTGCTTGTCAGGTGCTGGGCTGAGTCCCATATGGTGTGTGGTGTTGAGTTGTATGAACTTCTTTGGCTTTCTTACAAAAGCCGGATCATTATCAATATAATGGTCTTTTCTTAAAGAGTCTCGCTTCGGTGTTCTCTACTAGTAGTAGGAAATAATTTGAACCGTTGATCTTATTCGATCGAAGGGTTCAAATCTATTTCTACTATCATCTCACTTAGCGGTAGTAGAACCGTGGAGGGGTATTATTGTCTGAAAAAAATATCTACGAAGGGATATAATCGTCATTTACAGTCACTAACTCTATCCGTACTCTCTGAATCATTCCTCACGCCACCGGCCAAAGTGAATTGTGTGACTCCTCCAAATCGCATCCGGAGCTGACGCCGAGCGTTTCCTCCCTGCCACCACCCTCGCCGTAGCTGCCGTCTCCGCCTCTGTCGCCCGATGGGAGTACATCAACGCCGGGGCGTACGTGTTCGCAGCGTTGCTCCTGGCTGTGGCACTCGCGGCACTGTCTGTGGGCGACGGGGTTAGGATGGTGCTCATCGTGGCCGTTGTGGCACTGGCGCTTGTCGTCGCCGTCAACGCGCACGACCTCACGACGCACCTTGTCGGCGTGGACTGCCACATGGGGCTGGTATAGCACGACGCCCAGCTCGGGCTCGTGGAGCTCCTTGTGCTGGCGCTGCATGTGGTTGGGTGCGTCTTCGCCATCGTCGCATGCCTGCCTGCCTAGCGTCTATTGCTACTGCTCGAGTTCAGACTTCAGACTTCACAAAGCCCCCATCAATTCATGTGCTCAAAAATCTGATCTGAATCAGCTTGTTGATTTAACAACCAGAAAAAACTGAACATGTGTACACCTGTTGCCTCGAACAAAATTTTTTTTGGACATGGGCCGTCGAGTGCGCGATAATGAATGGATACAAAAAAATTTTTTGTGCGAAGGATAGATAAAATCCTAAATACCAACATTACACCTAATCGCTAAGTAGTAAAGTACTAATATGTCCCTATGAACCGATGGTTCAGATTAATTCTATCGGTAGCATAATACTATCAGTAGAGAACACCGGAGCATCGCCCTTTCTTGAAAGAAAAAAAAGTAGCGGATCATTCCAGTGTTGATTTTCCAAAATGCCTGGTACTTATTACGAGTACCATGTTAGCAAACGATGGCCGATCGGCCAGTAGGCCGATGTCGCATCGTGAAGTCCCAGCCGATAAGGCAAGGCTATATCGGCCTACTTGAGGTTATAATAAAATAAAAGCAATATACAGATCTATCCTCATCGGCCTTCATCAATATGTTTGTGTCAATTTGATGACATCGGCCAATAAGAGATGTGGAAAGTAAATGCACTAGCTAATACTCTAGTGTAAACCTGTACGAACCGATCGGCTGATATAAATGTACCGATCACAGAGAAATCCTGAGAACAATATGTGACAAATACATCTGTATCTGTCAATGCACTCATACAAGTGGCAAATACATGTAAAAACATAAAGTAATCACATGTATTAGGTAAGACCAGCTGCAACCCCGGCACTATCCTTAATTACGATCGAAAACAGGCTTTGAGTTAGATCTGAAAACACGACTAAGGTCGATAGCAACGCAAAGTGTGAATTGAGAATTAACGCAAAGACAATCAAGATGGTAGATGCTTTGGATGATCTAGATAAACAAACTAATTCGACCATCGTCGGCAATAAACCCTAAAACGAGTTTACCGCTGGCGAGATAAAATTAAGATGCCATATCAAGATCATTCAAGACATGATAAACGACGATCACGTCGCCAGAGCTTAACGTGTCTAGGACGACACGCTAGCCCCGACGACGTAGATCGTCGGGTACAAGTTCTTACCTCTGCTCTGGGGAAGCAAGAACTCGCCGTGAATTAACCTCTTGCGAGGGTGGCGATGCGCCGAAAGTAGATTGAACTGTATGTTTTTGATTGTCGAATTGAGAGAGTTTCTAAGTACAAACTACCGGAATATTTATACCCGTGATTTACAACATTGTCCATATAGGACACGATTTTATCTATAACTAACAAACAAGTCCTTATGGCGGACTCTTGCCATAGATTAGATCGAAACTAATTTAGATTCCTAATTTAAGAAATACAATTGCCTAAAATCGAGCCTTATCTCTACTTGACAATCTCCTTTGAAGCTTGACTCAGACCCAAACCGAGCCCGCTCTGCCTCCATCGGCTTCCTGCTTCCATCAGCCGATGGCCGCATTGAACCCACACCGGTCGATACAGTCCCTCTGCTAGCGCTTCACTTGGTCCGATACACCGCTGAGTCCGATACAGAGCTTAGTCCGATACTCGGCTTGGTCCGATAGCGTAACCGATTCGACTCGAATTGCTCCTTCTTCTCCACGTCGGTTTTCTCTTTCTTTTCCAAGTAGATTGCAAAAATCTGATGTTAACACTGCCTTAAGTAGTAAATGTAACATGAATGATCTTCATTTAATTACATATGTTCATCGCTGAAACACACAATTGCTTGTGCATATCTACATAATTCAATATACACAAATCGATATCTACCTGTTCGTCCAAATATTGACAGGGAGCAATCAACGCGTAGCTGATCATTCCCCTTGATTTAACAGATTGTACCCATTACCTTACCCAAGAACAATCAGCTAATAGAACCGATCGTTCCGGCACAGCGCCCATCGAAGCCAGCTAGACGAAGCATGGCACCGTCTCAATTCACGATCTCTCTCACATGGAGCTGGAGCCAGTGGGAGCTCTGCCGTGCTTCTCGGCATCGACAAATTCGGCGATCCTCTCCAGGAGCACGTCGTAGTCGTCCTGCGCCTTGATGAGGCTCAGCCGCGTGTACCGAGCTCCGGCCTCGTAAAAAGTGCCGGACCGCGAGATGATCCCCGCCGCCAGCAGCGTCTTGTAGCAGTCGTCGTCTTCCTCCCACTCGCATTTCACCCACGCGTAGGCTGCACATCAGGGGAGACCAAACACGCCAACACTTGAAGACAAAAGATTTTGATTGACAGAAATTGTTTGAGTGTTAGCGAGACAAACTGATCACCTGGCGATGGCTCTTTGACCCGGTTGAAGTAAGTGCAATACTGGGACGGTATCTTCTGCAGCGAGATCCGGGTGGACCGCGACACGACGGCGTTGAGTCTTCGCCACCGGCTCCTCATCACGTCGTAGCCGAAGGCGAAGATGTCCTCCTTGCCGTGCAGGTTGGCCAGTATCACCTTGAGGATCTTCAGGATCCGGAGCTGGGTGTCCCGGGACGCGCCCATGGTGCTCTGCTCTACGTAGGAAAGTGCTCTTTTCGCCACGTTCTCGTCCCTTATCAGTGCCCATCTGCGCAACGCACAGCACCGTAAGTTCTGCGTCGTTGTGTACACGAGTGACTTGCAATGTCAGGCTTAATTTGAGGCTGCGTACGTACCCGAATCTGCTGCCGGCGTGGCCGGAGAGCTTGGACGTGGTGAAGAACATGACGTCCTCGTCGGCGGGCGCCGGGATGTGCGTCAGGTGAGGCCAGTAGTACGCGTGGTCGAAGACGGCCGACGAGCCGGAGAGGACGGGCTCGCGCAACGCGGTGTCGGGGTTGTTCGGCGAGGTGACGAACTCGATGAAGTCTTTGGTGGAGTTTCGCGAGCCGTTGTTTGACCACGTAGCGGTGGTGCCGTCCCATCTGTACTTCCGGCCGTCAAACATGTCGGTTTGTGACTTGTACGCCTACATATATCATCGATCAAAGCAGTTCAGCACGAGTTAACTGAGATCATCGTCAATGGCATGGTTCGCAGGTGTCAGCGTGTAGTGGTGTTGGAATCACGGACCGGGTAATACGGCACGGTGGCGACGACGCTTGCCGGCGGCGAGGCGGCGTTGCCTTCGGGGGAGAGCGCGTACACCAGCGCGTTGATCAGCTGAATGGAGCCGGTCCCGAAGACCAGGTACTTGTCGTCGACGACCGCGTTGCCGACGGCCCTGTGCAGCCGCCGGATGTGGCGATCGAGCTCGACGGACTGGAAGCGGCCACCGGTGGCGATGTAGCTCAAGCGGTGCCACCCGGAGAACACCACGGCGCTGGCCGCCGCATGCCGTATCCAGTACGGCTCCAGGAACAACGGGTTCCCGCTGCACAAAACCATTGCAGGATTAGTGTTAGGGAGTACGTGCCGTGCTACGTACCAGCCGCTGCGCTACACATCCAGCACGGAATGATACTATGATTGCTCATTAGCTCACACGCGCCAGTTAAAACTGATATATTGTGCTGGTCTGCCCAGTGTTTCCGGTAAGACTCGGGTTAAAACAGATTTTACTTCAGCCAGGTTTATACGACCCAAACATTCCCATTTAGGCCTTGTTTAGAAACGGTCCATCCACATGTGGGGGCAGCGGTTTTACCGTGCTGACAGTCTCACACGCATGAGGGCCGATTTAGTAGTACCAATTAGTACCATCTCGTACATCTATCTATCTATATTATATATTAAAATAACCTTAAAAAAACACCACGTTTATTGTAAAGACTAAAAATTCTCACATTAATTAAAAAAAGAAAAAAGTTCAAGTAAAAATACATTTAGAAATAATTGAAATTCAGAATAAAAAATAAAAATATTAAAAAAATCCATATAAAACACAATTAGAGATTAATTAAAATTTGGAATTAAAAATAAAATACATTTCGTAATTAGAAAAATAAAAATCAGAGCTCAAGTAAGAATACAATTAACAAACAACTAAAATTAGGAATAAAAAATAAGTACCATTGAAAGAACAGTAACACAATACAAGATTAATTAAAATTCAAAATAAAAAATAAAAAAAATTCAAAAATTAAAAAATAAAAATAAGAGTTCAACTAGAAATACAATTATAAATAACTAAAATTAAGAATAAAAATAACGACTATTGAAAAAAGAGACCATTTAGAACACAACAAGAGATTAATTAAAATTTAAAATAAAAAAATAATTATAAGAGATCAAATAGGAATACATTTTATAAATAACAAAATATTGGAATGAAAAACATAAAATTTTGAAAACAAAATAGTCTTTTTAGAACACAACGATGAAAAATAACAATAAAGAAGGAAAAAGCAACGAGGCCATAAAAAAGTAGGGTGGTGAGGATATCTAAAAGCTATAAACAAAACCCCAAATAGAATCGCAATAATGATAAAAAGGAGGGACAGCGGGCAGACCATTAAGCAGCACGGTCATGACGATTGGCGGGACTTATAAAAAATAAAAAAATAAATCTCAATGATAATTATGTTCGATTTTTAAAAATCTTAATGACAATAAAAAAGGAAAGCAACGGATGGGTCGTAGAGGAGTATAGCGACAGAGCCACCGACGGTTGCTGGGACTTTCATAAAGTAAAAAAATAAACACCAACGATAATTATGTTCGATTTTTAAAATCCCAATTACAATAAAGAGAGGAGAAAGTGGATAGGCCGTAGAGGAGTATAGCGACGGAGCCACCGACGGTTGGCTGGACTTTCATAAAGTAAAAATATGAACACCAACGATAATTATGTTCGATTTTTAAAATCCCAATGACAATAAAGAGAGGAGAAAGTGGATAGGCCATAGAGGAGTATAGCGACGGAGCCACCGACGGTTGGCGGGACTTTCATAAAGTAAAAAAATAAACACCAACGATAATTATGTTCGATTTTTAAAATCCGAATGACAATAAAAAGAGGAGAAAGTGGATAGGCCGTAGTGGAGTATAGTGACAGAGCCACCAACGGTTGGCGGGACTTTCATAAAGGAAAAAATGAACACCAACGACAAAAAAAGTTCGCTCACTCTGCAATAAGGACCTCTGTCTCCGCCTTGCGCTTTCCTTCTTTCTTGCGATTCTGCTTCTTTTTCTTGGTAGACATCGGTGCATCCTTGTTGTCTGGCTTCTTCTCCTCGACCACCTTGTTCTTCCCATCCTTCCTCCTGAGGGCATCATCCGCGTGAGCGCATCTATCGATGATCTCAAACAACTTCATGGCCGAAGTGATTTGTCTTATCGCTAGTTCTTGGATGGTATACCGATCTCAGACACCAGACTTGAATGCACGAATAACAGAAGCATCTATGATCTCGGGGATCGTATTCCGGCATTCGATAAACGCTGTATATAGTCCCTTAAGGATACATCCGGGTTCTGTCTAAGGGCATGTAGATCGTCCTCGACTGCGTGCTACTTGTACGTTCCTTGAAAATTCGCGACGAACTGCTACCATAGATCTTCCCAAGAAGATATTGAACGAGGTGGGAGGTGTAGCAGCCATGACCGAGCAGACCCCTTCAACGCTGCTGGCAAGTAATTTGCCAACGCGTTATCGTCCGCGCCAGCCGCGTAGAGGACAGTTAAGTAGATGTACAAAAACTCCTCCGGATCAGTGTTGCCATCGTATTTCTCTACTGCCGCAGGACGGAATTTGCTCGGCCATCGTACCTCACGCAAGGCAGGTACGAAAGCACGACATCCACCTCCTGGAACAAAGGGTGGACGATGTCCTCGTGGCCTGCGAGAATCGCCTCCCGTAGATGATGATGAGGACGAAGGATCACCATGATTGGGGGGTGCAACCCCTTGACCTACGACCTTATTCTTGGTCCTTCCTGGAATTTGGGGATCGCGAGTTCCGTCGTTGCCGGTTCTCATGGTGTTGTCGTCGATCTCGATCATCTTCATCCCGCTGACTCTGACGATACCGATGATCTCGATCGTTGTTACGTTTTCCTCGGTGGTCGTTGTTGTCCCGCCTTTCGTTTCCTTGGTGTGGCGCCCGAGGTTGGCGATGGTCGACTTTGTTTTGATCTTGACGTTCTCGCCTTCGCCTGTTCAAGTGGTTGCGGAGATCACGGTCATCTTGACGAGGAGGAGGCTGATTGTCCTACCTTCTCAGTGAAGCGTTCCGAGGGTTACGACCTGGATTCCGGCTTAGATGTGGGCTGTGGGCGTCCTCCACGGCGTCGTCCTCCGGTACCCGATCTCCCCCTTGAGGGCGTAGGTCTCAAGATGGACCTTGAGGGTGGGATCAGGCTACGGCCAAGAAAGTGGAGTTGAGGTTTGCCACCGTCGACTGTAACCTTTTGACCCAGACATCTACTTCTGGGAAGGTAACCGGGTCAAACAGAGTTTGTTTCAATAATGAGTGACTACAGTGAAGTGTTTAGCAGGAGTTCGAATCGGCTCCTCATGTGGACACGATGTATCGGGTGCGGGCGGTTCATCCCCTGAACGTACCTCACCCTCTTCAGGCACGTCTTCGATGACTCCTTCGATCACGTTCATATCTCTTGGATAATTGGATCCCGAAGACTCTAGGCTGTGAAGGACCGAGGGTTCATGAGGATCAATGCCAATGAATCCGACCAGACGATCCGGGGTTTCCGTTACACTGTTGTCCAC
Source organism: Oryza officinalis (assembly GCA_008326285.1). NCBI lineage: Eukaryota > Viridiplantae > Streptophyta > Magnoliopsida > Poales > Poaceae > Oryza > Oryza officinalis. Next base: position 47,423,042 of record BDMV01000001.1, on the reverse strand, counting down.
TGATATATCTCGAGATTGATCTCAATTCTAATGGATCAAACAGCAAGGCATACAGACCATACGGCTGGTGATTTTTAAGAAGACCTTGCAATCCGTAAGGGGGTGACTCTTTGACTTGTGAATCGAGCACCATGCCTTGTATGGAGATGTGCGCTGGATATCTTGATCCTTACAGGCATCGAGTTCAGCCTTCACTTGCAATATCACCTGACATTTGATCAAAGAGTGCTGAGACGTCTTGTAGATCGAGTACCAGGTGTCATAGTTAGTGAGAAATTTCCTTGTTGGCATTTGGCCCCCAGCCGATGTCTGAGGTTTGGCCACTTTAGGAGTTCTTTGGGACACTAACGTCGATGTACTCCTCTTCTCTGACTGGACGGGAGGAGCAGTTGATGAAAAGTTGTTGTCGACCGTCCTTGCTACCCCGTTCTCGATCCCAGCTGGTACAGGGGAAGGTGAGATTGGAACCGCGACGAAGACCGGATAGACGATGGATCCGACTTGTGTCCAAACGTACGCCGGCTAAGTAGAGTTATGTTCGATTTTTAAAATCCTAATGACAATAAAGAGAGAAGAAAGCGGATAGGCCGTAGAGGAGTACAACAGCGGTGTTTGACGGGACTTTTAAAAATAATTAAATCCAATGAGACAGACAACTCTAAAAACTACAAAGTCCAATTTTAAAAGGTTTCAAAAAGGATGAATAGAAACCATGGTAAATCGAGCAAGCAAATAAATGAGTGAAAAAAGAGTAAGGGTAGCGACTGATGTGACTTTTAAAAATTACAAAATTAAAAACACGGGATGATAAAGTTCGGTTTTTGAAAGTTCTAATACAACGAGATAACTATTTAACAAGTTTTAAGTAAAATTCTATGTAAAAATAAATAATTTTATATGGGTTTTAGTCGCGTAATTGTGCAGACCACCAGCGAGATGTTTTGACTTGACATGTATAATGCTAGACCGCAGAAACAAACAAAAAAAATCTGAGAATTTTGAACCTGATCTCACGATATTTTCCAACGATGACGTAAAATCCTACTCCTATAACTAGAAGAAGTCTTGGAAGAAGATTAATTTGGGCAGGAAGATTAATTTAAACTATTATTGGACACGAATATTAATTTAAACTATTATTGGACAGGAAGATTAATTTAAACTATTATTGGAGTATTAGTTAGTTTGGTGGCAGGGTGACTGCTATGTTTCGCGTGAAATTGTTGGTGCAAGAAACATCTCTTGCAAGGACATTAATTTGGGTAAGAACATTAACTTAAACTATGGGAGTACCTACACAACATGCGACATTTTTTATTATTATTTTTTAAATATAATTATATCGTAATTACAGTATAACTAGTTTATAAACAGTGATATAACTTCTATACAACTATCAAACAGAGGTGCACTGGTAGTGCTTACTGCAGCTTGGTTGCGAGAGGAAGGTGGAGGGTTCTATTCTCGCCGACCGCATGAAAAAAACATGCGCAAAACAAAGAAATGTTGGTGTTTGAAACAATTTTGGGTAAAATATATTATTTAAAAATTCAATAACATATACTATTGTATAATATAACACTCATAAACGTGCGAGCTTAGATTTAATATATACAAGTTGAAACGAGGAATAATTATGACTATAAATAACGCAGACACTGTACACATACAATTTGTTTTTTGCAAGGAGAGTTTTTTTCCCCTCTGATATGTAAACCAAGTTTGGAATTAAAATTTTGTGGTATAATAGGTGGCTAGCATATAAAGATTTTCAGACTTTTTTAATAACTATTTCATCTATATTTGAACTATATTATTGATATTAAGATTTAATAACAAATCGTGGGATACCAAGGGGATAAAAAAACCGGTTCCGTGTGGAAAAGAATCCGCCGGCCGCGGATGCGCCGCTTGCCATGGCGCCCGCGAACACTCGGAGGCTCGGAGCACCCTGAGATGATTGATAATCCTATTCGTCAAATTTTGCTTTGTCGAGACCCTTCGCCATGTGCCAACGTACGTGTGCATGTAATCTTCGTAGATAACTGATATATGCTCTAGCCTCTGGGCACATCGCACGGTAGCGGTACAATTAAATTACCTGTCAGCGTCGGCGGAGCAGTTGGGCGTCCGGACGGAGCAGTCCGGCCCGGTGAAGCAGCTGTTGCACTCGCACCCGGGCTTCCCATCCTCGCCGGTGACGCCATCAAGGAACAAGCTGCCGTGGCCGGAGCAGTCGGCTGCGGCCACGGCCTCGGCCTCCCTGGCCGCTTGCAGCGCCCAGCTCAGCCCGTCACCGAGCCGCTCCGGTGCCGTCGGCGGCGGCGATGAGGACCTGAGGAAGTGGTGCGCGAAGAAGACGGCGTTGAGCAGCAACGACGAGCAGAGGAGGACGTGGAGCGCAGATGACAGGCTCTGTGACCTATGCCGTCCAGTCTCCATTGCTTTTGCTGCCTTCCTGTGTCTCGGTGTTTCCAATGACCTCTCCGTCGAATGAGATGGGCCACTGCACGGTGAGTCTGTCAGCCTATCGGTTTATCAATCAGTTTCTAGCCCTGTGCGTGTGGCCCAGCTTTTGTTCGATTAGACGTTGTGCTTATAAAATATTTGTCCAAATCAGAGTTGCGATCGCGTGCAGGTAATTCTTTATGCTGTGTTCGGTACACTGCCCACCCAACTCCTCTCTCTCTTAGCACATACGTTTTTTAAATTGCTAAACGACGATACGTTTTTAAAAAGTTTTTATACGAAAGTTGTTTTAAAAAATCATATTAATTTATTTTTTAAAAAATTAACAAATGCTTAATTAATCATGAGAAAATACGTCGTTCTGTTTTGCGTATGCGGAAGATGAGTTCCTCACCTCACCTCTCCAACACAGCTTTAGTTCTTCCTCTATTTCAAATTATAAGTCCTTTCAATTTTTTCAGAGTCAAAGCATCTCAAATTTGACCAAATTTATATAATAAAATAATGATATTTATGATACAAAATAAATATCATTAGATTTTTTTGTTAATTATATTTTCATAGTATACCTATTTGATGTCATAAATTTTTATAATTATCTCTATAAATTTGATTAAACTTAAGATATTTTGACTGTCAAAAAAAGTTGAAATGACTTGTAATTTGAAATGGAAAAAGTACATAGTAGTACTATTTTCGGCTTGAACAGTCCCCGTCAATTATATACTTTCTGAGAAGATTGTGATGTGTTTTGGACAAATCAACAACGATTCTATCGTACGCCTGACTATAAGGATGGCACATAGAGACATACTCCCTCCGTTTCGACGTTTTGACATCTTTATTTTTTTTTATCTAGATTCATTAATTCTATATAAATTTAGACACATATATAAAACACATACATTTCGACGTTTTGATATCTTTATTTTTTTTTATCTAGAATCACTCGTATCTATATAAATTTAGACACATACATGTACAAATTTATTTAAAACCTAAAATATTTTAGTGTGAAACAGAAAAAATAGCTTATAGTAAATAAACAGATCGGGACACATAGCAGAAGATCAAACTCTCTAACCTCATTGCTGATGGAATTATTGGGCCGGATTAAGCAGTAATGCTGTGGGAGAAGTATCGTGGTGGTTTTCTTCCCGGTATGCTAATTTAAGATGAAAAATGAAATGATGTTATGACATATGAGCATTTAATTAAACCGGGCCCGCTAGCAACCGTATGGTAAGAACACACCAACCACTTAATTATTTGCTGTCCCCGATCTCGAGACAACAAATGTTCAATATTAAATGCAAATAATGTACCTCATCTGCAATACTACATTAATTGATAATAAAAAAAACCATTCTAGTTTGATCATCATCTAAAAAAATAAATATCAAAGACAACAAAATCTTAATCTTCATCGGTTAATGTGCTTCGCCACTTCATTTTCTATAGATTGTCACATTTTAAATATTGTATGACATTGTATTAATAAAAATTAATATTGGTTGGTTGCTCTAGAGCATTCAATAATGTACATTTACCGTTTTCACAAATAAACAAATAGACAATGATGATTATTTTGAGAAAACCCAAAAAAATCTTAGCATGTGTTTGGTTCAATAGATGAAATTGGTCGGATTGGGTTGAACCCACTTTTCATTGTGTTTGGTTTGAGGTTAGGTGAGATGGGATGATCCTTGGTAGGGAATATTTTTCTAAGATCCGGGTTGGCCTGGTTATAAAAAAGTGACAAACCAATCCAACATATACTTTTCTGTCTAATTGGTCATTCTCTAAAACTAAAATCATCCTATCACTCATGCCAAACAAAATGGATAGATAGAATCATCTCATAAAAAAACAAAAAAACAAGAGTAAGTCTAACCCATCACATGTTTTAGAGGAGGATCAAAATAAAAATCTAGAAGAGAGCGAGTATGTCGTAACATCGCAGACCGAGGATTGAGAAACTACCGCAAGCAGATCATCCACCAAGTAGCGAGAGTACACGAGGGAAATAAGAATACATTTTGTAGAACTAAAAAATAATCTACTTACTGGATACCTTTGAAATTTAAATTTTTCTAACATATAACTACATAGGATTGTAAAAGGTGATTTTTTCACCTACTTTTCCATCCTATCACTACCAATTACTATCACACCAAAGTCACCAACCACCTAGCTGTAGAGTATAATGGGGTATTTTCGATCTTTCACTATAATCCTTAATTTCTTTAAAAATTTTATAGATAACTATATTTTGGAACTTTAAAAATTTTATAGATAACTATATTTTGGAACGGATTGACTATAAATCTATCATAGTTTTAGTTTGTTCTGAATCTTCATATTTAACCATATTCTATTGTACAGATATAACAAAGGGCAGTGGATTGTTTCACGTAATTTTGTTTGGAGCTAGATTCTACCGATAAACTTTTAGCATCCATTTCATAGATACAATTATGCAACGGGTTTTAAAAGGAGAGGTTGATTTAATATATAACTCTTAAATATATACTGTTTCTATAGACACAACAGTATGTTTTGTATACAACTGTACAGTTAATCTAGACAACAATGCACTATGATCTTTCTCTCTTTTTCCCTTTTTTTTTACAAATACCACATAGAAATCTTTTTTCTAGATCTCAATGGCAACTTCATTTTCCACAAAACCTTATTTCACTCTACATAACCATTGTTGATCATAGCGAAATACATATAATGAATTTGAAATTAACCATTCTGATGTAAATTGCACCTAAAAATATCTTTGCTTGAGATGGATACCCATATTATTTGCAACCAGATAATGTTATAAAGCAAATTCTGACCAACCAAAAGTTTATGAAAGGATATATTGAGAGGTAGAACTTGTCGACAGGTTATATCCCTGGACCGTATTCTGAGAGTATTATGGTACGTTGGAACAAGGATCTAAACGAAACGACATCAAGCACACAAGAAATAAGGATTATACCGATTCAGGCCCCTCGTAAGGTAATAGCCCTACTCCAGTTTATATGAAATTATGACGAGAACCATAAATATTACAATAGAGAAAAACGAAAAATACCGAATACCGACGAGATCCCTGTCGAGAACGACTCGACGAGATCCCTGTCAAATCAAATGAATTCACAATGTTCTCGAGCCGAAGTTATTGAATAAATGATGTCGTGCCTACCTCACCATTCTCGAATTATCAAGAAGGTATGAAGCATTCAATAACATCATCAAAAAGCAATGGTGCACCATGAATTTGAATTGAAGTCTAAAAAATTGCCATAAACAAACCAAGAAAATCACGCCGGCCATTTCACTTTTTTCCTCGAAATACGAACCGCCAGCCATGACCTATAAATTCCAATACTGAGATTCATTTTGTCTCCTTCCCACAAGTGATTCCTTATTCCTCTACGTCCTTTTAACTTTCGCCAGTCGAAAACCCAATTTTTACTCTTCATCTTCAACCTCAACGAATCCAATGGATTTGGACAAATCCAATGTTGGTGCGGAGGACCTGAAGGCGCTGCAGATCGAAGGATCCCTCCCGGGAAACTAAACCCTGCCCCGATTGGAAGGAGGTACAAACCCTAACCCAACACTTGACCAAATTGTTTGTCTCAGAGATTTCGCACAGTGTGGGTTCCTGCCTCCTCCTTCCGAATTTCTTTTTCTTCTCTTGAACTTCTACGGCATCCACCTTCTCCACCTGAACCCCAACTCTATTGCATTTCTTAGTATCTTTACACACCTTTGCGAGGTATACCTTGGGGTATCGCCTTTCCTAGATCTGTTTAGATACTTTTATTAGCTTAGATGGATACCATAGAATCTCTGGCTGCTATGGCTTCCGCCTCCAAGATGGGATGAAGGCGGAATATATCCCCTTCAACTGCCCTTTGTCTTGGGGATCGTGGAGGTTAAAGTGGTTTTACCTACACGTCGAAGACCGCCCCACTAGCCTTGCTGTCCCAGATGAGAAGCCCGCGTGCTCCCTCGTCTAAACCTTCTCTAACCCCTTCCTTCAAAAGCTTCATAAACAAGATCCACGAGCTCCGAGAACAAGGGTTGTTGGGGTATTAAGTCGCTGAAGACTTCATACATCGTTGAGTGCAGCCCTTCCGAACTCGCACTTACCCCACGCACGAGTACACGGGGGTGCAAGATGAAACACGGATCTTAGTTCGAGGTATACAATCTTGTAACCCACCTAACCTTAATCCGACCAAGGCCGATCCATGAATATTAACGTTGATGTCTTGCTTGCAGAACTTGATGACGGAGCTGTGGCCACTCGGGTCGGTTCCTTGGTGATTGACACCCCACCAGACCCAGATAACCTCCTCACCCCGCTTTGCGACCTCCCATCTTCGGACAAGGACGTCGCCATCAACGTAAGTGATCTTGATTGCTATCTTTTCTCTGACGATTGTTATCCAAAGGAGCAGTAATCTCAATTTTGCAGGTTCTGCCGCTGACAGACGTCATCGGCCCACTTACCGACCACCAGGTCGTGACTTCCTTGAAAGAGAAGGCGATCTCGGAGCAGGCCGCTTGACGGAGCGTGAAACTCCTCACCGGGAGACCGCGCGGGCCCCCCTTTGCCGGTTCGGCCGGGGGTGCTAAGTGAGTTTCTTCGCCCTCGATCTAGAGGACGTCAGCGAGAGTGAAAACACGCAAGACGCGGGTGACGTAGACAGGTTCGGGCCGCTGAGAAGCGTAACACCCTACTCCTGTGTTCTGATGGATCTGAGGGTCTCCAACAATACAAAGGGAATTCTATCTCCAACGCATTTGCCGGAGTCCTCCCCTTCTCCTAGGCCTGGGCCTCCTTTTATCTGATCAGGGGTCACCACATGGGCCTCCAGTTGCCTAAGAAAAGAAACATTCTTTTTACAATCAGGGCTGGTCTACAGCCGGAAGTGACCTCTGACAAGCTTGGTGCATGCCTTCTGCCCCGCTCGCCAGCTCTCCCGGTGGACACCCGTTTCAACCTTCATTCAATGGCCGGCGACTTTTTTGCTACGCCTGCGCTGAAATCTGGATTGGATCTGACCGGGGCTGACATACCAACTCCAGGAGTCAGCACGTCGGCTCCGGCTAGGGACGAGAGCCAGGAGGCTCTCATCATTCCGACGGGACGGGGCGAGGCGTGCCATCGGCCGCCTGTCGCCACCTAACCCGCGATCTGACCGGTCTGTGACCGGTCACACACCGCGACCGGGCACGGACCGGATAAGCATGTGCTGCGCCGCATTAAATGCGGCGTGGTGCGCTCGCCTGACCCGCTATAAATGCGGGTAGGTGAGCCCTGTTGTGCTCACCTAACCCGCCCACGTGGCGCCAAGATCACGGGGGGTCGGGGCGCCCCAGCCCTCGGGGCCGAAACGGGAGCGGCCCGACCCCTCGGGGAGACAGAGGAAGGGGCGGCCACGTCACCCCCGGGCCCGACCCCCCCGAGGGGGTCGGGACACGTGGAGGACCGCGGCTACCCAAGCCTCTAGTCATGACACCCCCGGTCCCATGTCACCGACACCGCTGCTGAGAACGCTCCCAGCGATAGCGGCACAAAACCCTCCAAGCGGAAGTGGACGACTTTAGCGAAGTCGTCCGGGGCAGGAACGCTTATACAGACAAGCGGTTCTGAGGTTAGTCAAACTCCCTATGGTCCATAAACCATCCTGAGGAGGATCTTTGGTCTTGACTTACATATCTTGCAGACCACTTCCGGGGTGAAGTCTTCTTCACTGGGGAAGAAGATACTCCTGAAGCGCACAAGCCCAAGTAAGTGACCATCCTTTTCAATTTTGTATTTGGTGTTCTCGTAATGTCTTCTAAAATGCATGTTCGCCTCTGTTGTAGCCCTTCCCCCGCAACCTTGGCTCAAAGTACTGGTCACGAGGATGCGAGCTCCGTGCCTCCCACAATCGTCGTCGCTGCATTCGCTCCTCCTCTTCCTCCGCCAAGTGCCTCACCTACTATCGTGTCGCTTTCCGCGATTGACAGGCTGATGGAGCCCAGCCACTTGCTGCAATCCGACACGCATGACGTTCTCGCCAAAGTCCAGCAGCTCCGAAAGGCAACCTCGACTTCGGACAAGTGCGTCGCTGAGCTGGAGACACAACTGGTTGAAGCGCAAAGGGACTTGGAAGAAGTTCAAGGACCTGATTGCCAGCCACGAGAGACAACGACAAGGCTAGGAGAAATGGCTGGAGGAGACCCAGGAGAACCTGACATCGCTCCGACAAGGCCTCCAAGACAACTACGGGCGGCTTGATATGGTGGCCTGTAGCTTGGGCATGCATGAAAAGGGCCCCGAGTTCCTTGATGAGACAATCGTCTTGAGATCTCTGGGTTCTCTCATTGGCAAGCTGAAGGGCACGTCCACGAAGCGCGCCAAATAAGTCGCTGAGGAGATGTACACTGGTCTCCGGACCGGCGCATGTTACGTTCTCGCATGTCTAAAGCTCACGCACCCTGAGATAAACCTGGAGGAGGCGTTAGAGAAGGATGGGGCTAATGCGACATGCGAGGACGTGATGTCGGAGCTTGTCGATTTGGGGGAGAGCGTCATTCTCTTTTTTGAACAGTAATTGCTGATCCCCTTGTAATTTTTAAGAACAGTTTGTTAGGCTTGTCGTCTTCCAAGAACGATGTCCTTCTCTGCTGTCCTTAAGTTTTTTGGTGCGATTTTGTCAATCTTTAGATGCATCAAAGACGAGGTCGTCCCGCAAAGAGGATGTCTTTGCAATTTTAATGTTGTGCCTCCTTCTCCCCGTGCTTCCTCGACCTCAAGTGGAGACAACCAAGCCTTGGTCGTCAATGCTGATAGCGCGCTGGATCCACATGGGCTCCAACTTCAACTCTCTCCTCGAGCGAAATCAAGATACAAGATTTGACCTTTGTAGCCCTTTCTCTCATGTACGTGGGGGAAGCTAATCAGGATCACATGTCATGCATTGGCCTCGAGAACGATTTAGAGGAGAGAACACCACATCGAGTACTGGGAGGCGAGGTTCGAGAAGGTGGAACTCGAGAAGATGGCCTACACTGTTCGGAAGGAGCAAGCCGTAGAGGCCCTTCGAGGTAGGGAAGTCTGGGTCGACGCCTACCTCGAGGGTTGCTGTCTGGCACTGTAACGCCTTTGTGAAGAGCTGTGGGTGGTCCGTCCTCCTCCCTCCTCCCGAAATGTCCATAAGCGGTTATCTGTCATGGATGTAGAGTACGTGTGATCAACTTGTAGGGATCGGGAAGCGGATCGACGACAGCCTGAAACATGAGTGTCGTCGCGTCAGCCGGTATGCTAGTGGTCACATTCTTGTCTGCATCCCAGATGGACATCCATATATGAGCTTAGGTTTTCTCTGGAAGGGTTTCTCGCATTCTTGTATGAAAGATGACGAGATTGACCACCTCGTGTAATCCTTCGCTCCACTGGCCGAGAACGTCTTCTCCACAATGAACTAGTAGTGGCCATCCTAGTAGTTTATGTACCTAGGGAACACTTAATATACATGTTAATATTACATATATATATATATATATATATATATATATATATATATATATATATATATATATATATATATATATAAGAACTTAAGTAAGAATTGAAATATATTGTATAAGTATCTGAAAAGAACATAGTGTACGAGTACTCTCATAAGGGTTGCCCTCAGCCGACAGAGTACGATACTCTCCCTAGCCCCCAACTGTTTTTGTGGAAAAGTTGTTTTTCATGAAGACAGCTTAAATCTTATAACAAACTAAGCTGAAGCTATGAATTTCTAGCCCCAGCCGTGAAGTCGGGAAATCCATTTCCTGGTTACACGTCTTGGTTAATACACTCAAGTGGGTACTCTAACATGACCAAATCTAACATGGTTGTTTGACCCTGTGTGGCCTGACAAACTTTCACAGTGCTAGGAATCCCCAACCGAGGTTCATGGGACCTCGAAGCTTACCAGACTAGCGTAAGAGGACAATAGGATCGACTTCGAGACAAAGCGATATAAGAAAAGGGGTCACCGGGTAATACACTTTGAAAGAAAAGAAATTGAAATACTGAATACTATTAAACTAGACTTAGAAACTTTGGTACATCGATTTTATACATAAAATTTGCATAGTTGGTCGATGTTCCAAGAATTTGCCAACTCGTGGCCTTCGTCGTCTATGATCTTGAACGTGCCTAGCCTTAGGACTTCGACCACCGTGTACGGTCCCTCCCACTTGGATGAGAGCTTATTTTGTCTTGTCTGATTCTGAACTTGTCGGAGGATGTAATCGCCGATAGTGAGTGTATGGGCACGAACACGCTTTTCATGATAGCGACGTAGGGCCTGTTGGTACATGGCTGCTCGAACGACAACACGTTCTCGATGTTCCTCTAGAAGGTTGACATCGTCAGCTCGCTACCCTTCCTGGTCTTTGTCTGAATACTGTTCGACTCGTGTAGACCGATGTGACAACTCCAAAGGAAGTATGGCCTCGGAATCATACACGAGAAAGAAAGGAGTGTCTTTGGTAGAGGTTGTCGGGGTAGTGCGGACGGCCCATAAGACGAAAGGGAGTTCGTCAACCCAGCGTGTGTCATAGGCCAGGAGCCTATCGTACACTTGTGTTTTGATACCCTGGAGCACAATACCGTTTGCCCGCTCGACCTGTCCGTTACTCTGAGGATGAGAGACTGATGCGAAGCAGATTTTAACTCCGAATTCGATGCAATAGTCCTGAGGCACCACTAGTAAATTGGGAGATGTTGTCTGTCAGGATCCGGTGTGGGAGTCCATATTTGCAGAATATCACTTTCATAAACTTGATGGCGTGTTCGGCTTTGATGTCTCTTGTTGGCTCTACTTCAATCCATTTGATGAATTTGTCAATAGCCACGAAGAAGAACTTGTAGCCGCCTTGTCCTCCGGGAAACGGTCTGAGGATGTCAAGCCCCCAGCACGAGAACGGCCTGGTGAGAGGGATAGTTTGGAGAGCTTGGGTCGACATCTTGTGTGTTTGCTTGTGAAATTGGTAGGCTTCACACTGTTTTACCAAGTTGCAAGCGTCTTAAAGGGCTGTTGGCTAGAAAAATCCTTGTTGAAAGGTTTTCCTGACCAGAGTTTGCCCACCAGCATGAGAACCGCATATTCCTTCATGGATGTCGAGTAGCAAATCTTTGTCGTGCTCGGGAGAGACACACTTGAGCAAAACTCCATTCGGTGCTTTTTTGTATAGGTGGTTGCCGATCATACAATAAGATTTTGCCTGACACGAAAGTTTCTCTGCCGCGGTGTCTTCGTCTGGTAGTTTGTCTCAATCCAAAAAATTGATGAGTGGAGTATGCCAGTCTTCCGTGGTCTCAATGTCTGCCACGACGTTGTTGACCCCTGCAGTAGCCCCCGAGCTGTTCTCGGCGCTGGCTAAGGTGCCTTCGTCATCCGTGGTTTTAACTGAGGGTTTTGTCACGATGTTCAGAAAGGTCTCTGGTTCAACAGGTTCTCTTCTGGACACACGTCGTGCTAGGTTGTCGGCGTCAGTGTTGTCTTTGTGATAGAAATGACGTACCTCCAAATCATCAAACTTTCGCTCTAGCTTCATGACTTCGGCGAGGTACTTGGTCAACTCTGGGTTTGAGCATTTGTAGTCCTTGTGCACTTGGTTGGTGACTAACTCTGAGTCCCCTTTCACAATTAATCGCTTTACTCCGAGTGCTGCAGCTGCTCGTAACCCGGTGAGTAGTTCCTCGTACTTTGCGGTGTTGTTTGTAGCTCTGAAATCGAGTTTATTGCATGTTTGAACTAATCCCTAGCTGGAGATGTCAGAATAAATCCTGCCCCTGCTTCCTGGCTATTGAGTCAAAGGTCATTGTCCATGTCTCGTCATTTGTCTGACTGGTTGGGGTGTTCTCAGGAATGGTCCAATCGGCAACGAAATCAGCGAGAACCCGAGACTTGATGGGTATACGTGGGACAAAGTTAACATCGAATTGGCTGAGTTTGATGACCCAATTAGCAATGCGTCTAACAACATCTTTATTCCTAACTACCTCGCCCAGAAGGAAGGAAGAGACGACCATGACTTTGTGGGCCTAGAAGTAGTGACGCAGCTTCCGCGATGTCATGACTATAGCATAGAGCAATTTCTAGATTTGAGGATATCGAGTTTTGGCATCGTGGAGGGCCTCGCTAACGTAGTACACAGGATGTTATACTTTGTCCCTCTCAACAATAATCACAGTGCTAACAGAATAAGGCATGACATCAATATATAGAAATAGTTCTTCCATTGTCTGTGGGGCAACGAGTACAAGAGGGTTGGACAAGTACCGCTTGAGCGCGATAAACGTGTTATCGACATCCTGTTTCCACTCAAATCTATCCTACTTTTTGAGTAGAGCAAAGAAAAGTTGTCCTTGTTCTCTCATGTTGGCCATGAACCGGCTTAGAGCTGCCATACATCTTGTAAGCTTCCGTACTTCCTTGAGTCTTGTCGGTGACTTCATGTTCTCGATGGCCTTAATCTTCTTGAGGTTTACTTCAATTCCTCGTCCGGAGACAAGAAATCCTAGCAACTTCCCTAACGGTACTCCAAACGTATACTTCTCCGGGTTTAGTTTGAGCCGATGTCACTGGAGATTATTGAATGTTTCCCTCAGGTCATTGATCAACTTGTACTTTGTCTTTGTTTTGACCATGACATCGTCCATGTATGCCTCTACGTTCTTGCCGATCTGGTCAGCGAAAGCCCCTTGGATTTTTCGTTGGTATGTGTTGCCTGCATTGATTAATCCAAAGGGCATCTTGGTATAGCAGAATACACCAAAGGGCGTAATGAACGTTGTCTTTTCTTCGTCCTCTTTGGCCATGTTGATCTGGTGGTAACCGGAGTAAGCGTCAAGGAAACTCAACAACTCACAACCAACGGTTGAATACACCAGTTGGTCAATGCGAGGAAGAGGGAAGTGGTCCTTGGGGCACGCCTTGTTGAGATCGGTGAAGTCCATGCACATCCTCCACTTGCCGTTGGCCTTGCGCACCATTACTGGGTTAGCGAGTCACTCTGGATGAAGAACCTCTCTGATGAAGCCTGCCTTGAGAAGTTTGTCTAGTTCATCTCGGATAGCCTGTTTCCTGTCTTGTGTGAACCATCAGTTTGTGCTCGATCACCTCCCTAACGACTCCGAGCATGTTGGACGGTTGCCAAGCAAACACGTCTGCATTCTCGCAGAGGAAGGTGATGAGCTCGAGTTCCTATTTGTTGTCGAGCGTTGCCCCGATCTTGGCTGTCTTGTCGGGGTTGCTACCGACCAACGGGATGATCTTGATTGTGCCGTCAGGCTTGGGTGCCTTGTTGGGTTTGCTCACTTTCCGAGGGGGTTCTGAGGTGGCTGGTGGTGTGGGAGTATGCTCGACCATATCGAGGCTGCTCTTGTCGCACTGTACTGCTACTTTCGTGTTCCCGGGGATTGCGATTATCCCTTTTGGGCCTGGCTTCTTTAGAATCTAGTACGCATAGTATGACGCCGTCATGGATTTTGCAAGAGCAGTCCTTCTGAGGATAGCACTGTAAGCCGTGTCAAACTCTGCTACGTCAAAAGTGATATGCTCTATACAAAAGTGGTTAGCCTGGCCGAACGTCACGGCTAGTGTGATTTTTCCCAACGGTTTTGACGACGATTCTAGAGTGATCCCAAGGAGAGGCCAGTCGAAGGCAACAAACTCGCTTCTAGGGATACTGTTGGCGTAGAATTTAGACCCGCCTCACGACCAAACGGGTTCCACGTTTCCACGGCTGCCTAGGAGATCTGCTTAACTCCAGTGCAGGTCCAAAGGCTTGCCTAGGTGTGTGTAGGGCGTGCCAGTTGATTTGATCTGCAATCAACAAGAAAAACAAGCAAACCATATAAATAAACAATGGCCGATCGGCCGATAGGCCGATGTCGCATTGTCATGACCTAACCGATAGGGCAAAGCTTTATCAGCTTACTTGTAACTGATAAAATAAGATCAGAATATAGATTTAATCTCATCGGCCTTCATCAACATGTTAATGTTAATTAGCAGCATCGGCCGATGAGGAATAAAAAGGATAAGTGCACTAGCTAATACTCTAATGCTGACTTGTATGAACCAATCGACTTATATAAATATATTGATCACAGGCAAACCTTAGAGAATAACCTATAACAAACATATTTATATTAATCAATCTACTCATACAAGTGGCAAATACATATAAAAACATTATAGTGATTACATGTATTAGATAAGACCGGCTGAAACCCCGGTGCTATCCTTAATTACGATCAAAAACAGGCTTTGGGTTAGATCTCAAAACAGGACTAAGGTTGATGGCAACTCAAAGTGTGAATTGAGACTTAACACAAAGAAAATCAAGTCGTTGATCGCTTTTAGGGATGGTAGATGCATTGAAAGGTTTAACTAAGCATAATAATTAAACCGCCGTCAGCAATAAACCCTAAAACGAGTAGATCGCTGGCGAAGCATAATTAACACACTTACGAAAATCGTCCAAAACATGAGAAACGACGATCAAATCATCGAGGCTTAACGTGCCTAAAGCGACATGCTAGTCCCGACGATGTAGATCGTCGGGCACGAGTTCTTACCTCTGCTCTGGGGAAGCAAGAACTCGTCGAGATTAACCTCTTGCGAGGGTTGGCGATGCGCCGAAAGTAGATTGATTTGTGTATTGTATTGTGTGAGAGAGTTTCTATATACATACTACCGGGATATTTATACCCGAGATTACAACATTATCCAGATAGGACACGATCTTATCTACAACTTAACAAACAAGTCTTTGCGGCAGACTCTTGCCACAGATTAGATCTAAACCTACTTGATTTACAAGATACAGTTGCCTAAAACCGAGCCTTATCTCTATTTGGCAACTTCCTTGAAGCTTATCTCGAGCCCAGACCAAGCCCATGTTAACTCTATCAACTTCCTGACTCTATCAATCAATGGCCATATTGAATCCGTATCGGCCGATATGCTCTTCCTGCTAGCGCTTCTTCCAGTCTGATACGCTTACCGAGTCCGATACGAGACTTGGTCCGACTCCAACTTAGCCTCCTCTGCGTCGGTTTTCCTTTTCCTCTCCGAGTAGATTACAAAAATCTGCTGTTAACAGATACCCATTGCGTCTAGTATGCTAGCGAAGAGGAGATTGATGGAGCTGTCGCTGTTGATGAGGACACGTGCCACCTTGATATTTCGAATAGTAGGTTCAACTACTATCAGATACCAGCCTGGTATGATTGTTGTTGTTGGGTGGTCATCCTCATAAAACTCTATCTTCTGGTTAGACCACTTCATCTTGGCCGTAACTCCTTGTGACGTAGAGCAAACTTCGCGTTCTACCTTCTTATACTCTCTTTTAGAGGTGTACGTCATAGAACCACCGAAGAAATGAGCTACATGTAGGTCGAAATATGGGAACACGAGTTCGTTGTCGGACGAGAGATCATTAGTGCTTCTCTCGACGACACGAACTCGCTTTCCTTTTTCGAGCACCAGCTATTTTGCCAATGCTTTCTGGAAGACCTGACACTCCTCGAGAGTATGTGTGCTGGTCTTGTGGATTGGGCACCATTGTCGTACTGTTTCATCACCTTGAAGGGTCGGCCACTTTGGGGGTGGGCTTGCTTGTTTTGCAATAAGGACATCTGTCTCTGCCTTGTGTTTTTCTTCCTTTTTGCGATTTTGTTTCTTCTTTTTGATGGACTCCGGTGCCTCCTTGTTGTCTGATTGCTTTTCCTCGACCACCTTGTTTTTTCCATCTTTCCTCCTGAGGGCGTTATCTGCGTGAGCACACTTGTCGATGATCTCGAATAGCTTCATGGCAGAAATGATTCGCCTTGGTACCAACTCTTGGATGGTGTATTGATGTCATACGCCTGACTTGAACGCGCATATGACAGAAGCATCAGTGATCTCGGGGATCGTATTCCGGCACTCGTTAAAATATTGTAGATAGTCCCTTTAGGATTCGCCCGGGTTCTGCCTAAAGGCTTGTAGATTATCCTCAACCACATGCTGCTTGTATGTTCCTTGAAAGTTGGCGATGAATTGCTGTCATAGATCTTCCCAGGAAGAAATCGAGTGAGATGGGAAGTGTACCAACCATGACCGAGTAGATCCTTTCAATGTTGCAGGCAAGTAGTTTGTTAACGTGTTGTCGTTTGCACCGACCGCGTAGAGAACTATAAAGTCGACGTGTAAGAACTCCTCTGGATCAATGCTTCCGTCATACATTTCTACCGCTGGGGGATGGAACTTGTTTGGCCATCGCACCTCTCGTAGAGTACGTGTGAAAGCCTAACATCCGCCTTCCGGTATAAAGGGTGGACAATGTCCTTGTGGCCTGCGAGAACCGCCTCCAGTTGATGATGACGACGACAATGGGTCACCATAGTCGGGGGTGCGGCCCCTTGACCTACGGCCTTTTCCTCGGTTCCTCCTGGAATTCGGAGATCGCTAGTTTCATTGTCGTCGGTTGTCATCATGCTATTGTCGACCTTGATCGTTCTCGTCCTGTTGACTTTGGTGGTCTCGATGATCTCGATCATTGTTGCGATCTTCTCGGTTATCGTTGTCGTCCCGTCCCCTATTTCCTCCGCGAGGTGCGTGAGGTTGACGGTGGTCGACATCATTCCGATCTTGTTGCTGCCGCCTACACCCATTCAAGTGATTGCGAAGATTGCATTCGTCTTTATGAGGAGGGGGCTAATTGTCCTGTCTTCTCGGCGATGTGTTTCAAGGATTTAGGCCTGGATCTCGGCTGGGGTGTGGACTGAGAGCATCCTTGGTAGCATCGTTCCCTAGTGCTTGGTCTCTACCTCGAGGATGGGGATCTCGAGAAAGACCTTGTGGGTTTGATCCGGCCACAGCCAAGGCGGCAAAGTTGAGGTTGGCTACCATTGACTGTATTCGTTTGACCCAGCCATCTGCTTCTGGGAAGGTAACCGGATCAAACGGAGTTTGTTTTAGCAATGAGATAACCATGGTGAAGTGCTCGACAGGAGTTCGAATCAGCTTCTCAGGTTGACGAGACGCAACAGGAGCAGGCGGTTCTTCTCCCGAATGAACTTCACCCTCTTCACGTACGTCCTTGACGACCCCTTTGATCACATTCACTTCCCGCGAGGAGTTAGACCCTGAAGATTCCAAGCTGTGAAGAACGGAGGGTTCGCAAGGATCGATGTCAATGAATCTAACCAAACGATCCGGGGTTTCCATCTCGCTATCGTCTACTGATGCGTCTCGAGGTTGGTCTCGATGTTGGTGGATCAGACAACAGGGAACACGAACCATGGATCTGGTGATTTTCAGGAAGATCTTGCAGTCGGTAAGGGGGTGACATTTTGATTTGTGAATCGGGCACCACGCCTTGTACGGAGATGTGCGCTGGATATCTCGATCTTTGCAAGCATCAAGTTCGGCCTTCACTTAAAGTATTACCTGACATTAGACCAAATAGTGTTGAGATGTCTTGTGGATCGAACACCAGGTGTCATGGTTTGGAGGAGACTTCTTTGTCGGCATCTGGCCTCCAACAGATGTCTGGGGCTTGGCCACTATAAGAGTTCTTCGGGGCTTTCCCCTTTTCTGACTGGACAGGAGGGATAGCTAACAATGGGTTGTTTTTTGTCATTTTCACGGCTTTGTTCTCGATCCCAGCTAGTATTGAGAAGGTAAGATTGGAGGAACATGATAGATCCAACTTGAATCCAAACGAACGTCAGCTAGGTAGGATCTCTCAGGCTAGGACGAATGTGGACGTTGTTGTTGGGAGGCCTTGAGCTTGAAGCCATCTCGGCGAAACCTAGTGCCCTATCTGGCGCGCTACTGTCGACGGGTTATATTCACAGACCGTATTCTGAGGGTATTGGGATACGTTGGAACAAGGATCTACACGAAACGACATCAAGCACACAAGAAACAAGGATTATACTAGTTCAGGCCCCTCGTAAGGTAACAGTCCTACTCCAGTTTATATGGAATTATGACGAGAACCACAGAGATTACAATAGAGAACAACGGAAAATACCGAATACCAACGAGATCCCTGTCGAGAACAGCTTGACGAGATCTAGACGACGAGCTGTCTTCAAGTCCTCCGGATTGCCTCTGCCATGGCAGTGGCTTGTGCTATGATTCAATGATCCCGTACTCTCTGGAGGGCTTTGTATTTATACCGCAGACTGCCTTGACCTCCAAGTAAAACTCTAAGAGTACTTTTGGTCTACGAGATCACAGAGATTGTATCTTTCCTGAATATGACTCTAACACCTTTTATTTGGGATATAATTTTCCTGTTTGTCAGCCGAATTCCATAATGTTAAGGTAACCTTCCCGTATACTTAAGGTATACCGTATCTATATACTTCATTACCCCAAGGATAGAAGGTATACCTATCCGTAACCCTGACAGAACTCATGATACTCTTGCGACAAAACCAGTGCTAAATGTTATGATAATCTGGTATAAGTAAATATATAGGGAATGCAGTTACTTTTCTCATCCCTAATTTAAACAAAGTCCCTTCTTTTAGACTTGTAGAAAAAAATTACAGTTCGTAAAAAAAAATACAAAACAACATGCAAAAATATTCAAGCATATAAAAAATAAAAATAAAAATCATATATAACAACGAAATTCCCACTAAAATAAACTAAAACTACACATTCTATAGCACTGCAATTTAGACTTATCAATATGAATTTCCAGTCACTGAAAATTTACAAACTTTCAGACACCTAAAATCTACTAGCAAGCAAAGTGAGCGTAACTCAATTGGTTAGGATTTCTGTGATGAAACCAACCATCCAGATTCAAATCCTAGACTTGACACAGGTGTTCGTATTTATATCTAATTATTATTTCAGTGGTAAATGACGTACCCGTCGATAGTAAGGTGCCCGTCGTGACTTCGTCAATCTTAAGATATGTCGGCAAAATTTTTCGGATGTGCTTATAGAGGTAGGCTGTGCGTGTGTACGATAGGGGTGAGTATGCACACGTTGTGAGCATATACCTTTGTACTATGTTTCTAAAAAAATCTACTACTTCCTCCGTTTCATATTATAAGTTTGATTTTTTTTCTAGTAAATTTTTTTTAAATTTAATCAAGTTTATAGAAAATTATAGTAACATTTTAAATACAAAGCAAACATTCTATCAAAATATATTTAATTTTAAATTTAATGAAACTAATTTTTTTTTGTCGTGCATGTTGCTAATTTTTTTTATAAACTTGATCAAACCTAAAAAATTTTGACTAGAGAAAATGTCAAACGACATAAGAAAATGAGGAAGTAGCAAATAATACCAAATATATATGTGTTTTTTTAATAAGCATGATTCCTAGAACAGTCATGTCGTAATATTAGTACAACTTAAATATGTAGATTTCTTTTATTAAAAGATCTATGGTATATTATTCTATTATCGGTCCGTTCTGAGAGATATTTAACGAATTGTTTCTCTTATAAGTGGTTATTAAAGATTTATTATTGGACCCACATATCATACACACATGAAGACCTACATATCATAGACTGTGAGTGACAAATTCTTAATTTCCATAACTTAAAAATAACAAAAAGTTAAATACCCTATTCTAACGGTTTCCTACTTGTTTCTTACTTTAAAGCATATTTTAAAGGATACCCATACGTGTGGAAAAGTCAGCAAAAATCTGCTCTTATCCCACGAACCATCAGTCACCACAAAAATAGTAGGGACCGGAGAGCGAGAGAGAGGAGGGAGAGATTCCACTAGATTCTCAAAATCGCTGGTCTTTTGCTATGAGATTATACCCTGATTCCCCGAGATTTTTTTATGGACTCATTCACCGAGTTGCTATCCGAGTACAATGCAGCTTACGATTCCCTCGGTCTCTCACTGGCACAGGTTTGCTATCAAACCATGACGGGAGGAAATTGGACGAAAGGCTGGGTTGTTGCTTCCCAATCCGCATGGCCGTAAAGGCCGGCCTTGACTAAGGGTGTGTTCGTTTATATGTGTTATATAAATCACTGAGCCTTTACATGGACTCAGGAGGGTTATATAAATCTATTCCCTGACCACCCATGGACTTGAAAAAAGGGAACACATATGTTAGCACTATTTTTTTTTCAAAAAGCTACCAGAATCTACAAAATCAAAAATCGAAGGTGAGAAACAACCGGTTACTTGTTACTCATCGAAATTCCATCACAAGTCTACAGTGAAAGGACCTTGATGTCGTCTAAAGAGGGATAGGGGGTGAATAGGTGTTCCTAAAATTTACTTCAAATCGAAGCGGTTAAAATCAAGGTCCGGAACTTACTAGCAAAGGGCCCAGAACTTCCTGGCAGCTTTTCCTGCCGAGCCGAGAAAGCTGCCCAGAACTTCTGAGGTTCTTCTTAGGAACTTTTGGGCAGTTGTAAACTGCTCTTTCAAGCACCTCACAACAAGTAAATTGATTCACAAGAAAGCCTAAACCACAAAGAGATACAACATGTATCAAACAAGAGCAATATACATGAAAATACATAAGATAGCACAAGGGATCATACAAGAAAAGATACGATAGCACAACTAGTCAAACAAGAGGATAAGCATCATAATCACAAAGATAATGAGAGGGAGAGGAGACAAATGACTTGTTTCCAGAAATTTGGATTCTCCACCAAAAATCCTATGTCTCCGTTGAGGTGCTCCAAAGAGCCGGGTCTCGATTAACCCCTTGCCTCACCAAGCAAAGGCCTAGGAAGAGGTCTCTAGTCTTCAGGCCAACACCCCTAGGTACTTCTCTTTGGTTTCAAGTGACCGCTAAGATTCACAACTTGAACACTAAGAGAACATCACAGGTGAGGCTTGCTCTACCAAGACGACCTCCTAAACCTCAACTCGGAATCCACTCACTAGGTATTCCGTTTCCTTTCAGAGGTGGAATAATGCCCTCACAAATTTCCCACGACTCACCACAAGCTTGGGAGCTCACCGGGCAAAGCCTAGCCACTAGGAGGCTTAACCTCCGAGAGTAATAAACACAAACAATAATTTGTTTGCTATGAACTCAAGTGCTCAAAGGATGGAGTGGATCTCTCAAGCTATCAACCTTGCAACCTCTCAATCTATCAAATCTCTTCCCAAACCTTACTCACAAAGATCTACCACTAAGGTAGTGTCACGCCCAGAAATTCACTACCAGAATTTCCAAAGCAAGTTGTGTATTAAAATCCCTGTCCAGAACCAGCCAGGGTACACAAATGACAAAGTTGCCATACAGATCCACGTCTTACAAAACAATAAAAATCTCTTACAAAACTGCAGCGGAAAAAGGAAACAAACTATTCTAAAAGAACTAAACACTCGCAACGTAGCGACTCCACTCCACAGGCACTCCTGAACGGTAGCAACAAGCCTACTCCTCTGAAAAGTCTTTAGTCTGGTGTGGCAGAATTAAGACTGGTGCCGTTACCAACTTCTCCTTAAGTTCCTCAAAACTTCTGTCGCATTCTGCTAACCACCTGAACTTCTCATCCTTTTTCAGCAATTGTGTCATTGGCTTGGCAATCTTGGAGAAATTCTCAATGAACCGACGGTAATAACCCGCAAGTCCAAGAAAACTTCGGATTTGCGTGACTGTCTTCGGTGGGGTCCACTTCATAACCGATTCCACATTCGACGGGTCTACTGCCACTCCTTGAGCGGTGATGATGTGGCCTAGGAACTGTACTTCCTTGAGCCAAAAGTCACACTTGCTAAACTTGGCGTACAATTGGTGTTCCTTTAATTTCTCAAGTACCAAGCGGAGATGTTGTTCATGCTCCTCCTTGGACTTAGAGTAAATGAGTATATCATCGATAAAAACCACGATGAACTTATCCAGAAATTCCATGAACACCTTATTCATCAAGTTCATGAAAAAGGCCGGTGCATTGGTAAGTCCAAAAGACATGACTGTGCACTCAAACAACCCATACCGAGTAGTGAATGCTGTCTTCGGAATGTCCTCCTCTCTAATCCTCAATTGGTGGTAGCCTGATCGCAGGTCTATCTTGGAGAACCATGTTGCTACCTTTAGCTGATCAAACAAATCATCAATCCGAGGTAACGGGTATTTGTTCTTGACGGTCACCTTATTGAGGGCGCGATAGTCAACGCACATCCTCTTGGTCTTATCTTTCTTCTCCACAAAGATCACCGGAGCACTCTAAGGTGACGTACTCGGGCGAATATAACCTTTCTGCAACTGCTCATCAACTTGCTTCTTGACTTTCACCAGTTCATTGGCTCCCATCCTATAGGGTCTCTTGTGTATCGGGGCAGTTCCCGGTACTAAATCAATCCGAAATTCAATTTCTCTCTTTGGTGGCATTGTGGTTATGTCATCCGGAAAAACTTCAGGGTACTCTCTAACAATAGGAATATCCTCCAACTTCTTAATATCTTTCCCTTCTTCTGCGATCTGTTTCATCCCATCGACTTGATTCAAGCACATACTCTGCTTTTGGGGTGTCGGCGACTGGAACGTCATGACTTCTCCTTTCTCATTAACCAGAGTGATAGTGTGACTAGCGCAATCGATAACTCCCTTGTACCTTGTTAACCAATCCATCCCAAGAATGACATCTAGGTCCTTGGATTCTAGAAGGATAAGATTGGCTAGAAATTTAGAACCCTGGATTTCTATTTCCACAGAAGGGCAATAGTGGGTTGTGGTCATCTCATTCCCAGGAGTGTGAACCCACATAGGCGTTCTAAGTTTCACTACAGACAACCCATATGTCCCAGCAAAACGCTTTGATAAAAAGGAATGTGTAGCACCAGAATCAAAAAGAGTGATGGCTGGAACTGAATTGACAGGAAACGTACCCAATACCACTTCTGGTGCAGCCTGTGCCTCCTCTGCTGACTCATGGTTGACACGGGCATGAACAAACTTGGGTCCTGCACGCCTTGGCTTCGGGCACTTGTCGGTGAAGTGTCCGGGCTCGTTGCAGTTGAAGCAGACAAATGATTTTCCGCCGGACTCCTTCCTGGGTTGAGTTGTTGGAGTTGGCTGAGCTGCGGCCATTGGCGGGCGAGGAACCGGGTTGCGGTTGGGCTGTCCCCCATTGTTGTTGTGGTTGCCGGAATTGTTGTTGTTGAAGTTACCGGGCTGGTAGGGTCGATGTTGACGAACAATCATTGTAGAAGGTCCACCCTGTTGTTCGGCGGTGAACCGGGGCTTCTGTTGACTTCCCTGCTACGCCCTGAACTGGACTGCCTTCCTCTTTCGATCCATCCTGTTGCGTTGATCCTCTTGACGGATCGCCTTATCAACTAACTTCTCGAAATCAGCATAATCCCCTGAGATTAGCTGGTTTGCCAATTCATCATCCAGGCCGGAAAGAAACTTTTCCTGCCTTTCCGCATCAGTGCGCACATCCTCCGGAGCGTAACGTGCGAGACGGTTAAACTCATGGAGGTACTCCGTCACTGTTCTATTACCTTGGTGGAGTGCTCTAAACTCCCTCTTCTTCTGGGCTACTATGCTGTCAGGGATTTGGGCTTTCCTGAAACTGCGGCAGAACTCCGCCCAAGTGACCTCCGTTCCGGGTGGACGGGTAACCAAATAGTTATCCCACCAAGCCGAAGCGGGACCCTGCAATTGATGGGTAGCGAAAACGACCTTCTCTTGATCATTGCACTGGAGTAGATTAAGCTTCTTCTCAATAACATGAAGCCAATCATTCGCTTCCATGGGATTGGTAGTACTCGAGAAAACTGGCGGTCTGACACGAAGAAACTCTGGCAACTTGGATTGGGGTGGTGGTTGATTCTGTTGGGCCTGCTGCTACTGCTGTTGGGCTTGTTGTTGCATCTGTTGCAACATCTGCTATTGCATTTGTTGATGCTGCTGCTGCATTTGCTGCATCATTGCTGCCATCATCTGGGTCTGGCTAGCTAGTACTTGAGCAAGAGTGGGGTTATCCGGTGGTGGAGGAGGAGCGTTGGTGTTTGTTCTATTAGCCTGGGATCCCTCTTGTCCGTTGTTGTTACCACTTGTCCTTGTGTTGACCATCTGAAGGAGAAGAACCAGCAGAAAGAAATGGACAAGAAAGAAAATAGATTGCTCAGAACTAAGCTTTAATATATTATTAATTTAACTGTAATTGTTCTGATCTAACTTAAAACACTCCAAAACAGCACGCAAAAATCCTTAATAAGATAGCCATACCATAGGCACATGGTATCGACCATCGACTAACCCCAAGCAACAAATCTAGCACACAGCAACTAACAAGCAATCAAACTAACAAAAACGAAAAAAAACTAAGGGTAACGAGCCTAATGCTCAGAACA
This sequence comes from Oryza officinalis, assembly GCA_008326285.1. Taxonomy (NCBI): domain Eukaryota; kingdom Viridiplantae; phylum Streptophyta; class Magnoliopsida; order Poales; family Poaceae; genus Oryza; species Oryza officinalis. The sequence continues at coordinate 47,398,190 of BDMV01000001.1, read as the reverse complement.
GTTTCCAGAATACGCCAAGGCAGTGTCTCCACTTGTTGGCTCTGAACTTGAACCACTGCCGTTGCTACCACTGGGTGTGGCGTGCAACCAACCTCCGCTACCACTGGCTGGACCCTGGTACGCAGATGTTGAGGCGAAGGTGATGGCGAACCCCGGTGCTGGTGGTGAAACTGGCGTTGGAGCGAGTGGTGAATTCCTTGGCGCAAGCTGGATATGTACAGGAGCGGTGGTCCTCTTCCTTGGCATGGTGTGAATCCTGAGTCCTCCTGACGCTGGGTGTCCTCGCAACCTAGCATTATCGGCCTTGAGTCGCGCGACTTCATCCTCCAAGCGGGCAATCTTGATCAACTTCTGGTCATTAAGAGCCTTGGATGCCTTGTGAAGATCGGCGTGCATCTTGTCCAGACCCTTCATCACTGTGATCATCCGTCCGAAGGTAGTGTCGTTCTCCTCCGCTGCAGACCGGTAGGTGCTGCTGTTAGAAGAGCTACCGCGACGAGGGTGATAACGGTACGCCGAGCGGTGTAGAGCGTGGTCGTGCAGTTCTCGCGTCCTGGCCATCATCAGGTAAGCCGCCTCTTGACAGGCATGCTCGTCAGATCCTCCTGAAGCGGTGACCACCATATTGGGAAGACTGGTGCCCACGAAGCCATGTACTTCCAAACGGACTCGGAACGGGAACTCGCCACTGAGAGGCTCGATTGTGGTGTACTCCGGCGCTTCAAGGTACCCTACAACCAAAGTCATACGGGCAAGCTCTGCCACGAAGCCACCCATATTCTGACCACGGTGCGTCGGGGGATGACCTGCCATCTACAGAGGGCAAAGGAATGGGACTCAACACATGTTCAAAACCAATTTAAAAACAATTTTTTTAAAGAACACAGGTTACAAAAGAAAATTTTTGATGCAAGAAACATTTTTTTTTTCAAAAATCCCAAAGAACACAGTTCTCGAATTTTTCCCAAAACAATTTAAAATTAAGGGAAAATGCACATGAAAAAGTTTTAGAGGGCTCTTAAGGTTTCCAGTTGGCTTGTCCTACGGTCAAGGTCAGCTCTGATACCAACTTGTCACGCCCAGAAATTCACTACCAGAATTTCCAAAGTAAAATTGTGTATTAAAATCCCTGTCCAGGACCAGCAGGGTACACAAATGACAAAGTTGCCATACAGATACACGTCTTACAAAACAATAAAAATCTCTTACAAAACTGCAGCGGAAAAAGGAAACAAACTATTCTAAAAGAACTAAACACTCGCAACGAAGCGACTCCACTCCACAGGCACTCCTCAACGGTAGCAACAAGCCTACTCCTCTGAAAAGTCTTCCTCTGAAACATACTCCAACTCTGGTGTGGGGAAAATAAAGCAAGACTGAGTACTACCCACTGTACTCAACAAGTCATACCGGAAAGGAAAATAATGATGCAAGTAATAACAAAGGAGAGCTGCAAAGGCTATTTTGCATAAAATACGCATTTAAAAACAATAGTTGAAAGCAGTAAAACAGTTGAATTAATTAATCATAATTAAACCATCACTGTCCAACGCTACACACCACGTGGCGCACACCTGGCGCCGACGCGGCAGCCACGCGGCTGACGTCAACCCTAAGGGTTTCTTGCGCAATAAATAATTAAGGATTTTTCTGTTTATAGTAAAAACACAGATAACTTCAAAAATTCATAACTAATTCATCCGGACTCCGTTTTAGTCCGTTCAAGTCTCAGAAAATTCATAAAAATGTCTAGAATCCATTAAAAATAGTGTTGTTCTCTGTTTTAGTAGACTTATAGTATGTATTGTTGTTTGCTTTGTTTGTCGCGTAGATTCCGGTAATTCCGACGCTTCCGTTTACTTCGAAGTCGTTGCCGAGGTCGACCCAGCGCAAGAGCAAGGCAAGTCATACTTATTCATTTGATCATGTTGTACCTAAATTGCGAAACAGTCTTATTTTTCTCTAAATACTGCATTGTTTTATAATGTCATCTATGAGATAGTTTACCTATTGTACTCAGCCTTATATTGCAATTACCTTATTCCTTTGATAGCTTGGGAAATAATTTGAGTCGTTGCTACAATAGAACTTGCTTAGCCTTGCTTAGAAACATTAGCTCACAATTGGGATATTTAAAGCTTCATTAATACTTAATGATGGTTATTTCATGTTGGCTCGCGATGGTTAATCGTGGGTGATTTAATCATTGTTTCAACTAAAATCTTGATTAATGGTGGGTTGTGAGCACATGGTTTTGATGGTCGTGCTCATGACAATTAAGGACCGGTTCGCGGGAAACCCTGAAAGAATTACCGTACTTTCCACAAGCCATCGTGGGTAATGGCTGGATTTGGAGTATAGCTTTTTCCTAGCCGACGTTCCCCGGAAAGGGTGGGCATGATGGAGTTGGTTCGGCCGGGGATATACCGGTTGACCGGCTGCCGGATTCACCAAGGCACGAGGGGGGGCTGCCCGCTGCCGGGAAAGGGAGCGGGGGCAAAACCTGAGGTGTGGTGCGATTGGTTAGGAAGGGTTATGCGAAGGGTCCTGTCACAGCTCCTTTTCCGGTGTACTGTGGTGGTATGTTGGCGCACGGTAACGTGTTGTAGGACTGTGTCTTGTGGGTACAGTTGTACACCTCTGATCAGAGTAAAACTATTCGAATAGCCGTGCCCGCGGTTATGGGCGATCAACCAGATTCACCGTGATTAGTTGAATTTTCTAATAATTTGACTTAATGGAACTGGTTTAGTTCAGGTGGATGGTTTGGGCCTGTCGCAACGTGGTGTAGCGTTGGACAGTGATGGTTTAATTATGATTAATTAATTCAACTGTTTTACTGCTTTCAACTATTGTTTTTAAATGCGTATTTTATGCAAAATAGCCTTTGCAGCTCTCCTTTGTTATTACTTGCATCATTATTTTCCTTTCCGGTATGACTTGTTGAGTACAGTGGGTAGTACTCAGTCTTGCTTTATTTTCCCCACACCAGAGTTGGAGTATGTTTCAGAGGAAGACTTTTCAGAGGAGTAGGCTTGTTGCTACCGTTGAGGAGTGCCTGTGGAGTGGAGTCGCTTCGTTGCGAGTGTTTAGTTCTTTTAGAATAGTTTGTTTCCTTTTTCCGCTGCAGTTTTGTAAGAGATTTTTATTGTTTTGTAAGACGTGTATCTGTATGGCAACTTTGTCATTTGTGTACCCTGGCTGGTCCTGGACAGGGATTTTAATACACAATTTTGCTTTGGAAATTCTGGTAGTGAATTTCTGGGCGTGACAGGTAGGAGGTTTGAAAGAGGTTAATTAGCTTTGGATAGGTCTATTCTTGCCCAAACTCAACAGCCAACAACGGAGAGGGTGGAGGGGCTTAAAAACCCAAGCCCCCCCAAAACTAGTCGTTACACATAGAACAGGGCTTGAAACTTTTTTGCCTGAGGCCCGAAATTTCCTGGAGCCTCCTCGGCTAAAAAGAAAATTCGGGTCAGAACTTTCTGGCTCAGGCCCCGGAACTTCCGACCTTCACTGACAGCACTCCAGAAAAAGGTCATAACTCCTTATTCAGGAGTCTGTTTTCGATAAACTTGGGCTCTATGAAAAGCTTATTGAGAGGGCTACCCATCCCAACCAGAATCAAGCTCTAAAATCACTCATAGGTTAGGTTAAGGCTTTGGTTTCTCTCAAGGTAGCACTTGCATAGGTCACTTTGAGCATCAAGGCATAAACAAACACATCAACATTGCATCCCTCTTAATAGTACGATATTCCTATACTCAAATGCAAATAAAAAGCTATACCACTAGGAACGCCTTCTTGTCATCTACTTGCTTCACCTTGAGGGTTGCTGCCAATGTCAACGTCATTTCACCACCTGGACTATTCTTACCTACAACTCATTAAGCACATTAGTCCCAAATCAATTACACCTTTGCCTTGATCAATTCCACTTTGGCTCTTGGCTTGATGTTCATCAACGAATCGCATCTTGTTGATCTTTGGCATTCCATCTTGCGCTCTTCTTATAATAGATGCGGATTACTCATAGCTTCAAATGGCCTCGCACGGTCCATCACAACAAAGCCTTCACTCATCCTTCACCACCAAATTCGGTCCGTTGGTGCCAAGCCTCTTGCTTGCCCTTCGCCCCCTATGGTCCATCGTAGCCGAGTTGTGCTTGCCCTTCACTGTTTTGCCATAGATAGCGATTTCATACCCCACATCGTCAATGTCTTCACTTGCTCCTCATCAAGTTAGAATGTCCATCTTCTAGCTTCAATATTTTAACTTTATGCCGGAACTCAATCTAATCTCACCAACTCATGGAAATAGTTAGTTCCAATAATGGGTTGTCATTAATCACCAAAACAATCACTGCACTCTTAAGGGTCGTAGATCTTCCAATCCCCCCTTAAAAGGCAACTCTAGGGCATAGATCTTTCAATCTTCTCCTTTTTGGTGATTGATGGCAATACTATCTCAAGAATATTAATTTAAAGAGAATACTCTAGTATATGTCAACATGAGCTCAACAAATAAAACGAGTAGACACTTTTCCCCTTTATATCTCTTTCTCTTTATACTTTTCCCCCTTTGGCATCAAGCACCAAAAGATTGAATGAGACGGTGAAAGCATAAAGATAAAAAAAACATACCGTATATAAGAACTACATAGTCCTATACACTTGAAGGGAAAAAGGTTTAACTTACCTTTGGTGTTCCAAGGAGGCTACAACAAGATGAAACTCTATAAAAAAACGTTAGTTTCAAAATAGCAAAGCACAAATAGCCTTGAGGTACACACAGGAAGATATACAAGAAAATCATGTGCACCAACACCGAATAAAGCAATTGAACTCATCGAAATCCCAATAGAAAGAGTTGGAGTCCAAAGAAACACCAATCCAAAGCAAACTCTTTTTTTTTGGTCTTGTGCATATAAGCCACACCAATTGATAGAAGAATACTAATCAAAATGGAATGTCCTAGTATATAGACACAATTGGGAAGAACCCATATGCACATACAGCAAATACATTGATTAGAGAAACTCACTTAATTGAGAGCAAGGCCAAAGCCACAATTCAAAGAATATTTTCTCTTTAACACATACTTTGCCCAAAACACACTTGAAGGAGGGCTAAAAGTATGCCGGGCATATAATGCACTACACAAGTCATGTATGCCCGAAAGAAATGTCTCATAAGCCAAGACTCAATAAGGAGTGACAATGAAGAGACATATCAAGGCTTATGAAACTTCACAACATAGGATGAACTCCCTCTAAATACATGCATACCAAAGAGTGAAAAGAAATCTTATGCACTTCTTCCAAAGAAATGAAAGAACAAAAGAATCAATCCTATATACGAAATCAATGTTGCAATGAAAATTCATAGAATAGCAATAATGAAGGCTACCTTGAGAGTTGTCCACTTCCATCATGAGACTAAAAGGATGAACTCAATTTAAACCAAGATATAGAATAAGCTCACCCTCAAGGTGTGCATATAAGGATATATAATGCATACATATGCACTTTACTCAAATGAGAATCGGGAAGGAGTTTACACTATATCTTGGGTCAAGAAGGCAAATATCACCAAAATAAAGAAATGAATTTAAGGACTAGAATTGTAAAGCACACTTTCATAAACCTCACATCTCAAGATGATGGTGCTTAATCAATCTCATCCTTCTTCATCCTTTCCTTTGGTTGTCATGAATCAATCTTCCCTTGATTCATCATTATCTCTTTTCTCTATTTGAATCAATAGAAAAGAGAAAGTATCAAAAGCACAAAGCACTAGTACATATCCTCTTATCTCTGACGGGCCCTCACATGTCTGGACTATTGGGCTGTCAGAACCAAATCATCTCAATCGGGCCTAAATTTGCGCCGTTGTAGATGTACTCGTGCAGTCATACTCCAGGCCCAAGTACACATAGCCCGTCACCGATGACACTCATCTGTGACGGGCTCAGCTTTAAGCCCGATTGAGATGACCTACCATATCTCGATCGGGCTCGTCTACAGAGCCCGTCAGAGATGAGGATCATCGGTGACGGGCTCCAAATATGGCCCGATTGAGATGGCTTTAAAGCCCGTCACCGATGACTCGTATCTCAATCGGGCCCTTCTAGAGAGCCCGTCAGAGATATGAGTCATCGGTGACGGGCTACAATTATGGCCCGATTGAGATGTGATTTAAAGCCCGTCACCGATGACTCATATCTGTGTCGGACTTTTTGTTGATGCCCGTTAGAGATAACTGTGCGCCCGTTAGAGATGTCGGTTCATTGGCCCGATTGAGATATATTTCGCCCACTATAAATAGACCACCCGACTGTTGTCTGAAGTTATCCCACTATTCACTATTTTGGTGGGAGGTTGAAGAGGGCGAATTTTTGTCATTTTTTTTCAAAGAAAAACAGAAAAATCTTAGAAGTAAGTAAAAAGGTAGTAATAATTTTTTTCAATTTAGTAGTATGTTAACTAATATTTTATTAAATTTTGCAGCGATGGATCGAAGTTGGATGAATGCGACAACTCTAAAACGTCATTGCAAGGAGTATAGAGATGGCGTTTTAAGTTTTATGAACGTTGCGGAGGAGGATAGGAGAAGAAGAAATAGCAAATACATGTGTTGTCCATGTAGAGATTGCAAGAATGATATTATGTTTAGCGGAGAGGAGGTACACTCTCACTTGATACAACGGGGATTCATGAAGGGCTACACATGTTGGGTGAAGCATGGAGAGCAAGAATCCGGTAGTGGTGCAGCTGCAGACAGAAGTGGTGCAGACAATCATGAAAATGAAGATGAACATGACATGTTTATACCATCTCCATTGGGCGGTGAAATGGTTGATGTGGATCCTGATATGCTGCAAGAGATGTTACGTGATGTTGAGGAGCAAGCTCACAACGAGAGAGATTCCATGAAGTTCAACAGGTTGGTCAGTGACTCCGAGACACCTCTATACGCCGGATGCAAGGCAAAACATACCAAATTGTCAGTTACCTTGGACCTAATGAAGCTGAAGGCAAGTAGTGGATGGACAGACAAGAGTTTTACGGAACTTTTGGGAATATTGAAGGTCATGCTTCCTGAAGAGAACACATTGCCCGAGACGACATATGAAGCAAAGCAGGTTCTGTATCCGCTGGGGTTAGAGGTCCGTAGAATTCACGCTTGCCCAAACGACTGCATATTGTACCACAAGCAATATGCGGACCTATATGCTTGTCCTATGTGCAAGGCTTTTTGATACAAGCGAAAGAAAAGTGCGGGGGAGGGAAAGAAGTCAAAGCGGGGTGGTCCGGCGAAGGTTGTGTGGTATCTACCTATCATTGATCGCTTCAAGAGAATATTTGCCAACCCCAAGGAAGCAAAGTTAGTGCGTTGGCATGCCGAAGATAGAAGGAACGACGGTTTGCTAAGGCACCCTGCGGATTCGATTCAATAGAGGAATATCGATCGAATGCACAAAGACTTTGCTGCTGATCCCAGAAATATGAGGATATGTCTGTGTACGGATGGCATGAATCCTTTCGGAGATATGAGCAGTTCTCACAGCACTTGGCCAGTTCTTATTGCGAACTATAACCTCCCACCATGGTTGTGCTTCAAAAGAAAATATATTATGTTGTGCTTGTTAATCCAAGGTCCAAAACAACCGGGCAATGATATCGATGTGTTCTTGGAGCCTGTAATCGATGATCTTGAGATTCTTTGGAAAGAAGGTGTCGAAACCTGGGGTGCATACGGTCAGGATAACTTCAAGCTATGAGTTCTATTGTTCTGCACCATTAACGACTATCCTGCACTAGGTAATCTTTCCGGACAAACCGTGAAAGGAAAGAAGGCTTGCTCTGACTGTATGGAACATACACCGTAGTAGGCGGCTGAAGAAATCAAGAAAGATGGTTTACATGGGTCATAGGAGATGGCTCCCGCTACGCCACGCCTTTAGAAGAAAGAAGAAAATTTTCAACGGTCGGAGAGAACTTGGAACTGCTCCCAAGGATTTGTCTGGAGACGAAGTCCACGACATGGTCAAAGACATAACTAACGAGTTTGGAAAGAAAAGAAAATGTGGCAAGGGAAATGATAAGGGTATATGGAAGAAAAAATCCATATTTTGGCGGCTACCATACTGGAAAGACCTTGAGGTCCGGCATTGCATTGGTCTAATGCATGTAGAGAAGAACTGCTGCGATAGTTTGCTCGAGCTACTACTTAATATGCCTGGAAAGACAAAGGACGGGTTGAATGCTTGCCTAGATCTGCAGGAATTGAACATTCGCAGTGAGCTTCAGCCTGTTACGGACGAAGAGACAGGCAGAGTGTACCTCCCACCAGCTTGCCACACATTGTCGAAGGATGAGAAGATCGCAATACTATCATGTCTGGCTGATATTAAGGTTCCTTCGGGCTATTCAGCAAGCATCAGTAAGTACGTTAAATTGGAGGATCTAAAACTGGTTGGAATGAAGTCTCACGATTGCCACGTGCTAATCACACAGATCTTGCCAGTTGCTATCAGAGGCATTCTACCCCCCAAAGTCCGTCACACGATCCAACGGCTCTGTGCTTTCTTCAATGCAATCGGTCAGAAGATTATAGATCCCGAAGATCTAGATAAGATGCAGGCTGATATTGTCAATACCTTGTGTCACTTGGAGATGTATTTTCCACTGTCTTTTTTCGATATCATGGTTCATCTCCCTGTTCATCTAGTGAAGCAAACAAAACTATGTGGTCCAGCTTTTCTAAGGGAGATGTACCCGTTTGAGAGGTATATGGGAGTTCTTAAGTCGTACGTTCGAAATAGAGCAAAACCGGAGGGAAGCATCATTGAAGGGTACACGACGGAGGAGGTTATTGAGTTCTGCATCGATTACATGGCCGAGACTGATCCTATTGGAGTTCCTGCGTCTCGCCACAAAGGAAGGTTGGTAGGCCTTGGCACAACAGGCAGAAAAAGAATTGTACCCGATCAGGCATCCTATGCACATGCTCATTTCGCTGTGCTACAACATATGGCCGAAGTAACTCCATACTTTGAGGAGCATCTAGCGAAGGTCCGACAGGAGAACATGGGTCGATCAGATACGTGGATCAACAGAAAACATAGTACTCGCTTCAACGAATGGTTCAAGAATCGTATCGCACGGAGTACCGATGGCCCAAGTGAGATAATACGAAGGTTGGCAAGGGGCCCAAGCTGGGATGTCGACACATGGCAAGGGTACGATATGAATGGATACACATTCTACACCGTCAAACAAGATGACAAAAGTACAGTGCAGAACAGTGGAGTCCGTATAGATGCATATCAGGATCAAGCTGGATCGAACACATACTATGGCCGCATAGAGCAGATATGGGAGATGAACTACATGAGCTTCAAAGTCCCTTTGTTTCGTTGCAGCTGGGTGAATATCCGCACTGGAGTAAAAGTCGACAGGAAAGGATTCACTTTAGTGGACCTGGCCAAGGTTGGATACGCGGACGAACCGTTCGTCCTAGCGAAGCAGGTCGAGCAGATTTTCTATATACAAGACCCCGCTAACGAAAAGCTGCACGTCGTTAGGGATGGCAAATGAAGAATTATTGGGATTGACAACGTCGTCGATGAGGAAGAATATAACCAGAATCTTCATGTGAGACCTCAGATCGACCTTGACGATGATCCCGAAGACGAAGTGGCATACGCTCGTTCTGACCATTCGGAAGGCATATCCTTGTAAACAGAGTCTTCGTAGTACTGTAAATTGTAAATAGATATAAGTAATGAAGTATTTTGTACCGGCGCCTAATGATCTGCATATTTTAAATTCATGTGTGTTTTAAAATTTAATAGCAAATTTACACTGTTTAAATAAGGCATAGGTTAACTATAATAATTTTTTAAAATTTAATGAAAATTTTAAACTAATTTAATAAGGCATATTTTAATTTAACAGAAATTTTACACAATCTAAAAATGTAATAGCAATTTTAAATCGGGTACAAGTTAATTATAATAATTTTATAACTTAAATATCATTATTAAATACAACTGATTAGGAATATTTTAATTCTATAGTGGGATGAGCTTATCTCTATCGGGCATATAAATAATGCCCGTCAGAGATGATCTTATCTCTATCAGGCGTATTAGCTCTGCCCTGATTGTCATCCGTATCGGGCTTATTGTTTGTGCCCGTCACGATGATTGTCATCCGTATCGGGCTTCTTTCTTGTGACCGTCACGGATGATTATCATCTGTATCGGGCTTCTTTCTTGTCACCGTCACGGATGATTATCATCTGTATCGGGCTTCATTCTTGTGCCCGTCACGGATGATTGTCATCTGTATCGGGCTTAATGCTTTTGCCCGATGGCGATGACCTACGACTAGGTTTTCTACCGATCCAGATCTGACTCTGGATCGGTAGAAAAACTAAGTTTTTCCTAAGCGCCTCACCGACTAAGTTCACTCCTCACCAACAACTGCCTTCTCCCTCGAAGCGCCTCCTGACCGCCGCCGCCGCCTCCTCCCTCCAAGCGCCTCCCGACCCCGCCGCCGCCTCCTGGACGTCGCCGCCGCCTCGCCGTCGCCGCCTCCTGGACGCCGCCGCCGCCTCGCCATCGCCGCCTCGTCGTCGTCGCCGCCTCCTGGACGCCGCCGCCTCCTCGCCCACCCCACCCGCAGCATCTCCGGCAACATCCACCGCTGCCACACCGCCGGCCGTCCAGATCTGGTGAGACCCCGCGGCTCCACTTCTTGTTGATCCCTAGCCCCCCAAACTGCAAATTTGTGTACATACATATTGATCTGTTTAGGAGGATTGTAGTTTTACATTTTGATTTTCATATATTGCTATTTTGTTGTTTTATTTTCATACATATTAATCTATTAGTGTACATACAAATTTGTTGTTATTTATCTATATGTATCATGCTGACATATAACTTGTATTAATGAAATTTGTTGTACTGACATTTAACTTGTACTGACATAGATATAACTATTTTCATACATATTGATCCATTAGTGTACATACAAATTTGTTGTTATTTATCTATATGTATCATGCTGATATATAACTTGTACTGATGAAATTTGTTGTGCTGACATCATACATATTACCTTGTTCTGCTCTGTCCTCTTCCTGCCACTATTACCCTGTGATTTATTGATAAATGGCCAGTGATGAATGCTCAAAAACAGACCATAAGAACAGACCATCTACACTTATTCTTTTTTTTGGGAACTACACTTGTTCTTGTTTCATACAAACAGCCCATCGACACTTGTTCTTTTTTTTAGGAAGCTACACTTGTTCTTTTTTGCATAATAACAGACCATCTACACTTGTTCTATTTTTTTTGGGGGGGACTTCACTTGTTCTTTTTGCATAAGAACAGACCATCTACACTTGTTCTTTTTGGGGGGGGACTTCAGTTGTTTCTTTTGCATAAGAACAGACCATCTACACTTGTTCTTTTTTTAGGAAGCTACACTTGTTCTTTTTTTAGGAGCTGCACTTGTTCTTTTTTGCATAATAACAGACCATCTACACTTGTTCTATTTTTTTGGGGGGGGACTTCACTTGTTCTTTTTGCATAAGAACAGACCATCTACACTTGTTCTTTTTTTGGGGGGGACTTCAGTTGTTTCTTTTGCATAAGAACAGACCATCTACACTTGTTCTTCTTTTGGGGTGCACTACACTTGCTCTTTTTTGCATAAGAACAGACCATCTAAACTTGTTCTTTTTTTTGGGGAACTACACTTGCAAATGATTGTAATTAATGCACAATTTCTAAGCAAAACTGAGGCCATATCTTAACCTTAGCATAAGTTATATACACAACCAAAATAAGTTTTTCTATAATTTTTTTTAAACTTTCTTGCCGTACAAAAGTTGTATAGAAAATGTCGCAGCAAGGCGAACCCATGTCAGCGACTGCTAGTGGGACAACATCGAGCCGGGCTACTAGGACCCAGAGTAAGATCCATAAGGAAGTGTACACCATAACAGAGGTGGACGATCTGGGATTTCCGACGGCTCCTGCGAAAGTTGTCAAAAAGTTCGCCACAATATGTGGAATCCTTGCGAGGCGGAACTTCACCATATTGAAGGACCACATCGATCTGGTCCCACAAGAAGAAAAATATGAGGCCTGGAAGCAGTTCAAGGAAAGCTTCGAATACCCCCCAGAGACCGAGGCAAAACTCAAGCGGCAGGCTATCCGCAAGATGGGCAACTTGTGGAAAAATTTCAAGACCACGTTGGTCACCGAGTACGTCCTCAACGCCGCCCAGCCAGAACCATTCGAGAAGTACCCGTTCATCTCACAGGTTGTGTGGGAAGAGTTCCATGCCGCAAAGTCAACCCCTGAGTCTCGGGAAAAAAGCGAGGCCTATAGGAGGTTGCAGGCAAAAAATGTTCACCCGCACCGGCTTGGCACCGGAGGCTACGCCGGGAAGCAGCACGAATGGGTCAAGGAGGACGAAGCTGCTGCTGAATCTAACACGCCGCCAGTACTTGGTGATATCCCGACCACCCGAGCAAGGAACTGGGCAAGGGCGAGGGTGAAGAAGAATAGTGATGGAACACTAACGTTCCCAAATCCCGAAGATCAAGCGGTGTACCAGAAAATCGTAAGTACCACACGTAGATTATGTTTCGGTAGGTTCTATCGTACTCTTGAATAAATTCGTCCTAACTGCATCGCAGGTCGACCTGACTGCTGAGAGACAGTCCTCCCAAGAGGTCTGCTCACAAAGACGCGAGGATGACATCCTCACGAAAGCGTTGGGAAGCGAAGAACACCGTGGACGGACAAGGGGCATTGGCTCCAATGTTCCATGGAAGCTTGGGTTTCCCCAATACGCGTGGCAGTACAGGAAGCACAGGCTTTCAAAGGCGCTGAAAGATGCACGCCTGAAGGCACAACTTCGGGATGAGATTAGAAACGAGCTCCAAGAAGAGTTCGATAACAAGTTGTTACAAGTGGAGGCTCGGGTGGAGGCACGCCTCAGGGAAAGCGAGCCTGCTGCCGCTCCCATAGTAGAAACGAGCCCCACGCAGAGGCGTAGCAGCTGCGCATCTACTGGGGCGGCGGCACAAGAAACACCAACCCCCAATGCGGTGGACCACATAACGGTAAAACCAACACAAAACGTATATGTTCTCCCCTAACCATAGTACATTATAACATATTATAAAGATACGTATGAATCTAATGCAGGGACCCACATCGTGCACCCTAGTCGTTAGGGTGACAAAGGACTTTGCAATTCCTGCCGCAGAGGGTCTAGCGTTCAAGCCCACGCCAGAGACCCGAGTGCATGGGGGGCAGCTGCTAGCCGACCATGCAAAAGTTCAAGTGTACATGGTGAAACCCGATTGGGTGGCTTCACTCTCCCGCTCCCACCAAATGACGAGGTTCTGACCCTTGGAGCTGCACGCGGGACCTTTATCCAATGGCCCAAGCAGAACATTCAGATAAATTTAACTCCTAGGCCAGCACCAAGTGCTCGTCCGGCGCCGCCGCCGCCACATCCCCCTCCAGCTCTTGTATCTGCCCCTCCTGCCGTTGAAAAAGGAGATCAAGATCTTCAATTGCAGTATGATACAGATTTTGGGGATGACGGACAAGAGGTCTGCAGCAGAGCATTCCTCCCCCCAGTCTCCACAAAAAGAAAGAGGGCGGCATCTTCTCCACCCAAGCTTGGATCACGCAAAAGAGCTGCTGGAAGGGGGAGAGGAAGAGGAAATGTGGAAGGGCCGCTTCTGGCTCCAAAGAAGCTAGATCTTGACAAGGCGCCATCAGCTCCTAAAGAATTCACATTAGGCATGCCATTGGTCGGAGACGACGCCTTATCAAAGATGGGCCCTGCATGCAAGGAGTTGCATGGGTACTATATGGAGAGGTCCAACGCAAGGAGGAAGCATAGAGAGACCTCCATGACGGGCCAGCACGATAGACAGCCGTTCCTCGGCCCTGAAGCCTTTATCGCCGTAGACTTTCAAGATCTATGGGACCTCTACAGGGTGCGAGCGGTCGACACCAACCTCCTTAAGTGCTACTCCTTGTGAGTATTCTTGCATACGAGATATGGTAATAACTATCCTTGTATTACGCTTACCCTAATTCTTGTCTTGCTTCTAGCTTAATTTGGAAGCATGTCCATCGTAATGCTCCCCATGTTGCTTTGCTCGATCCAAGTGTCATCAACGAGACAACTATGAATTACGATCGAGCCAGCATGGTAGAATATATCAAGGACTGCTTATGGTCCCGCCAAGACAAGGACTTCATTATGTGTGCCTACTCTGAACAGTAAGCGTGTTCCCTACTTACAGTCAAACCTGCGACACGTATAGCTTTAGTATTTAACTTGCAATTTATTAATGTCGCAGTCGTCATTGGATTCTCCTGGTCATAGTGCCGAAGTGGAGTTTGGTATACTACCTTAACTCCAATATCAAAAAAGAAATATACGATTGGTCGGCGATCGAGGCTGCCTTGAACGATGCCTGGGACCAATACGTGGCAAAGGCGGGAGGCATAAGGAAGGGCATCTCACACTCGGTCACAAAAAGGACTTTCCAGTACGTCAACAAGTTGGCGACCAGTGTGGGTTCCACGTCTGCCATAACATGCGGAGCCTCGTAGACAAGGTGACATTGCTCGACCTTGAGGTGTGTGCTTCAGTTGTTTATATACATTAGAGAGGAGATAGCACGATTCATACTAACTTTTCAATTATGTAGACTAACTTGACGCCTCGCATGCAGGAAAAACTTTCGGCAATTCCGGAAAACAACTTCAATATCATTAGAGAGAAGATAGCACAATTCATACTAGATGACCTCTTGTCGCCGAAAGGAATGTTTAGAGTCAAGTCCTAGCGAAAACAAATGATTTTGCGACAAACATTTGATTTTTGTAAATATTCTTTGTAATACAATTATGCACGTTCTTCTGTATATATTTGCATTTCTTAATTACATATATACTTGTTCCAATTTATAACTCAGTTTTACAGGTTTTGATGCATGTTGGCGGTTTTGTGAATTGGCTGTGAATTGGCTGAGAATTCTGTGAATTGGCTGTGAATTGGCTGAAAATTTTGTGAATTGGCTGTGAATTTTGTGAATTGGCTGTGAATTGGCTGAGAATTTTGTGAATTGGCTGAGAATTTTGTGAATTGGCTGTGAATTGGCTGTGAATTAGGAATGCTGGGAATGGGGTTGCTGGGACTGTCATTTTTTGCAGCGGGCATGGCTAGCAAAGGCCTGAGGCTAGCCAAAAAAACGAATTTTATTTTTTTTGCTGACATAGTCATCCCTGACAGGCATTTTAGTAATGCCCGAAAGAGATAATAATCCGTGACGGGGTCCTAAGAAAGCCCGATAGAGATATAGTCATCCCTGACGGGCTCCTAATATAAGCCCGATAGAGATAAGTCATCCGAACCAGGAATATTTTGACTCAACAGGTGGGGTCAAACCTATCGGTGACGGGCTCTTTGGTAATGCCCGTTAGCGATGGTAGTCATCGGTGACGGGCCGAGTAATTTGCCCGATTGAGATTAGTCATCCGTGACGGGCTCTACCCAACCTGGTTTGACTTGTATTTCTTGGTCAATCTTATCTGTGACGGGCTATATTGTTAGGCCCGATTGAGATAACGTCCATCCGTGACGGCCTTGTGCCCGATTGAGATAGTTTCTCACATCACTGACCTTTGGTCAGTGACGGGGGCCCTACCCGATAGTGATGAGGGTTAATGCCCGTTAGAGATAGCTGATCCCGCTCTAGTGAAGTTTCACAAATAATGATCCTTTATATGTGAAGGGAAATTGGATCGCTTAATTGTGAAACCTCATAACATAGACTAAATTCCCCCAATAGTAATGCACACATATGATAGAAGACAAATTTATGTGCACTATTTGATATTTAAATCAAGCAAGGGAATTTAAGCTATATTATGAAAGGTAGCTAGATAAAATGTAAGATGAAAGGGTAATTGAATTACCAATTAAAAGAATAGCATACCTTCGAGGATGTTTCACTTTCCATGAGATTAAACACAAAATACACATAACAACAAGTTAGCATTGTATGCCTTTTAAAACAATGAAGTTCAATCGAAGGCTCGAATCACATAAAAGGATTTTTATGAAGTTTGACATTTGGAAAGACTTAGATGGGTTAGAAATACCAAATTAAGCCAATGTTCACAAAGAACATTAGTTAAATTACTTAAACCCACCATATGCAAGTTTAGGCCAAATATGGTCAAAGCAACATAGTGGGAAAATGACATTTGTTTCAAAAACAAAAAGTTTAACTTCAAAATCTTTTTAGAACATTTGAAATAAAAGCCGAAGCACTTTTGAAACATTTTTAACAAATTTTGGTCTTTCAAATAAGATCTTTTATTCTTTTTTACCAAATAGGCTCTTTTAGAAAGATTTATATGCAAACTTTTGAAAAATTTTGGATTTTGGAAGCATGAGCTAAAAGGATTTGGATAAAAACAAACTTTTAGGTTAAACCAAGATTTTAAAACTAAGTTTTTAGGCAAGTCGGATTGGAACTTCCTACCAATTTGGCCGCAACTTCCTATCATCCCTCTCTGTCTCAAATCACCCAAACAAACTCGTAATTTCCTGAAATTTGAACCACAAGCTCACAACAACATGGGGAATCATACAAAACAAGAAAATACCTCAAATATTAAAGATTTCATCACCAGATTTAAAGAGCTTGGAAAACGAAAGGTGAAAACCGAGTTTTTGGGAAACCATCAAAATCCATGGTGCTTGTTTGAGGGATTTGTATGGGGATCACCCTAGGTTTGTTCACACTTGTCCGAGCATCAATTTGATCAATAAACTCACTTTTCAAAGATTGAGCCTTGATTCTTTGCTCGGATAAGAATAAAAGTTTGAAGTTTGAATTAAATGCCCCAAATGCAATTTTGAGCAAAAGAATTGTTTTGGAGAGGATTTGATTTTTATGAGTTTGAAATACCTCCATGAACCAATATACATCAAAATATATGGTTCTAGTGGCTAAACTCACGCGATGCCATAATAAGACCAAATATGTTCAATATAGGTTTTCATGTGAATTTCGAGATCAAATAATTTTTAAATCATTTGTCATATAAAATAGATTTAAATACCAAAAAGATTTAAAATGACCAACTTTAGTGGCTTGTAAAAAGATTATTTACAAAAACCTTTAGAAAATGTTTTGGCTAGAATACACTTTAAAAGCAAAAACAAGATCCTAGCATCTACATTTAGAGGCTAAAATCATTTTCTTTGCAAAACTCATTTTTATTTTGAATCAACTTTTGAAATACCTTTCAAATTGGTGTAAGAACCCTTTTGAACAAACAAAACCAAGTTTTCACAACTAATTTTGTAGATTTGACTTTTTAACCAAAATAGCATTTTGAAGACTATTATAGCATCAATTTAATGAAAACACATTTAAGAGAGACATGAGAAGTTATAGCACTCTCCTAAATGTGATAACTAAAACATAAATCGAAATTAAATTTGTCAATCTATTAAGCAAAATTAAAGGCGCCACACGGCCCTACCCAATGCTGTTCCGCTGCCCCGCCCTCTCCGCGTGCACCATGTGGCTGCGCCGCGCGGGAGAGGCGACGCGCGGATATCCGCTAATTAGCAGTTTGACTAAGCCCATAAGAATGTTCCTCCGCCGCAATTCCGCGGATACCAAGTTACACCGTCGCAATTCAGCGGAGACGCTGCCACATCCCCTGCGCATCCTCCTGTCTCTGTCCCTTCGACGCAAAACTGTCTCAGATTCTAAATCTCTCCGCAGCAACTCAGCAAAGACAACTCTGCTCGTCCCACAGCACCTACAGCCCAACAAACTTCGGCTGGGGAAATATCCAATGTGTAGTATCCCTGAGCTCAACCTGAGACTTATGATAGGGCCGCATCTTGACATAATCAGCTGGAATGTGCAGAGGCTGAACTCCGAAGTGCACCGAGACACAATCCATGAAACGATTGCCGCCAACCCACGGCACATAGCATGTTTCCAAGAAACCAAGTACGCACACATCGACGCTAACACAACTCGGTGTGTAAGGGGAAACAAACTGCACAGCTTCGAGCAGCGTCCTGTGATTGGGACAAGGGGTGGGTAATCATTCTCTGGGACGACTGTGCGGTTAGCATGAGTAACTTCGAAATAAGAGAGGTCTCTATCTCGGCAACGATGATAGTGCGCACTGCGGATCCGCTCATCCACCTTCAAGCTAACAGTGGTCTACGGTCCCTCACGCGATGAGCATAAGCCGGCCTTCCTTCAAGAGATGCTAGACGCCAGACTGCACAATGACAGTCCGTGGCTCCTTGCCAGTGACTTCAACTTAATATGCCAAGCTAGAAACAAAAACAACAAAAACCTAAACCATAGGCTGATGGGCCAGTTCAGGCGAGCAATCAACACATGCAAGATCAAACAAATTCAACTACAAAATCAGCGCTTCACCTGGAGTAGCGAGTGGCAAAACCCAACCCTTGTCAGATTGGATCGTTTTTTCTGTAACGTTGCCTGGGACCTCAAGTTTAACTCGCACACCCTCCATGCCTTGTTGACATCGCACTCTGATCATTGTCCCCTGCTGCATGCAAACCAACAACAGCCTAGGTTGCCGAGAACTTTCAGGTTCGAGAACCTTTGGATTCATTTGCCAGGTTTCAAGGACGAGGTCAAGAAAAATATGGGTGACCCGCACGATGAACAGAGAAACTTGCCATATCCCGTATCACAAATTAGGCGTGGCAGCAAAACACCTTCGGAAGTGCGCGAAATCTAGGTGCTCTAACATCAAACTGCAACTGCTCATGGAACTAGATGTAATTCTATGCTTAGATGCGGCGCGAGAAAATCTCTCGCTTTCACCAGAGGAAACAGTGCTCCGGCGCATCCTAAAGAAGAGGGTGATTTGTCTGGGAGTAATTGAACGCTCAAGAAAGAAGCAGGCGTCGCGAACCAGATTTCACGTTAAAATGAATGCAAGACGGCAAAAGAATTTCATACAGCGCATGAAAAAAGACCCGGTATGGGTTGAGAGACACAGACAAAGAGATGGTTATCCAGGAGCATTTCGAGCCTTTGCTTCAAGCACCCAGCAGCCATGAATACGATCTAAACTGGGACTGCCTCCACCTATCTAGCCACAGCTTAGAATCCCTTGCAAAGCCTTTCACAGAAGAGGAGGCCAACAAAGCTATTAGCTGCATGCCGTTGGACAAGGCATCGAGACCGGATGGATTTACTTGCGAGTTCTACAAAAGAACCTGGCACATTATTAAAGGTGGCCTAATGGCAGTAATACGAGCTTTTCAGGACCATCGCTCGACGAGCCTTGAGCTCTTAAATTCAGCCAACGTCATAATGTTACCAAAGAAAGTCGGGACGGAAGTGGTAGCGGATTATAGGCCAATCAGCCTCCTCCATGGTGTCGGCAAAATTATCTCGAAGCTCCTCGCCCTCAGGCTGCAGCCTTTCATGCCGGAGCTGATCACTCATGTGCAATGTGCTTTCATCAAGAATTGAAGCATCTATGACAACTTCCTCTATGTACGGAATCTAGCAATGCACTTCCACCAGAGGAAAGTACCAACGCTGTAGTTCAAGCTAGACTTTGCAAAAGCGTTCAACTCGGTACGTTGGGATTATATTTGGATCTGTTGAGACGACGTGGTTTCCCTGCCAAGTGGAGGAATTGGATAGCCAGCATACTCTCCTTGGCGACGTCGCGTTTCTTACTAAACGGACACCCAGACAGCCGCTTAGACACGGGAGGGGAGTGCGTCAAGGTGACCCCCGTCACCGTTCCTCTTCATCTTGGCGATCGATCCGCTACACAAAATCCTCGAGAAGGCAATGGAGGACAGCATTTTATCAAAGCTCAGGGGACGTCACGCTAGCTTCAGAACAAGCTTAAATAGGTACACCTTTTCATACGTATAAAATATCTATGTATAAAGTCCATGTTCAACTTTTCAATACCGACCAATACGCTGCTACTTGGGCTTAAGGGCCAAAATAAAAAGTGGAACGTGGGTGTCAGGGGGCTGGTCTTGAAGGTAGCGAGTGCCGACACAATCGCGTCCCCCGACGCATGATTGGTTGCACATTAGACGCACCCCACACTCTGTTCACTACACGCAAAGAATGAGGAGAGGATTCTAATCTCTCGAGAGAACGTCCCCTTGTGTATTTTTTTCTACAAAATTCAATGTAAATGGTTGTGAAAAATTCAAATTGTTTTTTGACAATGTACAATATAGTAATATCTAAGACTCCACCAAAAATCATACTAAAATTCGATCTAGACATTAAGAAAAAAAAACAAATTTAGACACAAATAATATCTTGAATGTGTTTTTTTATTTCTCAATGTGTGAGTTGAGTTTTGACTTGATTTTTTGGAGTAGTTTATGACTAGTTTATCTACCCTATAATTCATCAACTCGATTTACTCATTCATCATTCATCATCGAACAAAATCTAACGGACTGTATCATCTGCACCAGATCAAACAACCCGCATGATGCGCTCATCACTCCACCTCCCACCCCCACACCCCACCCCTTCCTCCCGGAGCCCAAGCCCGCCACCCTCTCCAGTCCCCCCCGCAACCCCACCCCTTCAAACCATAGCCTCTCCTCTGATCTCAACCACCGCCGTCGCCGCCGTCTCTCACCTCATTGCCATCTCAAGCATGTCATTGTCGCCTCCCCTTGCTGCTGTCTCCTTCCTTATTCATCATTCATTATTGGACAAATCTAACAGACGATGTCATCTGCACCAAATCGAACGACTCGCACGACGCGTTCATCACTCCGCCTCCTATCCCTGCGCCCCACCCCTTCCTCCCGGAGCCCGAGCTCGCACCCCCTCCAATCCCCCCGCAACCCCACCCCTTCAAACTGTAGCCTCTCCTATGATCTCAATCACCACCATCACGGCCGTCTCTCGCCTCACTGCCATCTCAAGCGCGCTGTCGTCGGCTCCCCTCACTATTGTCTCCTTCCTCATTCATCATTCATCATTAGACAAATCTAACAGACCGTATCATCTACACCAGATCAAACGACCCACATGATGCGCTCATCACTCCGTCTCCCACCCCCGCGCCCACCCCTTTCTCCTGGAGCCCGAGCCCACACCCCCTCCAGTCCCCCTAGCAACCCCAACCCTTCAAACCGTAGGCTCTCCTCTGATCTCAACCACCGTCATCATCGCCGTCTCTCGCCTCACTGCTGTCGGCCCCTGATTTTATAGCACAGGAAACCATATGTGTTTACAAATACCAACTCCCTGGATCGGTAGGTTGGTATACACACATTACAACTCTGGTACACATAGTCTGCATTGCATAGTCTTACAATACCAAATATTACATGGGAACTCGAGTAGGTTCTAATAGGCCGTGTCTGACCGGATACAATACCAAATAACATAGGATAGCGGAAGCGAGGCTGCGGCGGTCCATCTATACTCCACAGGCATCAACTGGGGATTAGTCCCTATGGTTCCTCCGTACCATCCCCCTCCTCAGGGATCAGTTCGACCGGCATGTCCTCATCATCAAGAGCTAAAAGGGTAGAAATATGCAAGGGTGAGTACCAACCGTACTCAGCAAGTCACCACTATAGAAATGCAACCAATGCATATAGGGATCCAAGGCAGGTTTTGGTTTATTTGCATAAAGCCAGTTTTCGCAAGTTATTTTACAAGCCTATGGCCTAGCAGTTTTAACCATGAAAAGAATTGCCGCTATGTAAAGGTTGTCATTAATTAGAAGTTCCTTCATCACAATGTAACCTTCCCACGCATGGGGCAAGGTCACCCATGTTTGTATTTATCCCAACTTCTTCTAACCAAATTAAAAACATGTGAGTCTAGTCAAGAGTAATACAAGTCCCGGCGCTCATTAACCGCGAGCACGGCTATTCGAATAGTTTAATTTACTCACACTGCAGTGGATGTACGCTTTTAATCCCACACTCCGTGACGCACCCAACACATGAGACTTGTCACGGCCCGGTTTTTCAGTTACCCTCGCATGGCGGCACCCGCTCCAAGGACTATGAATCCCCATTGCACCCCCGGCGCCACATTCCTACCTCGAGCCGGTTGTGAGGGGAGTCCTGGCGCTCCCGAGATTGAAGGTTACATCATACACATATAAAGCTTGACGTCATTAAGCCACACACTTCCACATTTCCATACCGATATCCAGAACCTACCATGTCTGGGGTGCCACCCCACGAGAATAACCTAGTCCACCGGGTCTAACCCCACTCAAGAAGTGTGGTCGTACTCGGTTCGTTTCCTGCTTAGCTTCCTTGACTCGGTCCTTAACTGACCAGGGTCGGCGGCTTACTGTTCCCAGAACCACCCATATTCTATCCGTGCCGCCCCAGTCGAAATCACTTTTGTTTAATTAAGTTTTTGGGTTTTCACAAAGGTTTTCATGCTGTGGGTGGCGCTTATGTCTCCACCCGATCTCTATCAATCACTCCCATCGAGTGATCAGTGTAACCACATCCACATATCCCACATATGGAGTGTATAACGTCTATGTAAGCAGGGCTAAGCAGTGAGTAAATAATCACGCGTAAAGTAATATACTCAGGTAACAAAGATGTGTAAATACATAAGGATAAACAATATCAAAGGTAAGGCTTTAAGCAAATGTGGGTACGCGTTTTATAATTAGCATGCAATTTTATTTGCAATCAACACATTTATAAAAATAGGATCAACATGTTCGAGGAAGGGGGCGTAGTGACTTGCCTTGCTCAATTGGGGGTTCGTTCTCGATTAGCTCAGTTTCCTCCTCGCAGATGTACCCTGTCCGGTTGAATACTAACGTCACAAACTACTCGCTAACACAAAA